>CAWWDK010000294.1:0-332000 GCA_963942575.1 Priocnemis perturbator
CTGGTCCAGAATCGGCTACTGGTCCAGAATTACTGGTCCAGAATCGGCTTACTCTCGCCTCGGGTCCAGAAGCGGCCTACTCTTACTACTGCCGCGATATCGGGTCGCTCAATTTGCAATCAGCTGATAAGAAATGCGCCATGTTTCCGCGTCGTGCTGTCAAATTATCGCGGGAATAACGTACAGGTTTCGGCTGAAATTCTTGCACATGAGGCTGGAGTTCCGGTGAAAAAGGGATATAGGTGCCCATCGGCACGTCTTCGGTGACAGGGATTCCGACTGTCGGTATCGAAGGGGGTCTATCATTATGTAGATGTTCCGGTAATATTACGCATGGTCTCGCGGGTACAGTTAGGGGCATCGGTGTCGATAGCGCGACCGGTCTCGACGTTGGTGAAGGTGTAGGTAAATGCGAGCAATCCGCAGGTCCGGCGAGTAATGCGCTGCCCCCCCCCCCCAAACGCCTCTGTTTCAGAGACCAACGTTAAAGGGCCTCCTGGTGGGCGCGCCGCGTCACCTTCAGTACAGGCGGGACGGGTAGGGCCTCCCGTAGCGACATTTTCGCTAACCGCCCCGTCTGTCTCCAGATCAGCTGTTATTCCCGTCTGTTCTCCGTCTCGTATGTCGTCGGATGTGTTCGGGTCAGTTTCGGTAATTACGTTTTCCGTCGGTTCTCGCGTATTTTCCGTGCTCGTTTGTTGTTCACCTCTAGTAATTGAGTCGCCAAGTTCTTCGAAAGATCTCGATAATACGTCCCAAGTGAGTAGGTCCTCAGATTGCTCGTCATCGCTAGTGCAGTGCGGTCGGGTAGGAAGTTCCGTAGCGACATTTTCGCTGTCCGACGGCCCTGCAGTACCGCGCTCACTATCACGCGACTCCGCGTCATGGGATCGTGTTTTAGGCGGCGATTTCGACTTGCGCGGTGGTCGTGGCTTTACACTGAGCATCACGCATCTGCTCTCTACGAGTATTGGCGTGTCTGAGGAGTCGGATGACGATTCGCTATTATCTCCTACTGTCATCGGTATGTCGGGTTCTGGCAGGTACGGTATTCGCCTGCGCGTTCTCGTCGCTACCGCGCTTGTATCTAATGGCTCCGGTGCTCGTGGGTTTTTTCGGGGCGCGCTCGGTCCGGCTTCGGAGGCTTCCCGGTTTACTGGCAATACTTTTGACGAAACCCGGTTGCGTTCCTCGTTGTCGGATTCCGACGTGACGGTGTCAGTCTTTACCGGATTCCGCGATAATGCATCCGCGTTAGTGTTGAGTCGGCCCGGTTTATGAACAAATTCATATTCGTAGTCCCGTAATTTAAGTCGCCAACGCACCAAGCGTTGTCCCGGATCTTTAACTGAGTCTATCGATCTCAACGGCTCGTGATCGCTAACTAGCGTAAACTTTCTCCCGTATAGATAGGGTCTAAAATGCAGGACTGCATATAACACAGCTAGGCATTCCTTTTCCGTGGTGGAATAATTTCGCTCCGGCTTAGTTAGATTACGCGATGGGTATGCTACTGGCAAATCGTGGCCGTTCGCATTCTGGCTTAATACCGCGCCTATCGCGACGTCCGAGGCGTCCGTTGTCAAAGTAAAATGTTCGTTAAAATTAGGGTACTGTAGAATAGGGCTTCGGCACAACGCTCTCCGTAAGGTTTTAAAGCTAGTTGTATGTTCCTGTTTCCAGTCGAATTTTTCGTTCTTTTTCAATAATTCCGTTAATGGTTTCGCGATCGCGGCGAAGTTTTCTATAAAACGTCGGTAATAGCCCACCAGCCCAAGGAATTCTCGGACATTCCGTTGACTTTGCGGGTACGGGAATTTCTTTACCGCGCTAATTTTCCCAGGGTCTGGACGGACTCCGTCTCGACCGGTTATATGTCCTAGATACGCTACCTCGGTTCTTAAGAAGTCGCACTTGTCAGGTTGCGGTGTTAGCTTTGCATCGCGTATTCTATTGAATAGTCTCTGCACCTTTCTTCCGTGCTCCTTCAAGGACTTAGCGTAAACTACGATGTCGTCTAGATATACAAAAACTTCTACGCTTTGCAACCCGCGTTATACTTGGTCCATTAATCGCTGGAACGTAGCTGGAGCGTTTTTAAGCCCTTCGGGCATGCGAATGTACTTGTAATGGCCATTTGGTGTAGTGAAGGCAGTTTTAGCTCGGTCTTTAGGGTCCATTTCTATTTGTTGAAATCCGCTCGCGAGGTCAAAGATCGAAAAATACCGCGCCTCGCCTAGGTGATCCATAATATCTGTAATATTGGGCAAGGGGTACGCGTCTCCAATCGTTTTTTCATTTAATTTACGGAAGTCAATGACCATTCGCCAACGCTTGTTTCCTTGAGAATCCGGCTTTTTCGGAACTATCCATAGCGGTGAATTATATGGCGAATTTGAGGGTGCGATAATGTTGCACTCTAATTTATTAGAGATTTGTCTCGCGATTTCGGCTTGATGAACAGGTGGAAATCTATACTGCCGCGTGTTAATAGGTAAATCGTCTGTGGTAGGGATTGTATGCCTAATACAGGGTGTCGACTGCAGCTTATCGCCCGGTAGATGAAACCTCTCTGGATATTCTTCTACTAAATCTATTACGTGATTCCTTTCCTCGTCGTTAAGGTGGTTTAAACCGCAAACGGGAGACTATTTCACCTACTCGGAAATTGTGGTATTCAAACGGTACTATATTTTGCGGTGGTATCGTTATTTCTACGTCATTTTCCAAGGTATTAATCGCAAGTACAAGGCACGCGCCTCGACAAACTGAGACAGCGGCTTCCCCGATGAATACTCCGTCCGTCGTGTTTAATTTCGGCAAATAACCCTCGGTCAGTTCTCTCCCTTCCTTTACATCTATTCTGATTGCTTGACGCGTTCTAGCTCGTAGGTTGTGAACGCGCGTAATGGGCAAAGGTAATTTTTCGTTATGTCGTTCGGCCTCTCCTATGAACCGCATCGGGCGTATAGGATCACTTTGTGTGACTAAAGTATTGTGCGCGAATGATATCTCTGCCTGTTCCTGCCTCAGGTATTGTTTTCCCAAAATTCCGTCGCTCCTGATGGGAAACGAGGATTGTACCACGTGGAATTTAACCGGTTGTCCGAGTAGGTGCACGATCGTGGTGCCCAATGTTTCTATTTGTTCCGTGGTAATACCCGTAACGACTATAGATTCGTGTAACGCGACAGATAAATCTTCTCGCAATATTTTTAGTTTGATTACGTTGATATCAGCGCCCGTGTCAATCAAAAACGAAGCCGAATCATGGCGCAGTTCTTTAGCACACATTCGCACCTGCGGCGAATCTCGATTAGTTTCTAGGCGGCGAACTACTAGTCTCTCTCTAGACATCTGTCTGTCCTGTTGTCGTGATAGCGCGAATCAATGAGACGACATAAAATAAAATATAATAATGAATACTTTATTAAGAATGAATATAGTTACTGGCAGAGATTCGGTGTTAAAATGTAGACTAAGACTAAACTCGCAGCGTAGAACAGGCTTCTTATATCTACGGTTTGTGAGAAGAGGGGGTTGCGTCGGTAGCCCAGAGAAGGGCGAAAACGTCCTCCACGAAGTCTCTCTTCTTGGTAAGGACGTCTCTAGGAATTTAGGCTATCTGGACATCTGTGTACACTCAGATGTCGCCTCAGCTGCAAGTACTTCGCTATCTGTCAGTTTCTGGTTACCCGGACGTCGTAAAGTATCCCTCGGTACGATATGGGTGGTCAAAAAGGGAAAGCGGCGAAGGGCTCGGTACCTGGGCCCGCTTACACCTCCCCGGGTTGTTTAAGATTTTAGTTGGGGTACTGATCTAAACTAAAATCCATAAGCAGCATTCGTCGGTCTCGTTTCAGGTCGTTGAGCGATGAAGCGTACCTCGTCAGGTTCGTTGATTGAAAATGTTGCTTGCGTTGCAGCTGGTGCAATGTGCTGCGTGGGTGCTTTGTTGCCAAAGCTACAATTGTTATATGTACACGATACACAGCACGATCGGATGGTTCTTATAATTAGCTTAAATAGTCCTATTTTACCTAGGAAAACGATTGTCAAACCAGCAATTGCTACGTATCCTGCATATTCCAGATATTTGTAAAATCGTTCCTTCCACGTGCTAACCCGTTTCTCAGATGCTAAGGTCTCAATCTGGTCGTCTATTTCCTCTAAGGTTCTACCCAAATATTTCAAATTGTCAGGATTGATACTAACTTCGTGAATGAGTTCAAAAGGTAAGTCTTGGGATCTGAGTTTCCCGAAAGTCACGTTAAAATCCTCTTCCTTGCTCGTCAAAAGAACATTTAACTCTAAAGTTCTGGTTACGTGTGTAGCTGGTTTGAGGAAGACCTTATTAGTTGTACCGGTACAGTCTTTATCTAAGTGCAGTATGAAGCTACCTAATAATTCTATACTACGTGGCTTATTGTCGCAACATAAGATATACAAGGTTTCCTGGTTTGGAGCGGCTCCTATCCAGTCGGAATTAGTATCTAATTGAATCCACAGTGTGTTCGCTAGCTGCATGTAATGCGTTTGGCATTTTCGTGTATCTCGGCGTGTTAAGATTTCTATTAAACAAGAGTCTCTGGTGTCCGTCGAATAGTCCGGATGGTTTTTTTTTACAATCTTATATTTATTTAACGTTTTGCTCTGTGCTAATTCTAAATAATCGAAAGGCGAGAATACCATTTTCGCGGTGTCCATCAGTATTAGCACAGACGAGGTTTAGAATAGACTGGACAAACAATGCATATTTTTGTCACACGGCCGAGGGACCGCCGTATAGTTAGCAGACAACTATCACCGATTTCGCTTATTTTGGTCTCAATCGTTTACGAATAGTTTACGCAAGTTTACGCAATCGATTTCAGAGTTTACGAAATCGTAGTTTGCCCGTAATTAACCATTTTTAGGTGGGTGTATAGTTAGCAGACGACTATCACCGATTTCGCTTATTTTGGTCTCAATTCGTTTACGAATAGTTTACGCAAGTTTACGCAATCGATTTCAGAGTTTACGAAATCGTAGTTTGCCCGTAATTAACAATTTCGAGAATGGGGTAATGTAGATCTTGCAAGCGCCTCCAGTGGCCAAAAGCAGAAGCTGACCAGATGCAGAACCTGGCGAAATAACTTTTACGTATCTCGTGTGCAACGGTCTCAATCGTTTACGAGTAGTTTTCGCAAGCTGCTGTATCGATTTCGGAGTTTACGAAATCGTATTTTGGCCGTAATTAACAATTTCGAGAATCGGGTAATGTAGGTTGTTACGTCCTCGTTTTTCGGCACCCTGCGTTCACCGGGTATACCAGGGATCGAGGACAGACGGAAGGATTGATCGCACTGAAAAGAGGGTGGTTTAATCCGTCAGTGGAGCGGCTCACTGACGTATCGAGGAATGTAAGAAGGAGGTGTCCGAATGGCTACGGCTCTGGATGTGTGCGAGTGTGTGTGGTTGTGGATTGCCGATCCCGAAGGTTTACCCACAACCGTGAGTTCACCACGGTGGATGCCGGGGAGGGCGTCCACGCTTGTAGATGGCTCGACGATTACCGGGAGTCGACCACGGTGGATGCCTGGGAGGGCGTCCACGGCTGTAGGTGACGATCACCGGGAGTTCTACCACGGTGGATGCCTGGGAGGGCGTCCACGGCTGTAGGTAGCTCTCTGGGGCCCTGGGTAGAGGTAGAGGTGGTGGTGTTTGGTGTTGACGTGCAGGAAGGACACGGTCGTGTGAATTAAATAATGTTCAGATGGTGGAAGTGGACTGGATGTTTTATCCCGAAGTACATTTAGCTGGTTTACAGTTGCCGAATTTACATGGGTCGTAGCCGAACTTGGTTGGTTGAAGAGCTTGATAACTTAGATTAACGAGTTGCCGAATGTAAACTGAAGTGACTTGGTGCCCGACTTGAGCGTGACGTTAACTATGGAGCGGAGAATTGTGACTGTCGACTGACTGACTCGTGGCCCATTTAAGTAGTGGGTTTTGCCTGTGAGCTGATTCGGCGTCAGCATTCTTATGTCTCTACCTACATCGCTATTGTCGTCATTATGTCATTCCTTCGCGTGGCGCGAATTACGTCCCGGATGGGCGTCAGCGTTACGTGAAGGAATTTCGGTGGCGCGGTGCGCCGGCTCTTGTTTCGTTTATGTACGACTTACATCTAATTAAATAGATACGCGGTGCGATGAGCTCGTTGCGAGAATATAGTCATTAAAAAAGCGGGTGGAGGACGTAGGACGTAACAAGTCATGTACATTATGAGACAGTTGATCTGAGGTACGTGTACATTTATATTTTTAGCTATTGACTGTCAATATAAATTTCATCAGTTCTTCACATCATTAAAACAATTTTGTGTGAACCCACTTAGCATGATGACATCTTCGGAAAATCGTAAGGACAATCAATACCGACATAACGAATATCCGGGGGAAATACACATATGCTATTCCGACATGTGGCCTGGATATCGTGAGGAAGAGGAATTCAGAGGTGAATACTACTTCGCCATACATACAGGCGAGATCACGTTAGGCAGCTTTTGAATGTCTGTCAGTTTATATGGATAGGATACGTTTTATTGATTTGACGACGCGAATAAATACCATTGTTTGTAAACCAAAATGTACTTCACATATGTCACTGATATTTGATGTATATTTAGGTGAATTATAATAGGATTAATAAATTGATTACAGTGTTATTATGAATTTACTTTAATGTAACCCTTCAAATATAATAAAAATATTGTATTACATATACTATTACTTATATATATATATACACACTATGTTATGTTACACTATTACTTTTATTTCATATAAATAATTCATTTTAAACCTGCGTTATTGTGTATAATGGCACGTAAATATAATAAAAATTACCGTATTATATATACTATTACTTGTATATATATACACACTATTTTATGTTACACTATTACTTCAATTTCATATAAATAATTTATTTTAAACGTGCGTTATTGTGTATAATGTGCACGTCGTGAGTCCAATGATTTGGAAACCAACGTATATATATTCCTAGTAACTTTTGTAGTTCCCTGCAAGACCGCTTGCGACTCCACCATTCAATTGGCTACATTGAACTCTAGAATACCTGGAATGTGCGCGGTTGCAGGAACAGCCGCGCCTCGCTGTTAGAGAGAGAAGAAAGATATTTTGGTATTCTGTCTCACTCTTACCACTGGACCTTTGGGACATACAGTCGATTTGCGCCGTTCGACGTAAGTTCCACAGAGATTTGACTAGATATGACCGGTTCGAAAAAGTTGCTCTCTTCTATTTAGATATTTCAGTAGGTGATGTCAGTATGTCACAGAAATTAATGTATATGATTGTCACGTCCCGATCGGCGATTTCGCGGATTTGAGGGATTTCCACGAAACGATTGCAGTCGGGAAGCGACTTTTAAATTCCTCCTTTAGTCGAGAGGCCACGGAGCGCGATCTCAGCGACTTGGGGATCCTGGCGGTGCGGTTTTATTGGTCGAGCACTATGAGTTCCGGATAGAGGCGTTCGCGCCTCTTTCGAATGTACGTTTCGAAACGCGGATCGAATCTCGGCACGGTCGCGGAATATATCGGCGCTTCTAAATTGAGCGGAATGAGTTCCCACTTCGAGGATTTATCTGTTTTTACCAAGCTCGCGGATGATTTTATAATCAACGTGGTTTTAGCGGACGGCTGTACCTTCTTTACACTGCTTACAAACGGTTGATTTTCCCTTACGTTACTCGCTGAAGACTGTACTACCCGTATATTGGGTCTAACGGCACGACACTCGACTATACGCGGTTTTGGGGTTGGTGGCGGAGGCCTGTTAGTTTCTGAAGGAATAGCGTAGAAGTTCCTGATCAATTTACGTAGTTGGTTCTTCCGGCCGGCTCTCTTTTGTTTAGGCATTCAGGATAGTGGTGACTTTTGGTGTTATGGTGGATGTATATGCCGTCAAGCGGATCGTCCTCTTGTTGGCGGGTAAATGGACAGTATGAGGTGTGGGTAAGTATGGGGTTAAGGAAATATTTGTTATCGAGCTATCGCCCTCTCGTTGACGGAATAAAGGTAAGTATGGAGTTGAAGGAATATTTGTCGTCGAGCTATCGTCCTCTCGTTGCCGGAATAATGGAAACGTAAGGTAAAGGTATATGTGAGATTGTAGGCTTTTATGTCGACGAACTATCGTCCTCTCGTTGACTGCCTGGATATGTGTGGTAAGGATAAGTGTGAAGTTGTAGGCATTTATGTCGTCGAGCTAACGTCCTCTCGTTGACTGCCTAGATATATGTGGTGAGGGAATGCTTAGACGTAGAGCGTTATGGAAGGCTTAATTTACTTTAAGAACGCAAGGATAGAATGATAGAAGTAATTTGTATAACAAAGGTCTATATATAGACTTTGACTATATGATTCTTACAATATTGACTATACGATTGAACAATTTAAGGAACTAGATTCTACCTTAATAATTAGTACAGTGTTATGCGAGTGTCGAACCGGCAAGTCAGTTTGCTCACCGTGAGTTGGTTTTTGTCGAGTCTTCAGTTGTTGCTTCAGCACTTATTCTTTGATAAAATGATTTGAACTATTGAGTTCGTGATTTAGATTTATGAATTTGGGATTTGATTGGATTGAAATGAACTGAGCTTTCACTATAGATTTCGAACAAAGGATTTTAGTACACTGTTCTTCAATTTGATGTAACTGCTTGTCTTCAAGACGACTTAATTAATCTTCAAGAAGGAATTAAGTAGACGATTGTAAGTAGAATGCACTCAAGAAAAGTAATGAACTGCTTGTCAAGTATAATAGCACTGTGATATTATGTATAATGCATAATGCACTGATTTTCGGTTCGACCCGGCCTTAAATCTAATTACTAGGGCCCGCCGCTAAGGAAGGGGTACGGCCCTTAGAGTGGGGCTCGGCGCTCGACGCAGGCGCGTTGGTGGTGAAGCGCAGTCCACTTGGAGCGCCGCGTGCGCTTTTACTTAGAACTAATGCCCTAACGCTCGATGGGTATAGACGCAAAGATATATCTACTTATGATTCGATTCTATGTTATTATGGCTTAAACTAGGTGAGTGTGAACGAGTGAGGGAGAAGTTTCGTCGCTCGTCCACTTAGGCGACCTCTGGGTGTGCCCTCAAGATACTAGCCGGCTTATGGTTAAAGGCGGGTCGAGAATGGTGTCGGTAACGGCTGGCCGTCACAATGATCACAAAATAAAGCACCGACGAGATATTCCTAAAGACTGCCAGCCTTATGGGACTTTGTGTCTCCAGCAAAATTCGCTGTTCTCGGGCGCCCTCTAGAATATATTGCGGCCAGAGTAAGAAACTGATGTCGAATCACCACCGTACTGAACTATTATCATGAGATGTCACCTGTGTGTGGGCAAGTGAAGCTCTCTTTACAGACGATTTCAAGTGGAATTTTAAGTTTCAAAATAATAAAAGCAAAATTACTATTAACGGCAGAAAAGGGTGTACGAAACATAAAATGAAAGAGAAAAAGTTCACTAAAATTTTAATAAATTTTCAACTATTCAACGTTAACCGTAAAAATATATGTACAACATTGGACGCGGAAATTTTGATATACAAACCTGACCATGTCTTGTTGGTCTGAATTTTGGATATATATTATTGTATGTTCAAGTGAAGTTCACGTATAGTTTCAATGCAATTTGCTCATTTGTTCCACCATTCGAAGCTGTGTGAGATACATGAAACTGACAATTGGAGAACAGGTGCCCGGAAAAATCTGCCGTATAGGTCATGATCGCTATAGGTGAGATTGAAAATAAGTAAGGCTGCCGTTACAATGGTCGCGGTTTTGGTCGATCTTCTGTAGTCCGAAACAATTTGTCAGTAGTGGCACTCAGCTACATCGACAAATACGTCGCATAGCAACAACGGTATCGCTGCGAGAGTAGGCATAGTCCATGCGTGCATCTACACATGCATATCCACTCTCAAGGTCATGCTTTCGTTTGTTTAGCGATCGACGAAAACGCACGCAACGCAACCACGCCGAAGACAGCTACAATGAGTTTTACAAAATCAGCACTAGAATCACCGAGAGAATCAACTTCCCTCGTTTGGCTTTTATTTATATATAGTGATCAAATCTTTTCAAGACGTTTTGTTTATTAGCGCAGCTGCGAATTTTGACCAATGACACGGGCTAATTGAAGAGTGCCATGCGTTGACGCATTGCTATGCGACTTGTTTGAGAGGTATCAAGGGGCTGACGGCTGATGAGCATATGCTCACCTCGGGGCATTGACCCGTATAGAAAGAGTGGACATAAAAACAAATGCGAGAATAGATCTGGCCGAAAATCGGAGCAAGAGGGCCGAAAACTCCACGCCGAGCGCGATTCGGCGAGAAAAGGTGTGCGCAGCTCTCACAGACAGGGCACGCACACTTGCGCGTATCCCTACTCCCGCGGGCACCGATGGTGTAAAAGAGCCACTTCTGGCCACACTGGGTGAACGAGAAATCATTGGTGTGTTGGAGATTCATTCTAGTATTGGAGAATCGGTGTTGCTTGCTCGGGCCGATCCGAGACTGTCGGATCGGGCTGTGAGCAAATGTCGGCATCGGAAGAGTGGCAATATTTTAATGAATTATAATCGTTTTTATACTTTTTAAATATCACAAAGTTAGAGATGTTTTTCCTCAGTCTGATTTGCTTTTGAAAAAGAGCAAGCTACACCGATTCTCCAAGTTTAGAATGAATCTCGAACCACCAATGATTTCTCGTTCACCCGTTCAGACAGACAGTCGCGGATCGGCCCGAGCAAGCTACACCGATTCTCCAACATTAGAATAAGTCTCCGACACACTACATTTTTTTTCGTACGGCAGCGAACCGATCAATCGATGAGGGCAATGTGAAACCATTGAATCGGTTTGCCCCGGCTTGCCTACGCGCCCCTGATGACGTAATGCTGAGGCCGAACATGTATTTTATTACATAAGAGCATCTGTTGGTCAATTTTCAGACTTTGAGGCGCTGAAAACAAATCTAAAATCCGTTTATCTCCGTAATCCTCAGTTTTTAGAAAGGGAAAAATTAATATTTTTTGTACATTGAATAACATTCTGTGGGAAGTGACACACACGCCACACCAGTCCCTTGCCGTGTATCGCCGGCCCGGGCCCGAGCCTCGGCGCGCGTCCGGCGAAAAACATAAGCGTCGCGATGAGTGAAGGGGGGAGAGAGGTGACGACGCACGACTCTCGAGGCAGTTAGCCACGGATGTATGTACATTGTACAAATGTATATGATTGTAGGACACACGTGCGTAAAAATAAAAAAGCGAATTTGATTTCCGATTACAAGCTTTACCCGATACCCACACATTCAGATCGTCAATTTAAAATTTAGACTATAAAAAAGAATCTAGCAACTTTTCTGAATAACATCATTGCGCACACCTATTTTTCCGAATCCTTTCCAATTTTTAGTAAAAATGACTAATCTGCCATAAATTCTAGTGTCTAATTTTACTGCATCATACAACAGGTATATTTCTTCTGAAACGATAAATAAAATAGTTGTGGAAGTCACGCACTGACAGCAGAAACTCTCCGACCGTTTTAATATATAGCGTCCTGCGCTGCGGATGTAAACTTTATTTTATATTCTTATAAAAACAACTAATGAGCAATTACACAAAAAAATCGGGTAGGCTCAAGTTCGATTGAGTTGTCAGTTGAGTAGGAGTGTAGGACTAAGACTTGCAGATTGGAGAGTAAAGTTGAGCTAGTCAAGTATGGTTTCTAAGCGTTTATTTCATGCGGGTGTGCTGCCGTGTTTAACTCATTGTCAGTCTATCTCGGCAACTGTGAGTGCAACACAACGAATTTGGTAAAGAATGTTTAAAATGTTTAGCTTAAAACAATGCAAAATGTTCTTCGTATATTCGAACAGATCTTGTCGAGAGCTTCACAGCGATACCTTGCACGGTTGTGTTCTATTGACCGTTTCCGAGACAAGCCAAGATAAACGAAGTCAAACGTGACCGAACATCCATAAATATTGCACCGTTTCCCCGGGCACTCGATATTTTCCGCAATACACTAATCGATTCTTACGCTTTCATTGGTCTATTTAAACAAGTTTTTCGTTTTGTTGCAAAACATGGAGCCGCGTACCAATTTGAACTCGAATGCACATGAGGGCAGCCCGAGGCCGCATGAAAAGTTGATCCGAGGCGCAACGAACTGTTTTGATATATTAAACAGATATTGCAAAGTAGCGAAAGAAATTGATGTTATTTTTAAATCACGTGCTAATTACTCTTTAATTATGTATGCATCTGTGAAGTGTCGATTACAAAGGTGAGGGTGAAATAAAATTATAAAATAAAATCTCATTACGTTTTAAGCAGTTACACAATGGGTAATGTCAACGTTCTATGTTTGTCTATTACCTACGGTACTAGCTCCAATTACCGATGCCAACCGACGCCGCCAAGAGACCTCAGCGCCCCCTCAGACCCCATCCAGCCCCCATTTGCGGGCCGCTGTTTAACACAGGCGCTGGCAGTCTTTAAGAAGATCTCGTCGGTGAATAAAGTAAAAAATATTATCAAACGCATTCAAATTACACATGATTTTTTGTTTTAGAGGTAGTGAAGGTTAATTGTTAATACATATCGAAATTGCTTTCCTTTGGGAATTGTTCATGCTGGATGTAAAAATATAATACTTGCTCATTTTTGTTTTTTCCAAATAGACATAGGCCGGTTGTTCCACCTCTCGGTAAATATCAGGATATCTGTCCGGTAGCTACCTAGAGGATAAGCCCTACCCAGCACTTACCGGCTACTTTTATACATGGGTTGTTCCTTCATATTTTATCCTCTCGGTAAAGTTATCCATACTTATGACGATTTACCCAGCCACCAGATGGCACATATACACTATTCTGCGTTAACGCGCATGATTTGAAAACGAAAACTTGAACCAGTGTACGATAAATGTAAAAGGAGACCGTCTTATATGATTGATTGATTGCCCATTGATTTATTATAATAAAAGAAATAATAAAATAAGGGAATTAGTTGCTAAGACGATAGTTGTTACGCTTCTTCCTTCTCCATCTTCTTCTTTGCGACTCCAACGACTACCGACGTGCTTTCTCGCTTAAAAAATAAAGTTTTTCTTACATTTCTTCTTAAACTATACTTTATTTATTGTGTTATTCCGAGTTAAATTATTTCGTTGTTTATTTTTGTTTATTTGACTTTTAAATTTGCTATCACAAACAGCCTGAACATTTATGGTAAATATTCCTTTTCTGTTTCTGAACGTTTCAGCTTCGTCTCCGCCTATCAATAAAAGCAATATGACAATAATGTACATACACTTATAATTCGTAAATATAATCAATACCTGGTGATTGTATTTTAATGTGAGTGCAATCTATAGCACCAGCCACTCGAGGAAAGCGAGCGCTCTCACAAAATTGTGTTTGTATTAGCATTAAGTCGTCATTTGTAACCGGTAGCTCAATTATAATGAATTAGGGCCGCAATGCAGCTAATGCTTCGGTAACTTGGTTGATTATGCGGCATACTGTCGAATTGTGGATGCTGCCAAAATCACCAATTGCCATCTGGAACGTTCCGGAGGCATAAAAACGCAATGTCAAGAGCAATTTCAGCAATGGCGACACAGCATGATTTCTGAAAGAAAAATATATACATATATTAATCACGATTATCTTTGCATATATAGATATCGTGATCTTAATTAGCAAATCTCATAATCCGATTTTTATCGTAATATCGGATATTTGCACAATCTTTTAATAGGTTTTAAAATGTAAATTGTCAGCTAATACAGTACACAATTGTTAATTTCGGCATGCATTTTATAAAATAACCTTATAAAAGAAAGATACATTCAATATTTACCTGTCCGTCCTGCTCCTTATATTATTTTCCACAAGTGCCATAATGTTCAAGGTAGTTTGTTTGCGGAACCGAAAACGCCTTGCGAACTCGGAGTCATTATATAATTCAACAAAATTTGGACGCCGACGAACGGTATATGATACAGTTTCCGAATAACCAATACAATTTCTTGTATGCATTCCTCCTCATCGTCGTCGCCATACAACACTCGGTCATCTTGGAGATTCATTTCCATTTTTTAAACTCTAAATATTTTATTAGCGTACTTTGCGAAAACGATCTGACTCAACGAAAGCAAACTATATACTCCATATACGAATGAGATATGACTTCTACCTCCCACCTCCCACCCCTCACACAGCGTGCACTTTCTACCCCCACCACATATTTATCTGTTAGTTAGCGGCTTACACGGTTGATTCGCGACCGGATAGTTTATCCTGTCGGTAGCTTCATTTACCAGGAGGATAAATATTACCCAAAGGTGGAACAACGCAAGATAACTTTTGTCTAGTTTTTATTTGGTAACTTCGCTACCTGACAGTTTACCGAGAGGTGGAACAACCCGGCCTTAAACATGGGTTGTTCCATCATATTTTATCCTCTTGGTAGTTATCCAGACCTTTTGACGACTTGTCTAGTCACCAGATGGCACATATACACTACTCTGCGTTAACCCGCATGATTTGAAAACAAAAACTTAAACCAGTGTACGATAAACGTATTGGCCCGGACAGCAAAAAATATTGCAGGAATATTGCATGAATATTATTTCGCATTGCCTAAACCTTGCAGTGAGATTGCCGGAGTATTGCAGGAAAATTGCAGGAATATTCCTATATCCGCTTCTTTGCAACGTTGCGGAATATTACAGAAATCTTGCGTGAAATATTGCAGGAATCTTACCTGCAATATTGAGTCAAGGTCCCTATAATATTCCTTCAACATTGCATGCTGCATATGATTATGGTTTCACTTTATGGAAATAATTGAGGGAAATTTTATATATTTTAGAATACAAATACTATTTTTATTATACTATGAATTAAAACATACAACAAGAAATAATAATAAAACCCTAACCTATCCTTAAATTACATTTTATTTCTATTTTCACTTTGCGCGGTGTATTCTTGTTTTCGCTTGCGTCAACCACTTCGCAATTCCGTCCTCGATATCAGCTTCCCTCCATTTATTTTGGCCGACGCGACCATACAGACTTCTATAAAATAATGAATGATTATTAGGGAAAAGATTATTAATAATGTATTTATATAATATTTCAGCAATATTTGTCGGTTTCCGGGTATATATGTAAGAAACGTACTTGGAGCAAATTCGCCGTCCTTAATTTATGAAAGCATTGCTTCTGCAGGCGTCCCTTCCAGCTAAAATCGACAGCGACTTCGCCTGCAATCAGTCGGACCGTGATTGCGGATATACATGTGGACAACTTGCACGGTTCCGTGACATTTACAAGTCGACGAGTCCGAAAAATGTCATTTAATAAGTTACAATGTACATATGTCACTGCAACATTATTACAATATTGCGTATTTTACCCTGACATTGCAATATTACTGCAATATTGGTGCAACGTTAGCAATATTGCGCAAGGTTGTAATATTCAGGCAATATTCCCGCAATATTCCTGGCTGTCTGAGGGGGGGGGGGGCGTCTTATTGATGGTATTCGTTATAATTCTGCCTAATAAAATATTTTTGTTAAATAAAGAAATTATTTAAAATTATTTTATTTCCTATTGTTAACCTAATCCTAACCCAGACCATTGCTATTTCATAATTATGTCAATATTGTAAAAATATGCTTGTGTATGCATAGATTGCTTACTGTTACACAAATAAATGTTACAAATCTTCTAAGTAAATCGTCACATAGTCTTACATGAAATTGTCAATTAATTATTTGTAATTAATTGATTTGTAAAATATTTGATATGTAGGTGTAACTGCATTGCAAACTCGGAGTCGGTTTATTGGTTAACAAAGTTTGGACGCGGACGAACAGTATACGGTTTCCGAATAACCACTATAATTTCTTCTATGCATTCATCCTCATCGTCGTCTCCATATAACACCCGGTTATCTTGAAGATTTACTTCTACTTTTGAAAACTGAAATATTTTTAATATGTAGTTTGCGAAAACGACCTAACCCAACCAAAGCAAACTACTTACTATACGAACGAGAGATATAAGACTTCTACCTCCCACTACGTGCACTTTCTACCCCCACCATATATTTATCTGTTAGGTAGTGGCTTACACGGTGGATTCGGCACCGTGTAATTTATCCGTCAGGTAGCTTCATTTACCAGGAGGATAAATTTTACCGAAAGGTGGAACAACGCAAGATTTACTTTTGTCTAGTTTTATCTGGTAACTTCGCTACGTGACACTTTACCCAGAGGTGGAACAGCCCGGTCTAACGGTTTCAATCGTTTACGAATAGTTTTCGCAAGCTGCTGTATCGATTTCGGAGTTTACGAAATCGTATTTTGGCCGTAATTAACAATTTCGAGAATCGGGTAATGTAGGTCTTGCAAGCGCCGCCAGTGGCCGAAAGCAGAAGCTGACCAGATGCGGAACCTGGCGAAATAATTTTGACGTATCTCGTGTGTAACGGTGTCAATCGTTTACGAATAGTTTTCGCAAGCTGCTGTATCCATTTCGGAGTTTACGAAATCGTATTTTGGCCGTAATTAACAATTTCGGGAATCGGGTAATGTAGGTCTTGCAAGCGCCTCCATTGGCCGAAAGGAGAAGCTGACCAGATGCAAACTCTAGCGAAATAATTTTGACGTATCTCGTGTGTAATGGTCTCAATCGTTTACGAATAATTTTCGCAAGATGCTGTATCGATTTCGGAGTTTACGAAATCGTATTTTGGCCGTAATTAACAATTTCGAGAATCGGGTAATGTAGGTCTTGCAAGCGCCGCCAGTGGCCGAAAGCAGAAGCTGACCAGATGCGGAACCTGGCGAAATAATTTTGACGTATCTCGTGTGTAATGGTCTCAATCGTTTACGAATAGTTTTCGGAAGCTGCTGTATCGATTTCGGAGTTTACGAAATCGTTTTTGGCAGTAATTAATAATTTCAGAATCGGCTATCGTGCAGCGTCGATTGGCTCCCAAGCGCCGCCGTTGGCCGAAGGGAGAAGCTGCATGATAGCCGATTCTGAAATTGTAAATTTCACGACAGCAAGGAATTTTGTTGGCATCTAGCACAAATATTACTTTGCAATGCTGACCCTTGCAGGTCACATTGTCGGAGTATTGTAGGAATATTGCTGCAATATTCCTATGTCAGCCCCCTCGAAATTTGCGGGAATATTGCAGGAAGATGACACAGAATATTGCATCAAGGTCCTAAGAATATTCATTCAATATTATATCCTACATACGATTCTGTTTTACATTATGAATAATTCCAGAAAATTTGTTTTACAATATATTATTTTTATTAATGAAATATTAAATTACACTAAATATAAAAGTACATATAAAATATTTACATTAAATATAACAGTAATTATAAAAACTACACTAAATATAATAGTAAATATAACAAAATCTTAACCTAGTCTCAATTCTATTTATTAAGATTTCATTTTTTGCTCAATTCTCGTTTTTGCTTGAGTGAACCACTTGCCAATGACGTCATTTACTTCTGCCTTTTTCAACTTATTATTGCCAACGGGCATACAGACTACTATAAAATAATAAAAGAATATTAGTGATTATTAAAAGATTATTAATAATGTATATCTGTAGGAAAATACTTTGGAATAAGTTCGCAGTCCGCAATTTTTGAAAGCTTTGCTTCTGCAAGCGGCCCTGCCAAATGAAATTTACTGCGATTCCGTCTGCAAGTACTCGGGATATTACAGCTGCTACGCACATAGTCAGCTTCCCTGGGCCAACAATATTTAAGTCGACGAATCTGAAAAATTTCATGATGTTATCATGTGTACATAAAAGGCAGATCAAAACAGCAACTAATTAATATAAGTTATAATAGAAATATTGTGAAAGCAAAAGAGTATTGCAGATCAATATGAACCAATAAAATTGATAGTTATAGCGAGAGAGATGTGAATTCAACACAAAAAAACACCATGTATTGATTCCTTCATAGGCGAGAAAGAGTATTGTGGAATTAACGTAAAAACATGAAATAATGATTCTCTCGCGGACATGCACCAAACCTATCCTTATATATCCTTTACCTTTACCCATGCCCATGCCCACGCCCACGCCCATAGAAACTGTAATAGTACAAACATTCATCTGAATAGGCATTATACACAAATGAGCAGTGGCGTGACTTCAATGCTTTTGATGCTGACAACAACATGTTCAGGAAACCTCAGCTGTTGGGAGGAAATGTTATAGATGGTTTTTATTATATTTTGTACCACGAAAGATATTACTTTTTTCGTTGTAGAGCAATAATGGTACTTTAGAGGAACATGTGATTAAAAAATAATTACCAATTTTTTTTTTAATTCAGGCTGTTGAAGTTTGGGCTCAAATGAGGCCAAATTGTTTATTCGTCTAGTTTATAAGAATATATGGTTTTTAATTTTTCTATTAGCGGTTAAGGGCGCGTCGGGAGCGCGGCTCGTCCCTGCGCGCTCACGTGGCTCGTCGAGCGAATGAGCCCGCAGCGCGTGTTATGTCAACGCAAATCCTTATTCGGGGATTCCACGCGTGACGTCATCCGCTCGGTCTTCTCGGAAGACCGTTGTGAGTTCCGAGAAATTTGAGTTACTCAGAGCAGTGACAATCAGCGAGCGAACTAGTACAGCGAAAAATTCAGTCTTGTTTATTTCAAATAAATCTTCTTCATGTCTGATATCAGTTTTAAGTGTGTGGTTTTTTCATTCGAACGTTAGTGATTGTCCATTGTGTTTTCATAAAAGCGTCACATTATTTAAGAAAAGGGGTTTTCATCCAAAATCGAAGTGCTCCTTCCAACGAGGCCTCGGCCTTGTGCAACACATTCGTCGCGCCCTGCGCTGGGCGATCTAATTTCCTTCCACCACGAAGCGAGCGACCAGTCTCGCGACGATAATAAACACAAATCATCCATACTTTGCACTATGGGAACCCGCTGCAATTCATTTTCGGATGTTTCGTCCTCATCAACTTCGGCATTTTAATTTTTGGACTCCAACAAAAAATCGACTTTTGTGTACAGATCCTTTATTTGTAAAGATATCGTAGACAGCATTTTGTAAACACATTCTCGAAATCCTAAAATATGTAAAACAGAAGGTAGAAACATTGATATGAATGGTTTTTTGTTTTATTTACCAATTTCTGAGGTGTAAGGATGATGCTCCCAGTTTCCACAGGCACTGCCTTGAGCTGCAATAGTTTCAGTAGCTAAGGGATATTGGAAAAAGATGAGAGACATTTGCAATAATCATGATTATTATGAATACACTCCAATAATATGAAGCTTACCTCCATGGCTATGTAAACAGCGGTAGGGGGTTCATTCTCATCATATGCAATAAACGTCAAACCCCCAGGTGTTGATGAATCGAATAAGGGTTCAAGCATTACAGGTGTAATTAGTAGATTGGTTAATGTACTCTCCGCTCGTCTGTGAATGTGTCGTCATATGTTGTTTTTTTCTTGGGTTTTTAGATATGGACTCCATACTCTCTTCTTCCGAAGATATGACCCTTTTAACCTTAGCCCTCCTTCGGTTTTTTAAGGCCGCAGCTAACTCATATTCCAAGAGCTCATCAGAATAGAAAACATCTGATGTGTCCTGTGCCTCATTTAATTTTTCTTGGGCCCATGCCCAATCATCCACAAAGTATATAATTGTTTATTATTATGACATCGACAGGTCGTCTAGGTATAAAAAATATAGATATCTATATTATATATAAACACATACACACATTATTAATAATATCCACTATACATACCTGTCGACCCAAAGCAACGCTGATAACTGCACACTCCTCTGACAAGGTTTGGAGTAAAGCCTCAGAAATTATTAATTTCTCTAATTAGTTCAGCAACTTGACGTGGCCTGGCCATTTGCTTACACTTTTGTTGGCATCTAACCAACAGGTTGGAATGACTTGCAACCCATCCCTCAATTCCACGATACAATATTTTTCTTCTACTACTTGTCGATGGATGACGTGAGATACGTCAAAAGTCAAAACTACTTGGTTAGGGTATACATCTGGTCAGCTTCTCCTTTCGCCAACAGCGGCGCTTGCGAGCAAATCAACGCTGCACGATAGCCGATTATGAAATTGTTAATTACAGGCAAACTACGATTTCGTAGGGCCGTATTCACGTACTGCGCTTAGGCCTCCGCGGACGCTGAGGCCAGGCTTAAGCTGTGCTCCCGCATTGTTGTGATTGGCTTAAGCCTGGCCTAAGCGTCCGCGGAGGCCTAAGCATAGTACGTGAATACGGCCCTTAAACTCTGAAATCGTTACATGCCTTGCGTAAACTATTCGTAAACGATTGAGACCGTTAGAGATGAGATACGTCAAAATTATTTCGTTACTCTATGTCCGCAGACCGATTCTCGTCTCTGCCAACGGCGGCGCTTGCGAGCTGCACGTTAGCCGATCCTGAAATTGTTAATAACGAGCAAAATACGATTTCGTAAACTCCGAAATCGATACAACAGCTTGCGAAAACTATTCGTAAACGATTGAGACCGTTGCACACGAGATACGTCAAAATTATTTCGCCAGAGTTTGCATCTGGTCAGCTTCTCCTTTCGGCCACTCGAGGCGCTTGCAAGATCTACATTACCCGATTCTCGAAATTGTTAATTACGGCCAAAATACGATTTCGTAAACTCCGAAATTGATACAGCAGCTTGCGAAAACTATTCGTAAACGATTGAGACCATTACACACGAGATACGTCAAAATTATTTCTCCAGAGTTTGCATCTGGTCAGCTTCTCCTTTCAGCCACTAGAGGCGCTTGCAAGATCTACATTACCCCATTCTCGAAATTGTTAATTACGGCCAAAATACGATTTCGTAAACTCCGAAATCGATACAGCAGCTTGCGAAAACTATTTGTAAACGATTGAGACCATTACACACGAGATAAGTCAAAATTATTTCGCCAGAGTTTGCATCTGGTCAGCTTCTCCTTTCGGCCACTGGAGGCGCTTGCCAGATCTACATTACCCCATTCTCGAAATTGTTAATTACGGCCAAAATACAGCTCCGTATAGTTAGCACCCCCAACTCAACCGATTTGAGTTTTAATAGTTGCAATCGTTTGAAGGTCGTTTGATAGTGTTTGATAGTCCAAAATAAACGTTTGATAGTCAATCGCTTATTTTTAATTAAAGAAACAAATTTTTAGGGGAATTTTTCGTATAGTTAGTACCCTCATGGTCGCAAATTTGATTTTAAACTATACCAGTTGATGTAAAATCGTTTGATAGCGTTTGATAGTCCAATACAAACGTTTGATAGTTAGCCGTTTGCTTGTAATCAAAGAAATAAGTGTCTAGGGGAAATTTTGTCGTAGGCATTTCATTATTAATCTACGAAAACAGATGTAAAAACGTTTGATAGTGATTGATAGTCGGGTATAAACGTTTGATAGTCCGGTGCAGACGTTTGATAGTTATTTGTTTATTCATAAATAAGGCCGTGTTCAGAAATTGGCTGACAGTACTGTCAGTACTGACGCCAGTGATCCCAGAAGGGGCATCCTGCCGCACACAGAGACGTAGTATGCGTGCCAATCGAGTGGCGCGTAGCTCTCACGGACACGACGCATACTATTTCTCTCTCTTCCCCCACCACGCGTGCCGCATGCGGCAGGATGCCACTTCTGAGATCACTGACTGACGCTGGTTTTACTGAAAAATAGTCATTCTGTTTTACTGACAGTGCTGCCGGACGCGTTTTCCAGTAGATGTCCGACAAAATGGTAGTACGTTACAGTCTCGTCAGCCATACTGAAAAGCATTTTTGAACGGAAATCTAGTACTGACAGTACTGTCAGCCAATTTCTGAACACGGCCTAAAGAAACAAGTTTCTGGGGGAATTGTTGCCAGCAAACTGACGGTGCCAGCAAACGAAGAACTATCAAACGTCTGCACCGGACTATCAAACGTTTGTACCCGACTATCAATCACTATCAAACGATTTTACATGTATTTCCGCAGATTAATAATGAAATGTGAGAGTATGCCTACGACAAAATTTCCCCTAGAAATTTGTTTCTTTAATTATAAATAAACGACTAACTATCAAACGTTTGTATTGAATATCACCCACTATCAAACGATTTTACATCTACTGGCGCAGATAGAAATTTAATTTTTCACAAAAATTTCGACAAACATTCCCCTAGAAACTTGTTTCTTTAATTATAAATAAACGACTAACTATCAAACGTTTGTATTGAATATCATTCACTATCAAACGATTTTACATCTATTGGTATAGATAATAATTAAATTTTTCACAAACATTTCGACAAAAATTCCCCCAGAAATTTGTTTCTTTAATTATAAATAAACGACTAAGGCCGGGCTGTTCCACCTCTCGGTAAAGTGTCAGGTAGCGAAGTTACCAGATAAAACTAGACAAAAGTAAATCTTGCGTTGTTCCAGCTTTCAGTAAAATTTAGCACCGTATAGTTAGCACCCCCAACTCAACCGATTTGAGTTTTAATAGTTGCAATCGTTTGAAGGTCGTTTGATAGTGTTTGATAGTCCAATACAAACGTTTGATAGTTAGCCGTTTGCTTGTAATCAAAGAAATAAGTGTCTAGGGGAAATTGTCGTCGAAATTTTTGTGAAAAATTTAATATTTATCTGCTCCAATAGATGTAAAATCGTTTGATAGTGATCTCATTTCTTTTCTAATCCTTACTTCCACAGCGTGGGGCAGTAACTCTGTCCACCTTCAATATCTCCGTCGTTCAAAGTGGACAGAGGTATTGCCGCACGCTGTATGATTATTATCATAAAATGTGGTATAATAGGGCTATAGGCGACGGTCCACGTTAAAAAACCGAACGCGCTAGACGTGGCACCTCATGGGTGGCGTGGAACTCCACGTATCTGAAATTATATAAACTACAACCTTACATACGCATTTGCATTTGTCGGGTGCAGCGTTGCACTTTTCAGTAGAATGAAGTCTCGTAGAAGATAGATATTATGATCCCATTGAACCCTTTCCTTTATAATTTTGTCTAATACTTACCGTTTACAGGAAAAAAGCTGACTAGCGCAACCTGTGGACCCTGTACATGTGCATTTAAAAGTAATACATATCGTACAATTGGTTGCAAAATAATGACGAATAAATGACATTGGAAAAGTCAGTTAGAGTCCAGGGGAAATAATTTGCAGTAGGTACGTAAAATACGCGCATCAGAATGGTTTGACTTTTCAGATATTTCAATTAGTCGGGAGCGGCACAAAGTGAGTTTCGGTTTTCCATTGACAGAGTTTTTGCTATTATTGTCGTCTTTTATCATGCCTTCTTCGACAATACGCACGTTGCGACATTTCGTGGGCAGAATGCGACAATGGACGTACATATGGATTACAGTATGCATGGTGCATTGCCAAAGAAGGAACACCTTCTTCTTTCTCGAAATGGGGATAGCGTTATTAAACTAAGCGTGCGTAGTAAGAAAAAGGTTTCAAATCAATGTGATGGGACTTGATGAGAACTGTTAGAATATATGCACAATTTGGTCACCTTCTATTTAGAAAACAAATCATAAAGAACAACTCATAGAAACATTCGCACCGTCGGCGTCGTCGCGTCGGGTCAAGCAAATTCTTCCTGACGTAAGTTGTCGTGTGTTAAAATCGCGTGTTAGTACGATCCCTCAGAACGTTCTAGTGCAAGAAGCTCCTGTTACTTGTTTCACGGTTAATGCATAATACGCAATAATTGAGATTTATTATATACTTTCTTATTTATTACTACCATAGAAAGATTAATGTTACTGAAACCAAAATTTATGAAATATATATTTTGCCCATATCTATTATAAACCAATACGACACATCTATTCCGTTGACAAAATATTAAAACCTATCCGTAGTAAGTACTAAAATATTTGTAAATGAATGTCGTTTGTTGTCGTGTGATATATAATTAAAAGAAAAAATTGTTTTGTGAAAAAAATTGAACCATGACTGGGCGCGAACGTACGAAAAAAACCAACGCGTCGACGAGCGACGATGAGTACGACGAATCAATCCCAAACTCTCCTCGATTCACTTTTCTCTGCATCGCGCTCTGCTCAGCGCGGTGGTGCCCCATTTGCCTTCCGGCTGAAAGAACGCAATGGTACGGGCGATGCCTTATGCGCAATCTGGCACCACTGTCACCGGTCTGTGTGCGGAACGAAGACGCGACGCCGCGACTGCATGTCGAACAAAGACGCAACGCGCGTTGCTGGTTGAAAGGGGACGCAGCATAGTTCCGTCCTTCCGTCCTCACGGACAAGCACGCACACTTGCCGAGGTTTCCCCCACCCAAAAAACTCCAATGGAGTTTTCGTGCCAGATCTGCTATCACTGGATCCCGTGCTGGCTATGTGAAGCCAATTGAATGGTGGAGTCACAGACGGTCCTGCAGGGAACTACAAAAGTTACTAGGATTATATATATGTTGGTTTCCAAATCATTGTACTCGCAACGTGCCCAATACACAAATTAATGCACGTTTTAATATGAATTATTTATGATATTAAAGTAATAGTGTAATATAAAATAGTATATATATATATATATATAAGTAATAGTATATCTAATACGGTACTTTTTATTATGTTTGAAGGATTATATTAAAGTAAATTCATAATAACACTGTAATAAATTTATTAATCCTATTATAATTCACCTAAATATACATCAAATATCAGTGACATATGTGAAGTACATTTTAGTTTACAAACAATGGTATTTATTCGCGTCGTCAAAGCAATAAAACGTATCCTATCCATATAAACTGACAGAATATTCAAAAGCTGCCTAACGCGATCTCGCTTGTATGTATGGCGAAGTAGTATTCACCTCTGAATTCCTCTTCCTCACGATATCCAGGCCACATGTCGGAATAGCATATGTGTATTTCCCCCGGATATTCGTTATGTGGGTATTGATTGTCCTTGCGATTTTTCGAAGATGTCATCATGCTAAGTGGGTTCATACAAAATTGTTTTAATAATGTGAAGAACTGATGAAAATTATATTGACAGTCAATAGCTAAAAATATAAAAATACACGTACCTCAGATCAATTGTTTCATAACATACATGACTTTTGCCGTCCATGTTACTTCCAGCACCAATATGGGGCCAGAACAATTTAGTGCTCAGGTCATTCTTGATAATATAATATAGGCAATGAACCTGTAAAATGAAGCCATTTATTACATTGAAACTTCATACCAAATCCAATGCCCTGAACAGGGACCAACCCACCATAGCAGCAACAAAATTTTACATTTGTTTCCAACACCAAGTTGAACAGCGGAATCAGTAAAAGAATTGTATACATAATGTATAATGTAGGATTGCCCTCTTCTGGGTTGAGAATGGAATGAATCAATATATTTCATCCCTTACATGTTTCAAAACAATAAGTTTCCTCATCAGGATTCTATAACATACAAAAGTGAACTAATGTAAATGTCTATTACATTTTAGTTGTAGATCTAGTGGATGTATCCTATTGTGGTGGTACTCACGTAAATTGATATAGGATGCGGTATTGAGATGGTATGTTCCAAAGTTTAGCCAATTTTTCCCATATGATTCTTTCAATTTTTTCACATTGCACAGTGTCTAAAAGCAAATCAGTACGTTGAAGAAACCATGGCCAGAAATATGCGAAGCTTACATAATTTTTAACATTTCTTACATTGTAAAATTTTAACTCTCCAAGATCTGACACATTTCTGCAGTTTAATTTTTTAATATTAACTAATCTCACCTGTCTTCGCCAATCGCTGATTGGGTTAGGATTGTTTCGTTTCACGTTTGAACAATATTTTGGAAGCTTTCTAATACAACACATACTTACGGATGAATATATTTATGTCAAAGTATATGATTCGATGTCTCCCAAAAAGTGTTTGTGGTGTCGGTATGTTTACCTTTAGCAGAGTGAAGGGCCGGCATTAAACGTTTCAACCCCACAGATAGCAATTTTTCTTAAGAAAACGGGGGCGCACCGAAGAAAAAAAATGTTGCAGAACAATTTTCAGAGCGCGGCATCCTACAAGGTACCCACTTCGCCGAATAATAGGCCCGGCACTATACGTAGTACCCTGCAGGACCGTTTGTGACTCCACCGTTCATATTGGCTTCATTCCCCAGATCTTGATCTCGCATCCATTGTATAGAGATCAGTGCATAGCATGCATAGCCAGCACGGTGTTACGGTCGCCCCGAGAAACCTCTACTAGAGCAACACCATGGGCATGTGGTGAGGCGTTCGCCCAGAACTCCGGCTCACTCCCCGGACCGACTCCAAGTCGGGACCCGCAGGGCTCAGCGACGTCGCCGAAGCCACCGACGTGGAAGCCGGCACGGCCCTAGAAACAACGGCAGGCGAAGCGGCGGACACGAGATACGGCGTTAGATGGAAAAACAGGCACACCACCCGTAACAAGGCAAGGAGGAAGTAAAGAAAGTCAAATGGGCACAGCCCACGAACCAATCAACCGACGCAACTGCGGAGTGAACGAAAGGAGGGGGCCTGTTCGAAGCTCCAATCAAAGTGTTTCCTAATCTGAGTTATTGCTGCGACCGTGACGCTCCGTGTACCTCAGCTGTTTTTAAATAACGTTTGTGTACTTATCGAGATCCCGTCATCGTTTACCCACATGCATCCGTGCAAATACCTATTGTACCGACAGCGATAGGAGTATGGGCTTGTTTGTCTTTAATTTCTCTATAAGGGAGCCTGCGATCGCCGTATAGTTAGCAGACAACTATCATAGATTTCGCCTATTTTCGTCTCAATCGTTTACGAATAGTTTACGCAAGTTTACGCAATCGATTTCAGAGTTTACGAAATCGTAGTTTGCCCGTAATTAACAATTTTTAGTTGGGTGTATAGTTAGCCGACGACTATCATAGTTTTCGGCTATTTTGGTCTCAATCGTTTACGAATAGTTTACGCAAGTTTACGCAATCGATTTCAGAGTTTACGAAATCGTAGTTTGCCCGTAATTAACAATTTTAATATCTAGTAATTATCGTCTGCTACCGCGCAGCGCCACCGTGGCCGGGGAGCGAAGCTGACCAGATGCAAACTCTGGCGAAATAGTTTTGACGTATCTCGTGTGTAACGGTCTCAATCGTATACGAATAGTTTTCGCAATCTGCTGTATCGATTTCGGAGTTTACCAAATTGTATTTTGCTCGTTATTAACAATTTCAGGATCGGCTAACGTGCAGCTCGCAAGCGCCGCCGTTGGCCGAGGCGAGAATCGCTCTTCGGACATAGAGTGTTGAGGATTGGGACTTGTACACCTCAGAGGTTAAATTGCGCGCCCGTTCTATTAAGCGCGTGAGCGTGACGTGACGCACTGCCGTTGGTACGCGGGTTAGCGCCATGCGGCAGACTGCATGGCGCCCGGAAGACACCGCGTTCCCGCGCTCACAGTCAGGGAGCACCGTTAATGTGTGTGTGTACATCAGCCGTATTAGGCGTCTGATTGGCGCACACACCACCTTGTCGTACACAGACGAGCCTGGGAAGACGGCTGAGCGGTTTCCCCTTTCCAGGCGCGGCGGTCTTCTTGTTCCGCCATCGAAACCGAAAGCACGTGTCTCTCGATATAGTCAGAAACTTTTGTACATAGTGTACTATTCTTCTTTTGAGAATTTCAAACTCATACGCGCGTCGGCCACATTGCATATATTACGCGCTTATCAGAAACAAAGTGTAGAAGGTAAAAATAAAGAACAAGAACAGGTTGTGCATCAAATAGTGTCATAGAACTTCTCGCCCACATTTTTCAAGAGGCTCTTCCCAGCCTCCTTCCGGCAGCCACGGATCGAGCAAAAACTCGATCGCGATAACATAAAAGGGAGAAGCTGCATGATATCCGATTTTGAAATTGTAAATTTCACGACAGCAAGGAATTTTGTTGGCATGTAGCACAAATATTACTTTGCAATGCTGAACCTTGCAGGTCACATTGTCGGAGTATTGTAGGAATATTGCTGCAATATTCCTATGTCAGCCCCCTTGAAATTTGCGGGAATATTGCAGGAAGATGACACAGAATATTGCATCAAGGTCCTAAGAATATTCATTCAATATTATATCCTACATATGATTCTGTTTTACATTATGAATAATTCAAGAAAATTTGTTTTACAATATATTATTTTTATTAATGAAATATTACATTACACTAAATATAAAAATACATATAAAATATTTACATTAAATATAACAGTAAATATAAAAACTACACTAAATATAATAGTAAATATAACAAAATCTTAACCTAGTCTCAATTCTATTTATTAAGATTTCATTTTTCGCTCAATTCTCGTTTTTGCTTGAGTGAACCACTTGCCAATGACGTCATTTACTTCCGCCTTTTTCAACTTATTATTGCCAACGGCAATACAGGCTACTATAAAATAATAAAAGAATATTAGTGATTATTAAAAGATTATTAATAATGTATATCTGTAGGAAAATACTTTGGAATAAGTTCGCAGTCCGCAATTTTTGAAAGCTTTGCTTTTGCAAGCGGCCCTGCCAACTGAAATTTACTGCGATTCCGTCTGCAAGTACTCGGGATATTACAGCTGCTACGCACATAGTCAGCTTACCTGGGCCAACAATATTTAAGTCGACGAATCTGAAAAATTTCATGATGTTATCATGTGTACATAAAAGGCAGATCAAAACAGCAACTAATTAATATAAGTTATAATAGAAATATTGTGAAAGCAAAAGAGTATTGCAGATCAATATGAACCAATAAAATTGATAGTTATAGCGAGAAAGAGATGTGAATTCAACACAAAAAAACACGATATATTGATTCCTTCATAGGCGAGAAAGAGTATTGTGGAATTAACGCAAAAACATAAAATAATGATTCTCTCGCGGACATGCACCAAACCTATCCTTATATATCCTTTACCTTTACCCATGCCCATGCCCACGCCCACGCCCATAGAAACTGTAATAGTACATTCATCTGAATAGGCATTATACTCAAATGAGCAGTGACGTGACTTCAATACTTTTGATGCTGACAACTACATGTTCAGGAAACCTCAGCTGTTGGGAGGAAATGTATTGGATGGTCATTATTATATTTTATTCCACGAAAGATATTACTTTTTACGTTGTAGAACAATAATGGTACTTTAGAAGCACATGTGATTAAAAAATAATTACCAATTTTTTCTAAAATTCAGTCTGTTCAAGTTTGGGCTCAAACGAGGCCAAATCATCCATACTTTGCACTATGGGAACCCGCTGCAATTCATTTTCGGATGTTTCGTCCTCATCAATTTCGGCATTTTAATTTTTGGGCTCCAACAAAAAATCGACTTTTGTGTGCAGATCCTTTATTTGTAAAGATATCGTAGACAGCATTTTGTAAACATATTTTGAAATCCTAAAATATGGAAAACAGAAGGTAGAAGCATTGATATGAATGGTTTATTTGTTTTATTTACCAATTTCTAAGGTGTATGGATGATGCTCCCAGTCTCCACAGGCACTGCCTTGAGCTGCAATAGTTTCAGTAGCTAAGGGACATTAGAAAAAGATGAGAAACATTTGCAATAATCATGATTATTATGAATACACTCCAATAATATGAAGCTTACCTCCATGGCTATGTAAACAGCGGTAGGGGGTTCATTCTCATCATATGCAATAAACGTCAAACCCCCAGGTGTTGATGAATCGAATAAGGGTTCAAGCATTACAGGTGTAATTAGTAGATTGGTTAATGTACTCTCCGCTCGTCTGTGAATGTGTCGTCATATGTTGTTTTTTTCTTGGGTTTTTAGATATGGACTCCATACTCTCTTCTTCCGAAGATATGACCCTTTTAACCTTAGCCCTCCTTCGGTTTTTTAAGGCCGCAGCTAACTCATATTCCAAGAGCTCATCAGAATAGAAAACATCTGATGTGTCCTGTGCCTCATTTAATTTTTCTTGGGCCCATGCCCAATCATCCACAAAGTATATAATTGTTTATTATTATGACATCGACAGGTCGTCTAGGTATAAAAAATATAGATATCTATATTATATATAAACACATACACACATTATTAATAATATCCACTATACATACCTGTCGACCCAAAGCAACGCTGATAACTGCACACTCCTCTGACAAGGTTTGGAGTAAAGCCTCAGAAATTATTAATTTCTCTAATTAGTTCAGCAACTTGACGTGGCCTGGCCATTTGCTTACACTTTTGTTGGCATCTAACCAACAGGTTGGAATGACTTGCAACCCATCCCTCAATTCCACGATACAATATTTTTCTTCTACTACTTGTCGATGGATGACGTGAGATACGTCAAAAGTCAAAACTACTTGGTTAGGGTATACATCTGGTCAGCTTCTCCTTTCGCCAACAGCGGCGCTTGCGAGCAAATCAACGCTGCACGATAGCCGATTATGAAATTGTTAATTACAGGCAAACTACGATTTCGTAGGGCCGTATTCACGTACTGCGCTTAGGCCTCCGCGGACGCTGAGGCCAGGCTTAAGCTGTGCTCCCGCATTGTTGTGATTGGCTTAAGCCTGGCCTAAGCGTCCGCGGAGGCCTAAGCATAGTACGTGAATACGGCCCTTAAACTCTGAAATCGTTACATGCCTTGCGTAAACTATTCGTAAACGATTGAGACCGTTAGAGATGAGATACGTCAAAATTATTTCGTTACTCTATGTCCGCAGACCGATTCTCGTCTCTGCCAACGGCGGCGCTTGCGAGCTGCACGTTAGCCGATCCTGAAATTGTTAATAACGAGCAAAATACGATTTCGTAAACTCCGAAATCGATACAACAGCTTGCGAAAACTATTCGTAAACGATTGAGACCGTTGCACACGAGATACGTCAAAATTATTTCGCCAGAGTTTGCATCTGGTCAGCTTCTCCTTTCGGCCACTCGAGGCGCTTGCAAGATCTACATTACCCGATTCTCGAAATTGTTAATTACGGCCAAAATACGATTTCGTAAACTCCGAAATTGATACAGCAGCTTGCGAAAACTATTCGTAAACGATTGAGACCATTACACACGAGATACGTCAAAATTATTTCTCCAGAGTTTGCATCTGGTCAGCTTCTCCTTTCAGCCACTAGAGGCGCTTGCAAGATCTACATTACCCCATTCTCGAAATTGTTAATTACGGCCAAAATACGATTTCGTAAACTCCGAAATCGATACAGCAGCTTGCGAAAACTATTTGTAAACGATTGAGACCATTACACACGAGATAAGTCAAAATTATTTCGCCAGAGTTTGCATCTGGTCAGCTTCTCCTTTCGGCCACTGGAGGCGCTTGCCAGATCTACATTACCCCATTCTCGAAATTGTTAATTACGGCCAAAATACAGCTCCGTATAGTTAGCACCCCCAACTCAACCGATTTGAGTTTTAATAGTTGCAATCGTTTGAAGGTCGTTTGATAGTGTTTGATAGTCCAAAATAAACGTTTGATAGTCAATCGCTTATTTTTAATTAAAGAAACAAATTTTTAGGGGAATTTTTCGTATAGTTAGTACCCTCATGGTCGCAAATTTGATTTTAAACTATACCAGTTGATGTAAAATCGTTTGATAGCGTTTGATAGTCCAATACAAACGTTTGATAGTTAGCCGTTTGCTTGTAATCAAAGAAATAAGTGTCTAGGGGAAATTTTGTCGTAGGCATTTCATTATTAATCTACGAAAACAGATGTAAAAACGTTTGATAGTGATTGATAGTCGGGTATAAACGTTTGATAGTCCGGTGCAGACGTTTGATAGTTCTTTGTTTATTCATAAATAAGGCCGTGTTCAGAAATTGGCTGACAGTACTGTCAGTACTGACGCCAGTGATCCCAGAAGGGGCATCCTGCCGCACACAGAGACGTAGTATGCGTGCCAATCGAGTGGCGCGTAGCTCTCACGGACACGACGCATACTATTTCTCTCTCTTCCCCCACCACGCGTGCCGCATGCGGCAGGATGCCACTTCTGAGATCACTGACTGACGCTGGTTTTACTGAAAAATAGTCATTCTGTTTTACTGACAGTGCTGCCGGACGCGTTTTCCAGTAGATGTCCGACAAAATGGTAGTACGTTACAGTCTCGTCAGCCATACTGAAAAGCATTTTTGAACGGAAATCTAGTACTGACAGTACTGTCAGCCAATTTCTGAACACGGCCTAAAGAAACAAGTTTCTGGGGGAATTGTTGCCAGCAAACTGACGGTGCCAGCAAACGAAGAACTATCAAACGTCTGCACCGGACTATCAAACGTTTGTACCCGACTATCAATCACTATCAAACGATTTTACATGTATTTCCGCAGATTAATAATGAAATGTGAGAGTATGCCTACGACAAAATTTCCCCTAGAAATTTGTTTCTTTAATTATAAATAAACGACTAACTATCAAACGTTTGTATTGAATATCACCCACTATCAAACGATTTTACATCTACTGGCGCAGATAGAAATTTAATTTTTCACAAAAATTTCGACAAACATTCCCCTAGAAACTTGTTTCTTTAATTATAAATAAACGACTAACTATCAAACGTTTGTATTGAATATCATTCACTATCAAACGATTTTACATCTATTGGTATAGATAATAATTAAATTTTTCACAAACATTTCGACAAAAATTCCCCCAGAAATTTGTTTCTTTAATTATAAATAAACGACTAAGGCCGGGCTGTTCCACCTCTCGGTAAAGTGTCAGGTAGCGAAGTTACCAGATAAAACTAGACAAAAGTAAATCTTGCGTTGTTCCAGCTTTCAGTAAAATTTAGCACCGTATAGTTAGCACCCCCAACTCAACCGATTTGAGTTTTAATAGTTGCAATCGTTTGAAGGTCGTTTGATAGTGTTTGATAGTCCAATACAAACGTTTGATAGTTAGCCGTTTGCTTGTAATCAAAGAAATAAGTGTCTAGGGGAAATTGTCGTCGAAATTTTTGTGAAAAATTTAATATTTATCTGCTCCAATAGATGTAAAATCGTTTGATAGTGATCTCATTTCTTTTCTAATCCTTACTTCCACAGCGTGGGGCAGTAACTCTGTCCACCTTCAATATCTCCGTCGTTCAAAGTGGACAGAGGTATTGCCGCACGCTGTATGATTATTATCATAAAATGTGGTATAATAGGGCTATAGGCGACGGTCCACGTTAAAAAACCGAACGCGCTAGACGTGGCACCTCATGGGTGGCGTGGAACTCCACGTATCTGAAATTATATAAACTACAACCTTACATACGCATTTGCATTTGTCGGGTGCAGCGTTGCACTTTTCAGTAGAATGAAGTCTCGTAGAAGATAGATATTATGATCCCATTGAACCCTTTCCTTTATAATTTTGTCTAATACTTACCGTTTACAGGAAAAAAGCTGACTAGCGCAACCTGTGGACCCTGTACATGTGCATTTAAAAGTAATACATATCGTACAATTGGTTGCAAAATAATGACGAATAAATGACATTGGAAAAGTCAGTTAGAGTCCAGGGGAAATAATTTGCAGTAGGTACGTAAAATACGCGCATCAGAATGGTTTGACTTTTCAGATATTTCAATTAGTCGGGAGCGGCACAAAGTGAGTTTCGGTTTTCCATTGACAGAGTTTTTGCTATTATTGTCGTCTTTTATCATGCCTTCTTCGACAATACGCACGTTGCGACATTTCGTGGGCAGAATGCGACAATGGACGTACATATGGATTACAGTATGCATGGTGCATTGCCAAAGAAGGAACACCTTCTTCTTTCTCGAAATGGGGATAGCGTTATTAAACTAAGCGTGCGTAGTAAGAAAAAGGTTTCAAATCAATGTGATGGGACTTGATGAGAACTGTTAGAATATATGCACAATTTGGTCACCTTCTATTTAGAAAACAAATCATAAAGAACAACTCATAGAAACATTCGCACCGTCGGCGTCGTCGCGTCGGGTCAAGCAAATTCTTCCTGACGTAAGTTGTCGTGTGTTAAAATCGCGTGTTAGTACGATCCCTCAGAACGTTCTAGTGCAAGAAGCTCCTGTTACTTGTTTCACGGTTAATGCATAATACGCAATAATTGAGATTTATTATATACTTTCTTATTTATTACTACTGTACGGTGATATGTACTTAGAATGCCGGGAAAGCGGGGAACCGCCGCGAAAATGCAGGAAGCGCGTTAAGGAAATGAATTCCGATACTAGCCGACACTTCTTTATTGCGAGGTTCTTGTAAAACTTAAACTATTCAAACGCTACTATTAGAATAAACTATGCTACGGGACGGACGCGCGGAGGACGAAACTCTTAAGATTTAAACTTCACAATATGTACAATTATTCTAAAAGAGACGGCACTGCACTTAATTTAAGGACGGAAACGAATGTAGGAAGGCGACTCCTTCTCTACACGAGACAGGAGCGGAAGACGAGGACAGAAGGAGCGACCGTACACGCGGCGCAATACCCTTCGACGGGAATGTTTTCGGAAGACCCTACTGGTCGGAAGAAGAATGGAAGCAAATGAACTACTTCGTTGACGCACGATGGGATTCGTCGTCAGTAGTTCGGGCAGGAAGGCCTGAGGAATGGAGAAGAAACTCGCCCTTTAACTCGTCAAACGCCTATAAAACGTCCGTCTGATGATTTCGCTCTCTTTTCGCACTTTGCTCGCTCTACGTACTCACAACAATAAGAGCGAGCCTCGGGTCATCCGTCCCTATATAGATCTGTCCTCTCGCACACGTACGTGGGTCGCTAATTGGTGTGGGAACCAATTAGCGACTCAATTCGTTCCGAAGGTGCGAGAGGACAAATCACACATATGCCCGAAGATTCGGACGTTAGCGGGCCTCGCATGGCATATAAAAAGTCGGTCCGCGGCAGCCGTCGGACGCTAAGGAGCTCGCCGGCGGCCGCGGGGCAGAGGGCGAGGGTACTGAGACCGAGGCGTCAGCGGTAGGGCAAAGCATGAAACAACAACTAATTACCGACTGACGCCTCACTCTCCAACAACTACCATAGAAAGATTAATGTTACTGAAACCAAAATTTATGAAATATATATTTTGCCCATATCTATTATAAACCAATACGACACATCTATTCCGTTGACAAAATATTAAAACCTATCCGTAGTAAGTACTAAAATATTTGTAAATGAATGTCGTTTGTTGTCGTGTGATATATAATTAAAAGAAAAAATTGTTTTGTGAAAAAAATTGAACCATGACTGGGCGCGAACGTACGAAAAAAACCAACGCGTCGACGAGCGACGATGAGTACGACGAATCAATCCCAAACTCTCCTCGATTCACTTTTCTCTGCATCGCGCTCTGCTCAGCGCGGTGGTGCCCCATTTGCCTTCCGGCTGAAAGAACGCAATGGTACGGGCGATGCCTTATGCGCAATCTGGCACCACTGTCACCGGTCTGTGTGCGGAACGAAGACGCGACGCCGCGACTGCATGTCGAACAAAGACGCAACGCGCGTTGCTGGTTGAAAGGGGACGCAGCATAGTTCCGTCCTTCCGTCCTCACGGACAAGCACGCACACTTGCCGAGGTTTCCCCCACCCAAAAAACTCCAATGGAGTTTTCGTGCCAGATCTGCTATCACTGGATCCCGTGCTGGCTATGTGAAGCCAATTGAATGGTGGAGTCACAGACGGTCCTGCAGGGAACTACAAAAGTTACTAGGATTATATATATGTTGGTTTCCAAATCATTGTACTCGCAACGTGCCCAATACACAAATTAATGCACGTTTTAATATGAATTATTTATGATATTAAAGTAATAGTGTAATATAAAATAGTATATATATATATATATATAAGTAATAGTATATCTAATACGGTACTTTTTATTATGTTTGAAGGATTATATTAAAGTAAATTCATAATAACACTGTAATAAATTTATTAATCCTATTATAATTCACCTAAATATACATCAAATATCAGTGACATATGTGAAGTACATTTTAGTTTACAAACAATGGTATTTATTCGCGTCGTCAAAGCAATAAAACGTATCCTATCCATATAAACTGACAGAATATTCAAAAGCTGCCTAACGCGATCTCGCTTGTATGTATGGCGAAGTAGTATTCACCTCTGAATTCCTCTTCCTCACGATATCCAGGCCACATGTCGGAATAGCATATGTGTATTTCCCCCGGATATTCGTTATGTGGGTATTGATTGTCCTTGCGATTTTTCGAAGATGTCATCATGCTAAGTGGGTTCATACAAAATTGTTTTAATAATGTGAAGAACTGATGAAAATTATATTGACAGTCAATAGCTAAAAATATAAAAATACACGTACCTCAGATCAATTGTTTCATAACATACATGACTTTTGCCGTCCATGTTACTTCCAGCACCAATATGGGGCCAGAACAATTTAGTGCTCAGGTCATTCTTGATAATATAATATAGGCAATGAACCTGTAAAATGAAGCCATTTATTACATTGAAACTTCATACCAAATCCAATGCCCTGAACAGGGACCAACCCACCATAGCAGCAACAAAATTTTACATTTGTTTCCAACACCAAGTTGAACAGCGGAATCAGTAAAAGAATTGTATACATAATGTATAATGTAGGATTGCCCTCTTCTGGGTTGAGAATGGAATGAATCAATATATTTCATCCCTTACATGTTTCAAAACAATAAGTTTCCTCATCAGGATTCTATAACATACAAAAGTGAACTAATGTAAATGTCTATTACATTTTAGTTGTAGATCTAGTGGATGTATCCTATTGTGGTGGTACTCACGTAAATTGATATAGGATGCGGTATTGAGATGGTATGTTCCAAAGTTTAGCCAATTTTTCCCATATGATTCTTTCAATTTTTTCACATTGCACAGTGTCTAAAAGCAAATCAGTACGTTGAAGAAACCATGGCCAGAAATATGCGAAGCTTACATAATTTTTAACATTTCTTACATTGTAAAATTTTAACTCTCCAAGATCTGACACATTTCTGCAGTTTAATTTTTTAATATTAACTAATCTCACCTGTCTTCGCCAATCGCTGATTGGGTTAGGATTGTTTCGTTTCACGTTTGAACAATATTTTGGAAGCTTTCTAATACAACACATACTTACGGATGAATATATTTATGTCAAAGTATATGATTCGATGTCTCCCAAAAAGTGTTTGTGGTGTCGGTATGTTTACCTTTAGCAGAGTGAAGGGCCGGCATTAAACGTTTCAACCCCACAGATAGCAATTTTTCTTAAGAAAACGGGGGCGCACCGAAGAAAAAAAATGTTGCAGAACAATTTTCAGAGCGCGGCATCCTACAAGGTACCCACTTCGCCGAATAATAGGCCCGGCACTATACGTAGTACCCTGCAGGACCGTTTGTGACTCCACCGTTCATATTGGCTTCATTCCCCAGATCTTGATCTCGCATCCATTGTATAGAGATCAGTGCATAGCATGCATAGCCAGCACGGTGTTACGGTCGCCCCGAGAAACCTCTACTAGAGCAACACCATGGGCATGTGGTGAGGCGTTCGCCCAGAACTCCGGCTCACTCCCCGGACCGACTCCAAGTCGGGACCCGCAGGGCTCAGCGACGTCGCCGAAGCCACCGACGTGGAAGCCGGCACGGCCCTAGAAACAACGGCAGGCGAAGCGGCGGACACGAGATACGGCGTTAGATGGAAAAACAGGCACACCACCCGTAACAAGGCAAGGAGGAAGTAAAGAAAGTCAAATGGGCACAGCCCACGAACCAATCAACCGACGCAACTGCGGAGTGAACGAAAGGAGGGGGCCTGTTCGAAGCTCCAATCAAAGTGTTTCCTAATCTGAGTTATTGCTGCGACCGTGACGCTCCGTGTACCTCAGCTGTTTTTAAATAACGTTTGTGTACTTATCGAGATCCCGTCATCGTTTACCCACATGCATCCGTGCAAATACCTATTGTACCGACAGCGATAGGAGTATGGGCTTGTTTGTCTTTAATTTCTCTATAAGGGAGCCTGCGATCGCCGTATAGTTAGCAGACAACTATCATAGATTTCGCCTATTTTCGTCTCAATCGTTTACGAATAGTTTACGCAAGTTTACGCAATCGATTTCAGAGTTTACGAAATCGTAGTTTGCCCGTAATTAACAATTTTTAGTTGGGTGTATAGTTAGCCGACGACTATCATAGTTTTCGGCTATTTTGGTCTCAATCGTTTACGAATAGTTTACGCAAGTTTACGCAATCGATTTCAGAGTTTACGAAATCGTAGTTTGCCCGTAATTAACAATTTTAATATCTAGTAATTATCGTCTGCTACCGCGCAGCGCCACCGTGGCCGGGGAGCGAAGCTGACCAGATGCAAACTCTGGCGAAATAGTTTTGACGTATCTCGTGTGTAACGGTCTCAATCGTATACGAATAGTTTTCGCAAGCAGCTGTATCGATTTCGGAGTTTACGAAATCATTGTTTGCCTGTAATTAACAATTTCATAATCGGCTATTGTGCAACGTTGATTTGCTCGCAAGCGCCGCCGTTGGCGAAAGGAGATGCAGAAAGTGGCGAAATAACTTTGACGTATCTCGTGTATAACGGTCTCAATCGTTTACGAATAGTTTTCGCAAGTTACTGTATCGATTTCGGAGTTTACGAAATCGTAATTTGCTTGTAATTAATAATTTCAGAATCGGCTATCGATCAACGTTGATTGGCTCGCAAGCGCCGCCGTTGGCCGAGGCGAGAATCGCTCTTCGGACATAGAGTAACGAAATAATTTTTACACATCTCATCTCTAACGGTCTCAATCGTTTACGAATAGTTTTCGCAAGCAGCTGTATCGATTTCGGAGTTTACGAAATCATTGTTTGCCTGTAATTAACAATTTCATAATCGGCTATTGTGCAACGTTGATTTGCTCGCAAGCGCCGCCGTTGGCGAAAGGAGATGCAGAAAGTGGCGAAATAACTTTGACGTATCTCGTGTATAACGGTCTCAATCGTTTACGAATAGTTTTCGCAAGCTACTGTATCGATTTCGGAGTTTGCGAAATCGTAGTTTGGCCGTAATTAACAATTTCGGTTTCGGCTATCGTGCAGGTCGCAAACGCCGCCATTGGCCAAAGGGAGAAGCTGCATGATAGCCGATTCTGAGGCCCGTATTCAAATACTGCGCTTCGGTCTTGGCTTGAGTCGGGATTACGTAAACCTGGCTCAGATGCGTAATCCGGGTTCAGATTTTTCGTGTATTCACAAACGCGGTTTAGACGTCGCGTGGAAGGGAGATCCTGGCAGTCATTGGATAATGGGCGTGGCCAAGGCGTGCCATGCGACCAGTGCCAGCATATCGAGCTCTAAACACCATGCGTGTTGCAGTGTACGTGCTCGCCTGTGTGCGATGCTAAGGCCCTGATTGGGCCTAAGCTGCGCGCATCGCACACCGACACGCACATACCTGCGACACGAATGGTGTTCAGAGTCGATATGCTGACACTGCATGCGGCTTGCTTCGCTTGCGGGAAACTTCGGAATTATCCGATTTAGGACCACGAATGAGAGAAGAGTGTTGTATTATCATCAGACATGAGCCACAGGAACTTACTTATATAATATTCCGCATGCTGCGTAACAGTCTTGTATCAACACCATCGGCCAAATCACCCATGGGCCGCACGGAGCGCTGAGGTGTAATGCCACCAAAAAGGCGGAACATTCGAGATAGTTTTCACGGCCACCCAATTCCAATTTGAACAAGATGAGCGTTGAAATCGATGCCTTGCCGATTGATTAATTATACCAATTATCGCGAACAATCCGTCTCGGAACTGCAAGTTTCAAATTTTCCTCCTCAAAATTTACTTCTTGCTGGTTGTCCATGGCTGAAAATTACCTGAACACTACTGAACAGTCGTGTGGACGCTTTTGGTAGTTTTTACAGATTTTGCATTACAACTAATAAAAAGCAGCATTTATTCACTCGCTCATGTACCGTTCTTCTTGTCTGAATCTCGGCTACCCAGACAGCAAGGAATATTGTTGGAATGTTGTATAAATATTACTTTACAATGCGAAACCTTGCAGGTGACTTCGCCGGATTATTGCAAGAATGTTGCAGCGATATTACTATGTCCGCCTCTTCGTAACTTGTGGGAATATTGCATGAATATGACACGGAATATTGCCTCAAAGTTCCAAGAATATTTATTCAATATTACACTCTCCATATGATTCTGTTTAACATTGTAAATAATTCAAGCCAATTTATGTTATAGAATATATTATTTTGATTAATCCTTAATTACCAAGTTCTACTATAAATGTAATAATAAATAATAAATAACCTTAACTTATAAGTCTGTATTGTAATTACTATTATATTTTTGAGACTGCGACGTAACTATTGATCGAAAGGTCATTTTTGTTGTATGTTTTACACGAAAGATGTTATTAAAAAAAATTACCGATTTTTGTAAAAATGCAGAAGTTTTAAGTTTTCTTTCATAAATTTACAAATCCTCTACACTTTGTACTACTGCAACACCCTGAATGAGCTCATCATCGCGAACAATCTGTCTATTTCGAAACTGCAGTTCTCTATTCTTCTCCTCAATTTACTTCTTGCTGATTGTCCATGGGTGAACATTACCTTAACCAACCTTAACACTGCTGAACTGCTAAACAGTCGTGTAAACGTTTGGTTATATTTTTACAGATTTGGCGCGAAAAACGGCCGTAATCCCGGCTCAAGAGGCCTTTCCAAGGCGTCTCAGGCCAGGCTTACATTTCTCGACCCCCACTCCGACCGACCTCTACACTTTTATGCGAGAAGCCTGTGTACCCGTGTAACAACATGGTGGGCGGGGCTTAATCGGAGTGGGGGCACGCAAATGTAATCCTGGTTTGAGAATCTGATCCAAGCCAGGTTTCTGAACCCGGATTACGCGTCTGAGCCAGGTTTGCGTAATCCCGACTCAAGCCGAGGCCTAAGCGCAGTATTTGAATACGGGCCTATGACTTCTGCCGTTCGCATACGCAGAGGGCCCCCCAACTTGCCTCGTTTTATGCTCCGTCGGTATTTCCAGACGTGTGACACGAAGGTCCATAAGATGCGGTGTCTATTCTATACCTCGTCTGTGTCAGAACTCAGAACGGTTGAGAATGGTCGAGACAAACTGACGTTGTATAGGATAACGTTGGATAGAGCTTAACCCGGTTCACAGGAGGCTGGCGACGCAACTTTGTCGCGCCGACCAATTGCCGCCACGTGTTGCGGACATGGACATAGGAATAAGGGGACGGAGCACTGATCTCTATACAATGGATGCGAGATCAGGATCTGGGGAATGAAGCCAATATGAACGGTGGAGTCGCAAGCGGTCTTGCAGGGTACTACGTATAGTGAAGGGCCTATTATTCGGCAAAGTGGGTACCTTATAGGGTGCCGCGCTCTGAAAATTGTTCTGCAACATTTTTTTTTCTTCGGTGCGCCCCCGTTTCCTTAAGAAAAATTGCTATCTGTGGGGTTGAAACGTTTAATGCCGGCCCTTCACTCTGCTAAAGGTAAACATAACGACACCACAAACACTTCTTGGGAGACATCGAGTCATATACTTTAACATAAATATATTCATCCGTAAGTATGTGTTGTATTAGAAAGCATCCAAAATATTGTTCAAACGTGAAACGAAACGATCCTAATTCAATCAGTGATTGGCGAAGACAGGTGAGATTAGTTAATATTACAAAATTAAAATGCAGAAATGTGTCAAATCTTGGAGAGTTAAAATTTTACAATGTGAGAAATGTTGAAAATTATGTAAGCTTTGCATATTTCTGGCCATGGTTTCTTCAACGCACTGATTTGCTTTCAGACACTGTGCAATGTGAAAAAATTGAATGGATCACATAGGAAAAATTGGCTAAATTTTCAAACATACCATCTCAATACTGCATTCTATATCAATTTACGTGAGTACCACCACAATAGGATACATCCGCTAGATCTACAACTAAAATGTAATAGACATTTACATTAGTTCACTTTTGTATGTTATAGACTCCTGATGAGGAAACTAATTGTTTTGAAACATGTAAGGGTTGAAATATATTGATTCATTCCATTCTCAACCCAGAAGAGGGCAATCCTACATTATACATTATGTATACGATTCTTTTCCTGATTCCGCTGTTCAACTTGGTGTTGGAAACAAATGTAAAATTTTGTTGCTGCTATGGTGGGTTGGTCCCTGTTCAGGGCATTGGATTTGGTATGAAGTTTCAATGTAATAAATGTCTTCATTTTACAGGTTCATTGCCTATATTATATTATCAAGAATGACCTGAGCACTAAATTGTTCTGGCCCCATATTGGTGACTGGAAGTAACATGGACTGCAAAAGTTGTTACGTCCTCGTTTTCGGCACCCTGCGTTCACCGGGTATACCAGGGATCGAGGACAGACGGAAGGAGTGATCGCACTGAAAAGAGGGTGGTTTAATCCGTCAGTGGAGCGGCTCACTGACGTATCGAGGAATGTAAGAAGGAGGTGTCCGAATGGCTACGGCTCTGGATGTGTGGGAGTGTGTGTGGTTGTGGATTGCCGATCCCGAAGGTTTTCCCACAACCGTGAGTTCACCACGGTGGATGCCGGGGAGGGCGTCCACGCTTGTAGATGGCTCGACGATTACCGGGAGTCGACCACGGTGGATGCCTGGGAGGGCGTCCACGGCTGTAGGTGACGATCACCGGGAGTTCTACCACGGTGGATGCCTGGGAGGGCGTCCACGGCTGTAGGTAGCTCTCTGGGGCCCTAGGTAGAGGTAGAGGTGGTGGTGTTTGGTGTTGACGTGCAGGAAGGACACGGTCGTGTGAATTAAATAATGTTCAGATGGTGGAAGTGGACTGGATGTTTTATCCCGAAGTACATTTAGCTGGTTTACAGTTGCCGAATTTACATGGGTCGTAGCCGAACTTGGTTGGTTGAAGAGCTTGATAACTTAGATTAACGAGTTGCCGAATGTAAACTGAAGTGACTTGGTGCCCGACTTGAGCGTGACGTTAACTATGGAGCGGTGAATTGTGACTGTCGACTGACTGACTCGTGGCCCATTTAAGTAGTGGGTTTTGCTGAGGGTCGCCAGGTCCTTCGTGGAACTGGCACCCTAGCTTCCGTTTGGAAGTTGGCGTTCTCGGAACGATGTGTTGCCGCGGATCGCTAGTCGATCGTTGGGGTTAGCCTGTGAGCTGATTCGGCGTCAGCATTCTTATGTCTCTACCTACATCGCTATTGTCGTCATTATGTCATTCCTTCGCGTGGCGCGAATTACGTCCCGGATGGGCGTCAGCGTTACGTGAAGGAACTTCGGTGGCGCGGTGCGCCGGCTCTTGTTTCGTTTATATACGACTTACATCTAATTAAATAGATACGCGGTGCGATGAGCTCGTTGCGAGAATATAGTCGTTAAAAAAGCGGGTGGAGGACGTAGGACGTAACAAGTCATGTACATTATGAGACAATTGATCTGAGGTACGTGTACATTTATATTTTTAGCTATTGACTGTCAATATAAATTTCATCAGTTCTTCACATCATTAAAACAATTTTGTGTGAACCCACTTAGCATGATGACATCTTCGGAAAATCGTAAGGACAATCAATACCGACATAACGAATATCCGGGGGAAATACACATATGCTATTCCGACATGTGGCCTGGATATCGTGAGGAAGAGGAATTCAGAGGTGATTACTACATCCGCCATACATACAGGCGAGATCACGTTAGGCAGCTTTTGAATGTCTGTCAGTTTATATGGATAGGATACGTTTTATTGATTTGACGACACGAATAAATACACTTGTTTGTAAACCAAAATGTACTTCACATATGTCACTGATATTTGATGTATATTTAGGTGAATTATAATAGGATTAATAAATTGATTACAGTGTTATTATGAATTTACTTTAATGTAACCCTTCAAATATAATAAAAATATTGTATTACATATACTATTACTTATATATATATATACACACTATGTTATGTTACACTATTACTTTAATTTCATATAAATAATTCATTTTAAACCTGCGTTATTGTGTATAATGGCACGTAAATATAATAAAAATTACCGTATTATATATACTATTACTTGTATATATTTACACACTATTTTATGTTACACTATTACTTCAATTTCATATAAATAATTTATTTTAAACCTGCGTTATTGTGTATAATGTGCACGTCGCGAGTCCAATGATTTGGAAACCAACGTATATATATTCCTAGTAACCTTTGTAGTTCCCTGCAAGACCGCTTGCGACTCCACCATTCAATTGGCTACATTGAACTATAGAATACCTGGAATGTGCGCGGGTGCAGGAACAGGCGCGCCTCGCTGTTAGAGAGAGAAGAAAGATATTTTGGTATTCTGTCTCACTCTTACCACTGGACCTTTGGGACATACAGTCGATTTGCGCCGTTCGACGTAAGTTCCACAGAGATTTGACTAGATATGACCAGTTCGAAAAAGTTGCTCTCTTCTATTTAGATATTTCAGTAGGTGATGTCAGTATGTCACAGAAATTAATGTATATGATTGTCACGTCCCGATCGGCGATTTCGCGGATTTAAGGGATTTCCACGAAACGATTGCAGTCGGGAAGCGATTTTTAAATTCCTCCTTTAGTCGAGAGGCCACGGAGCGCGATCTCAGCGACTTGGGGATCCTGGCGGTGCGGTTTTATTGGTCGAGCACTATGAGTTCCGGATAGAGGCGTTCGCGCCTCTTTCGAATGTACGTTTCGAAACGCGGATCGAATCTCGGCACGGTCGCGGAATATATCGGCGCTTCTAAATTGAGCGGAATGAGTTCCCACTTCGAGGATTTATCTGTTTTTACCGAGCTCGCGGATGATTTTATAATCAACGTGGTTTTAGCGGACGGCTGTACCTTCTTTACACTGCTTACAGACGGTTGATTTTCCCTTACGATACTCGCTGAAGGCTGTACTACCCGTATATTGGGTCTAACGGCACGACACTCGACTATACGCGGTTTTGGGGTTGGCGGCGGAGGCCTGTTAGTTTCTGAAGGAATAGCGTAGAAGTTCCTGATCAATTTACGTAGTTGGTTCTTCCGGCCGGCTCTCTTTTGTTTAGGCATTCAGGATAGTGGTGACTTTTGGTCTTATGGTGGATGTATATGCCGTCAAGCGGATCGTCCTCTTGTTGGCGGGTAAATGGACAGTATGAGGTGTGGGTAAGTATGGGGTTAAGGAAATATTTGTCGTCGAGCTATCGCCCTCTCGTTGACGGAATAAAGGTAAGTATGGAGTTGAAGGAATATTTGTCGTCGAGCTATCGTCCTCTCGTTGACGGAATAATGGAAACGTAAGGTAAAGGTATATATGAGATTGTAGGCTTTTATGTCGACGAGCTATCGTCCTCTCGTTGACTGCCTGGATATGTGGTCAGGATAAGTGTGAAGTTGTAGGCATTTATGTTGTCGAGCTAACGTCCTCTCGTTGACTGCCTGGATATATGTGGTGAGGGAATGCTTAGACGTAGAGCGTTATGGAAGGCTTAATTTACTTTAAGAACGCAAGGATAGAATGATAGAAGTAATTTGTATAACAAAGGTCTATATATAGACTTTGACTATATGGTTCTTACAATATTGACTATACGATTGAACAATTTAAGGAACTAGATTCTACCTTAATAATTAGTACAGTGTTATGCGAGTGTCGAACCGGCAAGTCAGTTTGCTTACCGTGAGTTCGTTTTTGTCGAGTCTTCAGTTGTTGCTTCAGCACTTATTCTTTGATAAAATGATTTGAACTTTTGAGTTTGTGATTTAGATTTATGAATTTGGGATTTGATTGGATTGAAATGAACTGAGCTTTCATTACAGATTTTGAACAAAGGATTTTAGTACACTGTTCTTCAATTTGATGTAACTGCTTGTCTTCAAGACGACTTAATTAATCTTCAAGAAGGAATTAAGTAGACGATTGTAAGTAGAATGCACTCAAGAAAAGTAATGAACTGCTTGTCAAGTATAATAGCACTGTGATATTAAGTATAATGCATAATGCACTGATTTTCGGTTCGACCGGGCCTTAAATCTAATTACTATGGCCCGCCGCTAAGGAAGGGGTACGGCCCTTAGAGTGGGGCTCGGCGCTCGACGCAGGCGCGTTGGTGGTGCAGCGCAGTCCACTTGGAGCGCCGCGTGCGCTTTTACTTAGAACTAATGCCCTAACGCTCGATGGGTATAGACGCAAAGATATATCTACTTATGATTCGATTCTATGTTATCATGGCTTAAACTAGGTGAGTGTGAACGAGTGAGGGAGAAGTTCCGTCGCTCGTCCACTTAGGCGACCTCTGGGAGTGCCCTCAAGATACTAGCCGGCTTATGGTTAAAGGCGGGTCGAGAATGGTGTCGGTAACGGCTGGCCGTCACAATGATCACAAAATAAAGCACCGACGAGATATTCCTAAAGACTGCCAGCCTTATGGGACTTTGTGTCTCCAGCAAAATTCGCTGTTCTCGGGCGCCCTCTAAAATATATTGCGGCCAGAGTAAGAAACTGATGTCGAATCACCACCGTACTGAACTATTATCATGAGATGTCACCTGTGTGTGGGCAAGTGAAGCTCTCTTTACAGACGATTTCAAGTGGAATTTTAAGTTTCAAAATAATAGAAGCAAAATTACTATTAACGGCAGAAAAGGGTGTACGAAACATAAAATGAAAGATAAAAAGTTCACTAAAATTTTAATAAATGTTTAACTATTCAACGTTAACCGTAAAAATATATGTACAACATTGGACGCGGAAATTTTGATATACAAACCTGACCATGTCTTGTTGGTCTGAATTTTGGATATATATTATTGTATGTTCAAGTGAAGTTCACGTATAGTTTCAATGCAATTTGCTCATTTGTTCCACCATTCGAAGCTGTGTGAGATACATGAAACTGACAATTGGAGAACAGGTGCCCGGAAAAATCTGCCGTATAGGTCATGATCGCTATAGGTGAGATTGAAAATAAGTAAGGCTGCCGTTACAATGGTCGCGGTTTTGGTCGATCTTCTGTAGTCCGAAACAATTTGTCAGTAGTTGCACTCAGCTACATCGACAAATACGTCGCATAGCAACAACGGTATCGCTGCGAGAGTAGGCATAGTCCATGCGTGCATCTACACATGCATATCTACTCTCAAGGTCATGCTTTCGTTTGTTTAGCGATCGACGAAAACGCACGCAACGCAACCACGCCGAAGACAGCTACAATGAGTTTTACAAAATCAGCACTAGAATCACCGAGAGAATCAACTTCCCTCGTTTGGCTTTTATTTATATATAGTGATCAAATCTTTTCAAGACGTTTTATTTATTAGCGCAGCTGCGAATTTTGACCAATGACACGGGCTAATTGAAGAGTGCCATGCGTTGACGCATTGCTATGCGACTTGTTTGAGAGGTATCAAGGGGCTGACGGCTGATGAGCATATGCTCACCTCGGGGCATTGACCCGTATAGAAAGAGTGGACATAAAAACAAATGCGAGAATGGATCTGGCCGAAAATCGGAGCAAGAGTTACCTGTCGGGAAAAGGACGGAGATTGACCCATCCGCGCTTACCCCAGAACTGTCATGAAAGTTCATTTCATATAGACATATACCGTTCTTTTCTAAGATCTAAGATATTATTTTAAAGAACATTTTGTGTTTCATTAATATATAATGACTCTATTACAAAGTGCCAGAGAAGAGATTTTCACCCCCTTGATACTTCTAGTGTTTAGTCTTCCAAATTTAATATAGTTGTTGGACGAAAAAGCGAAACATGTTTGAAACACCAGCTCTTGACCACATCGTAACTGCTCTCACCGTGCCACTGTTGCTCGTTTGTGTGCGTTTTCGTCGGTTGTCAAACAAATGAAGCAACGTCTTGTGAGTGAGTATGCATGTGTAGGTGCACGCATGGACTATGGCCACTCTCAAAACGATGCTGCTGTTAACGATGAGTGAACCCGATGTACGAGCTGTCTATGAATATTTAATTCAGATTATACAAGGATACTCTACTTGTCGCCAATTTGGTGCTAACCGTGTTATCTAAACCACCGGAGTGTACGAGTAAATCTCTACCGCAATTAAATAATAATATAAAATACCCTTTCAAACTTTACAAAATCATATTTGGCCTATGGCCCCTAACAGTCACAGTGGCTACTCGATTCGTTGCCAAAGATGTGTCAAGGAGCTTCGTTGCGAATTGTCCCGTCGCGTCGTCCTCCCGACTCGACCCAATGTCGTGACGGACAAGGAGAACCGCGACTGTCTGTCTGAGCGGGTGAACGAGAAGTCGTTGGTGTGTTGGAGATTCATTCTAGTATGGGAGAATCGGTGTAGCTTGCTTGGCCCGATCCGCGACTGTCCAGAAGTGGCTCTTTTACACCATCGGTGCCCGCGGGAGTGGGGATACGTGCAAGTGTGCGTGCCCTATCTGTGAGAGCTGCGCGCACCGTTTCTCGCCGAATCGCGCTCGGCCTGGAGAGAAGGCCGGAACTATGTTCCGCACAAGGGCCCGTGACAGTGGTGCCAGATTTCGCATAAGGCATCGCACGTACCATTGCGTTCTTTCAGCCGGAAGGCAAATCGGGCACCACCGCCCTGAGCAGAGCGCGATCCAGAGGAAAGTCAATCGAGGACAGTTTGGGTTTGGGATTGATTCGTCGTACTCATCGTCGCTCGTCAACACGTTGGTTTTTTTCGTAGGTTTGCGCCCAGTCATGGTTCAATTTTTGTTCACAGAATAATTTTCTTCTTAATAATTTATCACACGGCGACAAACGACATTCATTTACAAATATTTTAGTACTTACTACGGATAGTTTTTAATATTTTGTCAGCGGAATAGATGTGTCGCATTGATTTATAATAGATATGGGCAAAATATATATTTCATAAAGCTTCTGGCACTAGACGTTCTGAGGGATCGTACGTAACACGCGATTTGAACACACGACAGCGTACGTCAGGAAGAATTTGCCTGACACGACTGCATGTCGAACAAAGACGCAACGCGCGATATTGGTTGAAAGGGGACGGAGCATAGTTCTGTCCTTATGTGTCGTCACGATATCTGACGTCACATACGACGTTGGTGGAAGGGAGACGCAGCATAGTTCCGTCCTTCTCTCCACGCCGAGCGCGATTCGGCGAGAAACGGAGTGCGCAGCTCTCACAGACAGGGCACGCACACTTGCGGGTATCCCCACTCCCGCGGGCACCGATGGTGTAAAAGAGCCACTTCTGGCCACACTGGGTGAACGAGAAATCATTGGTGTGTTGGAGATTCATTCTAGTATTGGAGAATCGGTGTTGCTTGCTCGGGCCGCTCCGAGACTGTCGGATCGGGCTGTGAGCAAATGTTGGCATCGGAAGAGTGGCAATATTTTAATGAATTATAATCGTTTTTATACTTTTTAAATATCACAAAGTTAGAGATGTTTTTCCTCAGTCTGATTTGCTTTTGAAAAAGAGCAAGCTACACCGATTCTCCAAGTCTAGAATGAATCTCGAACCACCAATGATTTCTCGTTCACCCGTTCAGACAGACAGTCGCGGATCGGCCCGAGCAAGCTACACCGATTCTCCAACATTAGAATAAGTCTCCGACACACTACATTTTTTTTCGTACGGCGGCGAACCGATCAATCGATGAGGGCAATGTGAAACCATTGAATCGGTTTGCCCCGGCTTGCCTACGCGCCCCTGATGACGTAATGCTGAGGCCGAACATGTATTTTATTACATAAGAGCATCTGTTGGTTAATTTTCAGACTTTGAGGCGCTGAAAACAAATCTAAAATCCGTTTATCTCCGTAATCCTCAGTTTTTAGAAAGGAAAAAATTAATATTTTTTGTACGTTGAATAACATTCTGTGGGAAGTGACACACACGCCACACCAGTCCCTTGCCGTGTATCGCCGGCCCGGGCCCGAGCCTCGGCGCGCGTCCGGCGAGAAACATAAGTGTCGCGATGAGTGAAGGGGGGAGAGAGGTGACGACGCACGACTCACGAGGCAGTTAGCCACGGATGTATGTACATTGTACAAATGTATATGATTGTAGGACACACGTGCGTAAAAATAAAAAAGCGAATTTGATTTCCGATTACAAGCTTTACGCGATACCCACACATTCAGATCGTCAATTTAAAATTTAGACTATAAAAAAGAATCTAGCAACTTTTCTGAATAACATCATTGCGCACACCTATTTTTCCGAATCCTTTCCAATTTTTAGTAAAAATGACTAATCTGCCATAAATTCTAGTGTCTAATTTTACTGCATCATACAACAGGTATATTTCTTCTGAAACGATAAATAAAATAGTTGTGGAAGTCACGCACTGACAGCAGAAATTCTCCGACCGTTTTAATATATAGCGTCCTGCGCTGCGGATGTAAACTTTATTTTATATTCTTATAAAAACGACTAATGAGCAATTACATAAAAAAATCGGGTAGGCTCAAGTTCGATTGAGTTGTCAGTTGAGTAGCAGTGTAGGACTAAGACTTGCAGATTGGAGAGTAAAGTTGAGCTAGTCAAGTATGGTTTCTAAGCGTTTATTTCATGCGGGTGTGCTGCCGTGTTTAACTCATTGTCAGTCTATCTCGGCAACTGTGAGTGCAACACAACGAATTTGGTAAAGAATGTTTAAAATGTTTAGCTTAAAACAACGCAAAATGTTCTTCGTATATTCGAACAGATCTTGTCGAGAGCTTCACAGCGATACCTTGCACGGTTGTGTTCTATTGACCGTTTCCGAGACAAGCCAAGATAAACGAAGTCAAAGGTGACCGAACATCCATAAATATTGCACCGTTTCCCCGGGCACTCGATATTTTCCGCAATACACTAATCGATTCTTACGCTTTCATTGGTCTATTTAAACAAGTTTTTCGTTTTGTTGCAAAACATGGAGCCGCGTACCAATTTGAACTCGAATGCACATGAGGGCAGCCCGAGGCCGCATGAAAAGTTGATCCGAGGCGCAACGAACTGTTTTGATATATTAAACAGATATTGCAAAGTAGCGAAAGAAATTGATGTTATTTTTAAATCACGTGCTAATTACTCTTTAATTATGTATGCATCTGTGAAGTGTCGATTACAAAGGTGAGGGTGAAATAAAATTATAAAATAAAATCTCATTACGTTTTAACAGTTACACAATGGGTAATGTCAACGTTCTATGTTTGTCTATTACCTATGGTACTAGCTCCAATTACCGATGCCAACCGACGCCGCCAAGAGACCTCAGCGCCCCCTCAGACCCCATCCAGCCCCCATTTGCAGGCCGCTGTTTAACACAGGCGCTGGCAGTCTTTAAGAATATCTCGTCGGTGAATAAAGTAAAAAATATTATCAAACGCATTCAAATTACACATGATTTTTTGTTTTAGAGGTAGTGAAGGTTAATTGTTAATACATATCGAAATTGCTTTCCTTTGGGAATTGTTCATGCTGGATGTAAAAATATAATACTTGCTCATTTTTTGTTTTTTCCAAATAGACATAGGCCGGTTGTTCCACCTCTCGGTAAATATCAGGATATCTGTCCGGTAGCTACCTAGAGGATAAGCCCTACCCAGCACTTACCGGCTACTTTTATACATGGGTTGTTCCATCATATTTTATCCTCTCGGTAAAGTTATCCATACTTATGACGATTTACCCAGCCACCAGATGGCACATATACACTATTCTGCGTTAACGCGCATGATTTGAAAACGAAAACTTGAACCAGTGTACGATAAATGTAAAAGGACACCGTCTTATATGATTGATTGATTGCCCATTGATTTATTATAATAAAAGAAATAATAAAATAAGGGAATTAGTTGCTAAGACGATAGTTGTTACGCTTCTTCCTTCTCCATCTTCTTCTTTGCGACTCCAACGACTACCGACGTGCTTTCTCGCTTAAAAAATAAAGTTTTTCTTACATTTCTTCTTAAACTATACTTTATTTATTGTGTTATTCCGAGTTAAATTATTTCGTTGTTTATTTTTGTTTATTTGACTTTTAAATTTGCTATCACAAACAGCCTGAACATTTATGGTAAATATTCCTTTTCTGTTTCTGAACGTTTCAGCTTCGTCTCCGCCTATCAATAAAAGCAATATGACAATAATGTACATACACTTATAATTCGTAAATATAATCAATACCTGGTGATTGTATTTTAATGTGAGTGCAATCTATAGCACCAGCCACTCGAGGAAAGCGAGCGCTCTCACAAAATTGTGTTTGTATTAGCATTAAGTCGTCATTTGTAACCGGTAGCTCAATTATAATGAATTAGGGCCGCAATGCAGCTAATGCTTCGGTAACTTGGTTGATTATGCGGCACACTGTCGAATTGTGGATGCTGCCAAAATCACCAATTGCCATCTGGAACGTTCCGGAGGCATAAAAACGCAATGTCAAGAGCAATTTCAGCAATGGCGACACAGCATGATTTCGGAAAGAAAAATATATACATATATTAATCACGATTATCTTTGCATATATAGATATCGTGACCTTAATTAGCAAATCTCATAATCCGATTTTTATCGTAATATCGGATATTTGCACAATCTTTTAATAGGCTTTAAAATGTAAATTGTCAGCTAATACAGTACACAATTGTTAATTTCGGCATGCATTTTATAAAATAACCTTATAAAAGAAAGATACATTCAATATTTACCTGTCCGTCCTGCTCCTTATATTATTTTCCACAAGTGCCATAATGTTCAAGGTAGTTTGTTTGCGGAACCGAAAACGCCTTGCGAACTCGGAGTCATTGTTTTGTAATTGAAGTGCTCGCGTAGATGGAAAGCGAGTGGATAGTGGACGGGTGAGTGGCAAGTAAGCGCAGGCGGTGAAGTTATGAGAACACAATAAACTATTTATTTACGACACTAAATAACAGCTATTTACACACTGAGTGAACCCGTGGTGAGTTGCACCGTACGAGAAATAATATTGAGAGTAAAGAGTTGATGTGACACCGTCCGAAAAGAGAAGTGTTGCTATAGCACAAGAAGTGACGTCCGCGTGATACAATGGTTGCGAGGTGAGTGAGAATAAAAGGCGGCCGCCGGAAGCGCACCGGCTCGTCACGTGAGTTCTCGATAATAATCGATTAGATCTGTATTGATCTCTGATAGGTGGACAAGTTATCGATTCGAGATCTCGCGTGAGTGATGAGCGTGAAGTGAGGTGAAGTTGGTCGGTAATATAGATTTCTCTGACATTTCCGCCCGCCATCAGCGAGTGCGCTGATGTAATTGAAGTTGATGTCCAGGTGTAAGTTGGATCACCCCGTTTGGTGAAGTGGGAGTGGCGCAAGCTTTGCGATTGGCCGCATGAGAGTGGTTGTTGCCGTCTTGATGGTCACTACCCTGGTGAGACCGTCCTTCCCTGGATGGAGTGTGATGACCCGTGCTAGTGGCCATTTGGATGGTGGGAGTCTCTCATCGGTGATGAGCACGAGTGAACCCACCTTGATATCATTGGAGGGATGATGCCACTTGGAGATTGATTGCTGCCGTTGTAGGTAGTGAGCCGACCATTGATTCCAGAATTGTTGAAGTTTTTGTTGAAGTAGTTGCCATCGAGAGAGCCGACCGATTTTCACATCGTCGAGTGACGGTTCAGGCAGGGTTGTAAGCGCACCGCCTGAGAGAAAGTGGCCAGGTGTGAGTGCTGAGATGTCGTCAGGGTCGTCGCTGAGTGCCTCCAGTGGTCTTGAATTTAAGACCGCCTCTATTTGAGTGAGCACCGTGGTGAGCTCTTCAAATGTGAGCAAGGTGTCGCCCACAGTGCGACGGAGGTGAAACTTCATGGACTTCACCACCGCTTCCCATTTGCCACCCATGTGTGGCGCTGCAGGTGGGTTGAAGTTCCATTGAGTTCTGTCCCTTGACAGAATTGAAGTGATGGCCTGATGTTCTCGAGTGCTCTGGATGAATAGTTTCTGGAGGCTGATGTCTGCACCGATGAAATTGGTGCCGCAATCAGAGTAGACCGTGTGTGGGATGCCCCGTCGTGACGTGAACCGGCGGTAAGCGGCAATGAATCCTTCCGTGGAATAGTCGCTTACCGTCTCAAGGTGGACTGCTGAAGTGCTAAAACAAACAAAAATGCAGATCCACCCCTTTGAAGTTTTCGCGCCGCGACCCTTCCAAGTCTTCATGGAGTATGGCCCGGCGTAGTCCACACCCGTGTGGTGGAAAGCCCGAGATGGTGAGACTCGTGACTCTGGCAGCTGGCCCATAAGTTGTTGGGCTCGTATCCCTCTCTGTCGTGCACAGGGCATGCACCGAAGGATGTGGGACTTTACTGGCGCCCTGCCTCCAATAATCCAAAAAGATTGTCGTACAGTTGCCAGAGTGAGCTGAGTGCCGCCATGGAGAGTGCGTTGATGTGCGTCGTCTATAACCAGCGACGATAGTCGTGAATGGCGAGGTAGAATGACTGGGTGTTTTTCGTCGTGGCTGAGTGCTGACAGGTTGAGCCGGCCGCCGACTCGTACGACTCCTTGGTGATCCAGGAACGCAGTAAGGCGGTTGAATGGGTGATTCTTCGGCAATGTCCCATGTGAGCTAAGCGTCCTCAGCTCATGTGAGAAAAATGCCGCTTGAGTTGATTTAATCCAAAAAATCCGAGCTCTTTCCATGTCAGCAGATTGAAGTGACGTGATTGGTGATGAGTCTGAAGTTTCCTTGAATTTTGAAAGTGCTCTGAAACAAATAGCCGTGAGTCGAAGTAGTTTGTGAAGTGAAGAGTATTTGCAAATGAGGTCCCAATGGTAGTCGATTTTGGGCGCGGCTGCCGTAAGTGAAATGCCTGGACGAGCTTCTAGTGCACATGAGTCGTCCAATTCCGTCGGTTGAGGTGGCCATGAGGCTGGTGATTGTGTTATCCATGGTGGTCCCGTCCACCATAGGGCATGCCTTTCGAGTTCCTTTGTGGTTACGCCCCGCGAAGCGCAATCAGCTGGGTTTGATGTTCCCGGTACATGTCTCCAATGACCAGTTGGAGTGAGTTCTTGAATTTGTGTCACTCTATTCCGTACGAAATCCTTCCACCGTGAGGGGTGAGTCTTGATCCATGTGAGGGTGACTTGTGAATCCGTCCACATATGAGTATCCGTAATCTTGTATTGTAGAGTGGCTGTGACGTGCTTCACGAGTTTTGAAAGTAGCAGCGCTGCAGAGAGTTCTAATCTCGGGATAGTGAGTGTCTTGATTGGAGCTAGTTTAGTTTTTGATGTGACGAGTGAAGCCTTGGCGCCTGTGGACGGTGAAGTTGTCACAATGTACACTACCGCTGACATTGCGAGTTGAGATGCATCAGAGAAACCGTGAATTTCAACCGTAGAGTTCGTGTAAGTGTGGAACCACCGTGGTATTGAGAGCTTGGCCAAGCATTTGAAGTCTTCTCTGATAGCCAACCATCGTGTTGAAATTCTGACCGGTAATGGGTCATCCCAGTTGAGTTTGTGCAACCAGAGTTCTTGGAGAAGCATCTTTGCTCTGATTACAACTGGTGAAATGAAGCCGAGTGGATCAAATATCTGTGCCACTTCAGATAGGACGTGTCTCTTTGTAAGTGCTCCCGCATGGTCTTGAAGTTGTGGAAAGAAGGTGAAGTTGTCAGTTTGAGGGTGCCACCGTAATCCGAGTATTTTGGTCGCGCAGTCGTCGAGAGATATTGATGTCGATGCTTCATTTGAGGAAGTTGCCTTAAGGAGATCGTGACTTGTTCAGTGCCACTTCGCCAAAGGAAATCCGCCCGCGTTGCACAATCCCGTTAATTGTTTAGCAACCCGTTTGAGTTGACGCACTGAATCCGCACCCCCGAATATGTCGTCAACGTATCTTCCCTTCGTGATTGATGGTAAGGCAAGTGGATAGTGTTGGCCCTCGTCTTCAGCCAACTGCAAGAGTGTTCTTATCGCCAAAAATGGAGCTGCCTTTGTTCCGTATGTAACCGTGGTGAGGTGGTATGAAGTTTCGTTGAAGTTCTCGTCAATCCACAATATTCGCTGCAGATCCCAATCATCCGTGTGTACCCGTATCTGCCTGTACATCTTGGTGATGTCAGTTGCGAATATGTGACGGTGATGTCTGATCCAAGTGAGCACATCCGTGACGTCCAGCAGTAGATTTGCACCTGTGTACATGAGGTCATTTAGAGATTTCCCAGATGATGTGGAACTTGAGCCATTGAACACAACCCGTAGTTTTGTTGTGGTGCTGTCAGGCCGTAGGACTCCGTGGTGAGGCAAATAATATGGTTGAAGTGAAACCTGAGTCGACGTGCCACCGTGTGAGACCCTCAACCCTCCTGAAGCCGAAGCTTCATGTGCCAAGGTCATCTCACTAGTAACACTGCCAACATCAGGCTTACCTTGTTGAGTTATCCGTGGTGAGTTGCCTGCCACTGGTTGCATGTGTCCAAGTGTTTCATATTCCCTCATGAATGAAGTGTACATTTGTTTGCATGTGTCATCTCTTGAGAATTTCCTTAAAGTGCGTTGAAGGCACTGATGTGCCGTTGAATATGAAGTTCCTAGGAGTGATGTTGGAGATTTTAATGGTATACGCACAGTATACCGTCCAGATGTGTCACGAGAGTGAGTTGAATTGAAGTGATCCTCGCACTTTTGCTCCTCAGGTGTCAGTTTGTTGACGTTGTCCATCCTAACCTCCTCTTGAGTCCAAAATTTGGTTAAGAGATCTTGAAGTTCACAATTTTGACGTTGCACTGACACATGGTAAGCATGAGATGACACTGCAGGAGCTGATGACACTGGGCCTGTAATAAGCCATCCAAATATTGAGTGCTGTGCTATTGGCATTGATGGATCGCCCTTGATGACGTCAGGCAAAATGATGTGACCATAGAAATTTGCTCCCAAAACTATATCAATTTTGCGTGGTGTGGTGAAGTCTGGATCTGCCAGCTGCAGGTTCTTGAGGTGAGGCCATGAGTGACTCCGAGGCTGGAATGATGGCAGTATTGATGTCACATTCTTTAAGATGTGTGCTCTCACCGTAACAGTTTCCTTGTTGTAAATTGACTGCAGCTTGAGTGACACCACGCCTCTTGTTTCTGCTGATTTTGTTCCACCAATGCCAAGGATGGAGATTGACGAGTGTTGACGTGGTACGTTGAGGTCCTTGATGAGTTTCTCCGTGACAAAAGAGAGCTCTGATCCAGGATCTATTAACAGACGAGTGATTTGATTGCATACCGTAGAGTGCACCGTGGCTATTGCTGTGGCGAGCAGCGATGAGTCGGTTCCTGTGACGTGCACTGAATTCTTCATTGTGACGTGCTGATTCTTGATCTCCCTGGTGACGTGCTCCGTTTCTTGAGGTGAGGTGAGTTGCTTGACGACTGCACCGACATCCTATTGACGTGCTGATGTGTTTGGCCGTGTTGAGGAGGCAGATGAAGTAGTTCCGTGGTAGGCATTATCGTGCAGCATAGTGTGGTGCCTGCCAGAGCAATTTGCGCAGCTCATGGCGTTGCGACAGGCAGCCACACTGTGCCGTCCCAAACAATTAAAACAAAGCCGCTTCGCAACGACTATTGCCCGGCGTTGAGTGACTCCGAGATTGCGGAACTTTTCACATCTCACCATGAAGTGCTCTTCATTGCAGCAATCACACACGTATTTTGATGAAGTGGGCTCTTGCCGTGGTTGACGTGCAGGCGTTGACGTGCTCGCGGTGTGTGAGGTGCGCCGTGGTTGTTGCTGCTGCTGTGATGTGGAGCCTTCGACCCTTTCGAGTGCGCGCGCTCGAGCGCGTATGAAGTCCTCCAGTTTGGTGAATGTGGGATATTCCGTCGAGTTCCCCAGTGAAGTTTCCCACTGTTCATACGTCGCCCGATCGAGCTGCCTGGTGAGGTGGTGAATGAGGATGCAGTCACCGAGGTCTGCCACTTCGAGTGACTGCAGAGCCGTCCGTGCTTCCGCCGTTCGTGAGATCAGTTCCGTGAGTCCTTTCGCCGTTCCTTGACTGGTGCTCCGTCGCATGAGGTGGGTGAGTTGGGAGTCGATCAGCAACCTCCTGTTGCGGTATCTCCGTTCCAGCAGCTCCCACGCTGGTTGAAATGATGTTGCGCTGACCGGTAGATTGGCTACGACCGAGGCTGGTTCTCCGACCAAGCAGCCACGGAGGTAGTGGAGACGTGCAATGTCACTCAACTTGGGGTTGTTGGTGACAAGTTGAGTGAAGAGATCGGAGAAGGAGGGCCATTCCTTATAATCGCCCTTGAATGTGGGCAGGGTAATGTCCGGGAGTCGTGTGTGAAGTGTGTCCGTGGTTGTCCGTGTATCCGTGGTTGCTCGTGTCTCCGTTTGAGATGCCACCGTGAGTGCCCTTTTCAGTTTTATGAGGTGGAGCCGCGCCGTCCTGTATGCTTTGGCCTCCCTGCCGTGTGAGTCCTCGTTGAAGTAGGGGTGACAGAGGTGTCGGGCCGGCCAGTTGAGTTCGAAATGGGTGTGTTGCTCCGCGAATTTGAGGTGTGTCCGTTCCAGGTGTTGCGTCATGAATTCGACTTCGTCCAGATCGTAGATGACGAGATTATTAGGATCTATTTCCATAATGGTTTCGATCTCATTCAATCGGCTCATTTGAGTGCAGGCCATGATTGTGAGTTCGGTGGGGAGTGCTGCCGGTGATGTGCTCCGTGTGACGGGCGGTTTTGAAGTGCCGGTTTTTCGCGAGGAGTGCGCCGTGGGGCCATCTTTCGGCGGAGCGAGTGAGACTGCCGGTGTTGTTTTGGCAGGTGGTGTGATGGCCGGTGTTGTGATGGCCGGTGTGGTGGGAGGGGGCTCTTCGACCTCAACCACCTCGTGGCTCGCTGCCCATGACTCTTCTTCACCCTTGTCGGCCATCTTGATTGGCGATTTGAAGTGTAACCGTCACCGTAACCGTCTTTTCACTGCACGAACTCTCACTCACTATTTCGCGATAGCCACCGATTCCACTATCCGGCTCGAAGGACCAGAATGTTTTGTAATTGAAGTGCTCGCGTAGATGGAAAGCGAGTGGATAGTGGACGGGTGAGTGGCAAGTAAGCGCAGGCGGTGAAGTTATGAGAACACAATAAACTATTTATTTACGACACTAAATAACAGCTATTTACACACTGAGTGAACCCGTGGTGAGTTGCACCGTACGAGAAATAATATTGAGAGTAAAGAGTTGATGTGACACCGTCCGAAAAGAGAAGTGTTGCTATAGCACAAGAAGTGACGTCCGCGTGATACAATGGTTGCGAGGTGAGTGAGAATAAAAGGCGGGCGCCGGAAGCGCACCGGCTCGTCACGTGAGTTCTCGATAATAATCGATTAGATCTGTATTGATCTCTGATAGGTGGACAAGTTATCGATTCGAGATCTCGCGTGAGTGATGAGCGTGAAGTGAGGTGAAGTTGGTCGGTAATATAGATTTCTCTGACAGTCATTATATAATTCAACCAAATTTGGACGCCGACGAACGGTATATGATACAGTTTCCGAATAACCAATACAATTTCTTGTATGCATTCCTCCTCATCGTCGTCGCCATACAACACTCGGTCATCTTGGAGATTCATTTCCATTTTTTAAACTCTAAATATTTTATTAGCGTACTTTGCGAAAACGATCTGACTCAACGAAAGCAAACTATATACTCCATATACGAATGAGATATGACTTCTACCTCCCACCTCCCACCCCTCACACAGCGTGCACTTTCTACCCCCACCACATATTTATCTGTTAGTTAGCGGCTTACACGGTTCATTCGCGACCGGATAGTTTATCCTGTCGGTAGCTTCATTTACTAGGAGGATAAATTTTACCCAAAGGAGGAACAACGCAAGATAACTTTTGTCTAGTTTTTATTTGGTAACTTTGCTACCTGACAGTTTACCGAGAGGTGGAACAACCCGGCCTTAAACATGGGTTGTTCCATCATATTTTATCCTCTTGGTAGTTATCCAGACCTTTTGACGACTTGTCTAGTCACCAGATGGCACATATACACTACTCTGCGTTAACCCGCATGATTTGAAAACAAAAACTTAAACCAGTGTACGATAAACGTAATGGCCCGGACAGCAAAAAATATTGCAGGAATATTGCATGAATATTATTTCGCATTGCCTAAACCTTGCAGTGAGATTGCCGGAGTATTGCAGGAAAATTGCAGGAATATTCCTATATCCGCTTCTTTGCAACGTTGCGGAATATTACAGAAATCTTGCGTGAAATATTGCAGGAATCTTACCTGCAATATTGAGTCAAGGTCCCTATAATATTCCTTCAACATTGCATGCTGCATATGATTATGGTTTCACTTTATGGAAATAATTGAGGGAAATTTTATATATTTTAGAATACAAATACTATTTTTATTATACTATGAATTAAAACATACAATAAGAAATAATAATAAAACCCTAACCTATCCTTAAATTACATTTTATTTCTATTTTCACTTTGCGCGGTGTATTCTTGTTTTCGCTTGCGTCAACCACTTCGCAATTCCGTCCTCGATATCAGCTTCCCTCCATTTATTTTGGCCGACGCGACCATAGAGACTTCTATAAAATAATGAATGATTATTAGGGAAAAGATTATTAATAATGTATTTATATAATATTTCAGCAATATTTGTCGGGTTCCGGGTATATATGTAAGAAACGTACTTGGAGCAAATTCGCCGTCCTTAATTTATGAAAGCATTGCTTCTGCAGGCGTCCCTTCCAGCTAAAATCGACAGCGACTTCGCCTGCAATCAGTCGGACCGTGATTGCGGATATACATGTGGACAACTTGCACGGTTCCGTGACATTTACAAGTCGACGAGTCCGAAAAATGTCATTTAATAAGTTACAATGTACATATGTCACTGCAACATTATTACAATATTGCGTATTTTACCCTGACATTGCAATATTACTGCAATATTGGTGCAACGTTAGCAATATTGCGCAAGGTTGTAATATTCAGGCAATATTCCCGCAATATTCCTGGCTGTCTGAGGGGGGGGGGGCGTCTTATTGATGGTATTCGTTATAATTCTGCCTAATAAAATATTTTTGTTAAATAAAGAAATTATTTAAAATTATTTTATTTCCTATTGTTAACCTAATCCTAACCCAGACCATTGCTATTTCATAATTATGTCAATATTGTAAAAATATGCTTGTGTATGCATAGATTGCTTACTGTTACACAAATAAATGTTACAAATCTTCTAAGTAAATCGTCACATAGTCTTACATGAAATTGTCAATTAATTATTTGTAATTAATTGATTTGTAAAATATTTGATATGTAGGTGTAACTGCATTGCAAACTCGGAGTCGGTTTATTGGTTAACAAAGTTTGGACGCGGACGAACAGTATACGGTTTCCGAATAACCACTATAATTTCTTCTATGCATTCATCCTCATCGTCGTCTCCATATAACACCCGGTTATCTTGAAGATTTACTTCTACTTTTGAAAACTGAAATATTTTTAATATGTAGTTTGCGAAAACGACCTAACCCAACCAAAGCAAACTACTTACTATACGAACGAGAGATATAAGACTTCTACCTCCCACTACGTGCACTTTCTACCCCCACCATATATTTATCTGTTAGGTAGTGGCTTACACGGTGGATTCGGCACCGTGTAATTTATCCGTCAGGTAGCTTCATTTACCAGGAGGATAAATTTTACCGAAAGGTGGAACAACGCAAGATTTACTTTTGTCTAGTTTTATCTGGTAACTTCGCTACGTGACACTTTACCCAGAGGTGGAACAGCCCGGTCTAACGGTTTCAATCGTTTACGAATAGTTTTCGCAAGCTGCTGTATCGATTTCGGAGTTTACGAAATCGTATTTTGGCCGTAATTAACAATTTCGAGAATCGGGTAATGTAGGTCTTGCAAGCGCCGCCAGTGGCCGAAAGCAGAAGCTGACCAGATGCGGAACCTGGCGAAATAATTTTGACGTATCTCGTGTGTAACGGTGTCAATCGTTTACGAATAGTTTTCGCAAGCTGCTGTATCCATTTCGGAGTTTACGAAATCGTATTTTGGCCGTAATTAACAATTTCGGGAATCGGGTAATGTAGGTCTTGCAAGCGCCTCCATTGGCCGAAAGGAGAAGCTGACCAGATGCAAACTCTAGCGAAATAATTTTGACGTATCTCGTGTGTAATGGTCTCAATCGTTTACGAATAATTTTCGCAAGATGCTGTATCGATTTCGGAGTTTACGAAATCGTATTTTGGCCGTAATTAACAATTTCGAGAATCGGGTAATGTAGGTCTTGCAAGCGCCGCCAGTGGCCGAAAGCAGAAGCTGACCAGATGCGGAACCTGGCGAAATAATTTTGACGTATCTCGTGTGTAATGGTCTCAATCGTTTACGAATAGTTTTCGGAAGCTGCTGTATCGATTTCGGAGTTTACGAAATCGTTTTTGGCAGTAATTAATAATTTCAGAATCGGCTATCGTGCAGCGTCGATTGGCTCCCAAGCGCCGCCGTTGGCCGAAGGGAGAAGCTGCATGATAGCCGATTCTGAAATTGTAAATTTCACGACAGCAAGGAATTTTGTTGGCATCTAGCACAAATATTACTTTGCAATGCTGACCCTTGCAGGTCACATTGTCGGAGTATTGTAGGAATATTGCTGCAATATTCCTATGTCAGCCCCCTCGAAATTTGCGGGAATATTGCAGGAAGATGACACAGAATATTGCATCAAGGTCCTAAGAATATTCATTCAATATTATATCCTACATACGATTCTGTTTTACATTATGAATAATTCCAGAAAATTTGTTTTACAATATATTATTTTTATTAATGAAATATTAAATTACACTAAATATAAAAGTACATATAAAATATTTACATTAAATATAACAGTAATTATAAAAACTACACTAAATATAATAGTAAATATAACAAAATCTTAACCTAGTCTCAATTCTATTTATTAAGATTTCATTTTTTGCTCAATTCTCGTTTTTGCTTGAGTGAACCACTTGCCAATGACGTCATTTACTTCTGCCTTTTTCAACTTATTATTGCCAACGGGCATACAGACTACTATAAAATAATAAAAGAATATTAGTGATTATTAAAAGATTATTAATAATGTATATCTGTAGGAAAATACTTTGGAATAAGTTCGCAGTCCGCAATTTTTGAAAGCTTTGCTTCTGCAAGCGGCCCTGCCAAATGAAATTTACTGCGATTCCGTCTGCAAGTACTCGGGATATTACAGCTGCTACGCACATAGTCAGCTTCCCTGGGCCAACAATATTTAAGTCGACGAATCTGAAAAATTTCATGATGTTATCATGTGTACATAAAAGGCAGATCAAAACAGCAACTAATTAATATAAGTTATAATAGAAATATTGTGAAAGCAAAAGAGTATTGCAGATCAATATGAACCAATAAAATTGATAGTTATAGCGAGAGAGATGTGAATTCAACACAAAAAAACACCATGTATTGATTCCTTCATAGGCGAGAAAGAGTATTGTGGAATTAACGTAAAAACATGAAATAATGATTCTCTCGCGGACATGCACCAAACCTATCCTTATATATCCTTTACCTTTACCCATGCCCATGCCCACGCCCACGCCCATAGAAACTGTAATAGTACAAACATTCATCTGAATAGGCATTATACACAAATGAGCAGTGGCGTGACTTCAATGCTTTTGATGCTGACAACAACATGTTCAGGAAACCTCAGCTGTTGGGAGGAAATGTTATAGATGGTTTTTATTATATTTTGTACCACGAAAGATATTACTTTTTTCGTTGTAGAGCAATAATGGTACTTTAGAGGAACATGTGATTAAAAAATAATTACCAATTTTTTTTTTAATTCAGGCTGTTGAAGTTTGGGCTCAAATGAGGCCAAATTGTTTATTCGTCTAGTTTATAAGAATATATGGTTTTTAATTTTTCTATTAGCGGTTAAGGGCGCGTCGGGAGCGCGGCTCGTCCCTGCGCGCTCACGTGGCTCGTCGAGCGAATGAGCCCGCAGCGCGTGTTATGTCAACGCAAATCCTTATTCGGGGATTCCACGCGTGACGTCATCCGCTCGGTCTTCTCGGAAGACCGTTGTGAGTTCCGAGAAATTTGAGTTACTCAGAGCAGTGACAATCAGCGAGCGAACTAGTACAGCGAAAAATTCAGTCTTGTTTATTTCAAATAAATCTTCTTCATGTCTGATATCAGTTTTAAGTGTGTGGTTTTTTCATTCGAACGTTAGTGATTGTCCATTGTGTTTTCATAAAAGCGTCACATTATTTAAGAAAAGGGGTTTTCATCCAAAATCGAAGTGCTCCTTCCAACGAGGCCTCGGCCTTGTGCAACACATTCGTCGCGCCCTGCGCTGGGCGATCTAATTTCCTTCCACCACGAAGCGAGCGACCAGTCTCGCGACGATAATAAACACAAATCATCCATACTTTGCACTATGGGAACCCGCTGCAATTCATTTTCGGATGTTTCGTCCTCATCAACTTCGGCATTTTAATTTTTGGACTCCAACAAAAAATCGACTTTTGTGTTCAGATCCTTTATTTGTAAAGATATCGTAGACAGCATTTTGTAAACATATTTTGAAATCCTAAAATATGGAAAACAGAAGGTAGAAGCATTGATATGAATGGTTTATTTGTTTTATTTACCAATTTCTAAGGTGTATGGATGATGCTCCCAGTCTCCACAGGCACTGCCTTGAGCTGCAATAGTTTCAGTAGCTAAGGGACATTAGAAAAAGATGAGAAACATTTGCAATAATCATGATTATTATGAATACACTCCGATAATATGAAGCTTACCTCCATGGCTATGTAAACAGTGGTAGGGGGTTCATTCTCATCATATGCAATGAACGTCAAACCGCCAGGTGTTGATGAATCGAATAAGGGTTCAAGCATTACAGGTGTTATTAGTAGATTGGTTAATGTACTCTCCGCTCGTCTGTGAATGTGTCGTCATATGTTGATTTTTTCTTGGGTTTTTAGATATGGACTCCATACTCTCTTTTTCCGAGGATATGGCCCTTTTGACCGTAGCCCTCCTTCGGTTTTTTAAGGCCGCAGCTAACTCATATTCCAAGAGCTCATCCGAATAGAAAACATCAGATGTGTCCTGTGCCTCATTTAATTTTTCTTGGGCCCATACTCAATCATCTACAAAGTTTATAATTGTTTATTATTATGACATCAACAGGTCTTCTAGGTATAAAAAATATAGACATCTATATTATATATAAACACATACTGTTAAAGAATTAACATACGCGGTCGAGGGTGTAAGTCTCTCCCGCGGGAATGCTAGGACACAGGCTGGGGACAGCCCTCGGCAAGTGAAGGCTCCGAAAGGAACAAACTTTTGAACGGACACGCGTTCACTCACTTAATAACAAAAGTATTTATTGTAATAAAGAATTGAAATTCGTTGCTTAGGCCGCACGGGTAGGTGAACTAAGCTTATGGCGAAAGCCTCAATGTTCACGTATGTGAAGATAAAATACTGCTTTAAAAATCGAACTCTGACGGACGAGTATAACGATACGCTTACGCTCTCGGTCGGAACGAGAAGAAAGAGATCGGGAAGGGGCCTCGAGCCCGATTCCTGCCCGAAACCTCATCGGTGAGCGGCACGACGGTGTGCGCACCAATAGCGTCCGCTGCACGCATAGCGGAGCCGCTCACACACGGACGCTTCCGTGGGTGAGCGCGGGAAAGCGCGGTGTCTTGCGTAATACGCAGGCTCGCCCATGGCCGTCGCTCTGACCGGCAAATGATGCCGCGCTACGTCATAGTGACGCGATTCGCCGCTAGCGCGCGCTCTTGAAATAATAATGCGTTTTGTCGCAAGACGGCGACTGTCCTGAGAGAACGTGGGCAATATGGCCCCAATCTCTAACATACCACCCGCCTCGTTCCGCTTAGTGAACGAAATACGGCGAGACGAGAGGTGCACGAACGATGCTAAACCCTATGTGTTTGCGTATGTACAAGGATGTGTAGTGCGAGTGCTAACCTAATCGCGTTGCGAGCCTCTCGCTTGGAAGTGCAACAAAATCAAAAAAAATCAAAGAAAAGATCCGAAGGCAACGAAATCTGCGACCTAAGAACGTAAGTAGTAACCTATATATAATAGTTGCAAGAATTATCTAAACTAGATTGCAGGATGCCCACGTGGCTGCACGGACTGCGCTCGCCTATAGCCGATAAAGATAATAGGAAACTCAAATAGTAATGTGCGTGAAGTTGAATCGGAATTTCGATCCTGGTTAGAGGTCATTGCCCTTGGCGTAGTTGTGCGGAATGCGCCGCCCACAAACAAAGGCGCCAGTTGTGGCCTCGAATTCTTAGAATGGTCAGTGCTACAGTCCGGCAGCCGCGCGGGTAAATCTTTTACTATACTATCCTATACTAACTTATACTACGCGTCATTGACAAAACTATATACAATGCAAATATATACATGACTACGGCGTAGGACTCTGCACGGTGCGCGAATCCACGGGCAATTTGCACAAGTGTGTGATCGGACGGCGATATTCGGAGGAGGCAGTGCGAACCAGAACGACGCGCACCAAACCATCCTGTCCATAAAAACACCGTGTTACGCGCCCGAGTTCCCATTTCGCCGGAGGTAAGTTGGGACTCTTGACGAGCACCAAATCGTCCACTACTAGATTATCTGAGACCTTCTGCCATTTCAGACGCTGCTGGAGCGAATTCAAATAATCAGACGCCCAGACCTTCCAAAAGGTCTCGTAGAGTTTCTGGACTAATTGCCACCGATCGAGACGGTTTTCGTCGATGGACAGAACGCTCGGCACGGGCACGGCTCGCAGATAAGACCCTACGAGGAAGTGTCCTGGGGTTAGCGCGTCGAAAGATTCCGGATCGTCATAGAGAGGAGCGATTGGCCGTGAATTAAGAATGCCCTCAATTTTACATAGGAGGGTTGAAAACTCCTCGTATGTGGGCTTGAGGCTGCCGATAATTCGACGGAGATGGTATTTCACGCTTTTAACGCCCGCCTCCCACAGTCCACCGAAGTGGGGGGCGGCGGGAGGATTGAATTGCCAATCGATCCCGTCTGTGGCGCACTTACTTAAAATTATCGGGTCTGTTATAACCGCATTGTAATTTTCAGTAATACTACGCGCGGCACCGACAAAGTTAGTGCCGTTGTCGGAGTAAACGTTTGACGGAAGGCCGCGACGTGAGGTGAAGCGGTCAAAGGCCGCGAGGAAACCCGACGTGGTAGCATCGTCGGCGCACTCCAGGTGGATCGCTCGCACGGCTAGACACACAAAAATGACACAATACGCCTTGTGAGTCTTAATACCGCGTCCTTTGGAGGAGCGAACAAGGAAAGGCCCTGCGTAGTCGATTCCTGTGTGCGTGAATGGGCGTGACGGCGTAACGCGCGCAGAAGGTAAGTTGCCCATGCGTTGTTGCAACAATTCAGCTCGCTGTCGAGCACACGACACGCATTGATAACATGTTTGCTTAACTAAAGATCGACCGTTAATTACCCAGAATGTTTGTCTTAGGTATCGAAGCGTGACTTGAAGTCCCCCGTGCAGCGTTGCCTCGTGGGCGTGGCGCGCCAAGAGTACTGAAATCTTGCCCTTCGGCATTAGCATCGGAAATTTACCCGAAAACGGTAAGCTGGAATTGCTCAGGCGCCCGCCGACACGCAAGATGCCCTTCTCATCGCGAAAAATCTGTAGGTTGCGCAGTAGGCGGCGCTGCGTGGTGTCTTTAATTTTGGACACATCGTTTAATTCCTCAGGAAAATGCTGGCGTTGTACCGCGCGTACCCAAAATTCTATGGATTCCCCAATTTCTGAGGCTAAAACGCAAGCGTGCGTAGGCGCGTTCTTCTTGTATCGCGCCCGCTTTACAAAACGAAAGACATAACACGTGATACGGAGTAATCGCGACCAGGATGAAACGTTATCAGTAAGATTAAAAATTGTCTCGCAACTAATGTGAAACACTTGTCGAGATTTCGCCTCGCGCAAACTCGTGTCTTCTTCCGCAGACTGCAGTTCAGGCGGCCAGTCAGCGGGAGGTTGGCACAGCCAAGAAGGGCCGTGCCACCATAACGGATGGGAAATGAGGTGTCTGGTGGAAATGCCTCGGGAGGCACAATCGGCCGGGTTCTGATCAGTCGGTACATGCCGCCAAGTGGCCCGTGGGAACTCCGATTGTATTACAGACACTCTATTGGCCACGAAAGTCTTCCAACGGGAAGGATGCGACTGCAGCCATGCCAGGACTACTGTGGAATCTGTCCAGCAGTAGATTGTCACGGGTTGTGAAAGATGAGTGCGAGTAAACGTAAGTATACGAGTCAATAGGTGAGCTGCGCACAACTCTAATCGTGGTATGCTCTGAACTTTAATAGGTGCCACCTTGGTCTTGGCGAATAACAGTGACGTCTGCGCTTCCCCGGAAGTTCTAGGGAGGCGTAAATAAACGACTGCCGCATAAGCTGCATTTGAGGCGTCACAGAACCCGTGTAGTTGCAGACCCTGCGTACTAGAATATTGCCCCGTCCAGCGAGGAATGGAAATTTCGTTGAGTAATGGTAAACTATTTTGGTATGCTAGACATTGGTCGGCTAGCGAAGAAGGTAGCTCATCATCCCATCCGGTTTTTAGGTGCCAAAATCGTTGGAGGAGGATTTTGGCCGAAATGGTCACTGGCGCTGCCCATCCATGCGGGTCAAAAATGCGTGCCAGCAAAGAAAGAAACTCTCTTTTAGACTTGATGGGACGTATCTCGTTAATTTGAAATCTAAATGAATCAGAGCTGGGTTCCCAATGTATACCCAGAACGGTTAGCTGCGAGTCTGAGGTGAATATCTTCTCCGGTTTCTCCGCCAAATCGGCCTCCGGAATTTCATTGAGAAGTAATTTGTTGTTCGCCGCCCACTTGTAGGGACGGAAACCACCCGCCCTGAGGAGTAAAATTAACTGGCGGCGAATCGTTTGTAGGGTCTCGCGGTCGTCAGCACCGAACATGAGATCGTCAACGTACACGTTGTTCAGTAACACGTCGGCGCCTAAAGGAAATTTATGTTTTTCGTCGAGTGCGAGCTGCTTCAGTGCTCGATTGGCTAAATATGGCGCGGAGGCCGTGCCATAGGTAACGGTAAGAAGCCGGTAGCTTTGAATCTCGGCCTGTGGCGTAGGCCGCCAGAAGATGCGTTGAAAGTCAACGTCCTCGCGATGAAGTAATAATTGCCGAAACATTTTCTCTAGGTCGGCTGTATACACCAAACAAAAGCTTCGCCACTGTAATAAAAGTCCCGGAAGATCGGCCTGCAGTTTGGGCCCGACGAGTAGCTCGTCGTTTAACGACGTGCCGTCCTCTGCTTTGAACGAGGCATTAAAAACTACCCTCACCTTCGTGGTGGAACTGGACGCTTTGACCACTGAGTGATGTGGTAAGTAAAATGAATTCTTGCCGTTTTCATCTTCAAAAGGAACGCGTTCCATATGCTGGAGCGCTTCGTATTCCCGTAGGAATTTAGAATACTCTTCGAAAAGGTCGGGTTTGCGTTCAAGTCGGTTTTCTTGCTGAAGATAGAGTCTAAACGCTCCGGTTTTTGAATCCCCAAAGGTAATGGGAGGAGCTGTTTTAAATGGAAGACGAACGACGAAACGTCCGTCTGGCTGTCGAGAATGTGTCTCGACGAAATGCTCCTCACATCGTCTTTCGTCGTCTGTGGGAGCTTGAACTGTGGGGGGCTCTTCGAGTTCCCAAAATTTAGAAATGGCCTCGAGTATGTCCTCGTCGGCCGCCACGTGATTGATACTCACTCGCGTGGCTTCAGAATTCAGGGGCGGGACCTTGCCTGAAAGGATCCACCCAAAAATAGTAAGTTGCGCGACAGGCGTCCCGGGAAGGCCTGGTATTAACCCATCGCGAAGACAAGCCCCGTAATAGTCGGCGCCAATAATTAATTGAATAGGTGTCTGCTTGAAAGGTTCCTGGTCGGCCAAGGTGAAGGCCTCCTGAGGCGGAACCGGGAAGGAATAAGAAGAAGGAGGAGGAAGGTATGCGGAGAGTTTAGGAAGAATGAGAGCGTTGACGTCGGTAAGTATTTCGTTGGATATACATGACTGAATATCGAGAACTGTAGCCTGCTTAATTGCGCCTATCCGTGTCGTTCCTATGCCTGACACGCTCACTGCTGTATCCCTACGCTCAGATTTTAATAATTGGACTGCACTTTCAGCTATGAAGGTCGCCTGTGACCCTTGATCCAGGAGAGCTCGAACTCTCAAGGTGCGTCCCGACGAACTGCGCAGCAATACGGTGGCAGTGGGTAACAAGGTACAATGCGGATTTACGCCTGCGCAATTATTTGAAACGTCCCGTTTTTCCGGGAGAGAGGGAGACGAAGCACTGTCACTCACTGCAGGCTGACTAGGCCTTTTAATAGAATTTGCCGAAGTACATTGCTTAGACTGATCGCAATGCAGCAATGTGTGGTGCCTACCTTTACAAACCCGGCACACATTCCCACTGCTACATTGCGTCGCCCGATGTCCGCGGCGAAAACAGTTCGTGCAACGATCCTGATTCTGGATCCACTCAATGCGTTTCAGTACCGGTTTGCTCGTGAAGGTCTGGCATTGGAAAAGTGGGTGGTCACCCTGACATACAAAACAACGAAGTTTGTTGGACGTAACTTGGTGAATTTTTACCGTGCTTCGTTTCCCCTCTCTCGGCGCGGCTGAACTTATAATGTTGCCCTGACTATCAGAGCCCGCGTTTTCGAGGGCGCGAATACGAAAGGACAAATCCTCGTCTAACTCTTTGAAAGTAGGGAACGCACTAACCTCCTTTCGCGTGAGCTCCCACTCGTGCCGCGTCTGCGTATCCAGTTTCGTGAGAATAAAATGGACAAATTGGTCCTCCCATGCGTCTATTGGCCTTTGTAGGCCTAAAATGGCGTGATAGATCTCGTATGCGTGATCACGCAACTGGCGCAGATCGCGCGCGCGATTGGGTCCCACTTTCGGTAACGCTAGAAAGCGATCGAGATACGCGTATAGAATTGCCCGCGGATTCTCGTACCGCGTTTGCAGAAGTTCCCACGCCGTCTTGAAGTTGGATTCCGTGACGTCTGTGCTCTTCAAAATTTGCGAAGCCTTTCCTTCGAGACTCGCCTTTAAATAATGTAATTTTTGCACATTTGACAGGTCTGTGCGTGATTCCACAAGCGAGGTGAATAAATCACGGAACCCTGGCCATGCAGTCAATTCTCCTGTGAATTTAGGGAGATTAATAGGTGGTAAATTAACATTTACGCTCTTAATGCTAGCGGCGGTGGGGGTACCCTCCAGCGACTCGTTTAGAGAGTCTCTTACCTCCTCTATAGTAGCAATTATACACGCAAACGCATCTTTTGAAAAATATTCTAATGATTGCCTCTGTTCCGGTGTGGAGAGCATGAGGATCTCGTCGTGACGTCGGAGCATCGCCTCCCAGAATTGTTCCAGCTGCGTCAAGCGACTCTGCACGGCGGCAGAAGTTCTCCTCGGAATAGGCAGCTTTTTGAAGTTAACCCAGATCTTACTGATTTGGGCGTGGTAATCCAGCTGCGCCACGATGAGTTGTTCCAGACTCCTCTCATTTTGAATTTTGTCCGTTGTAGAGGTCATCTCGGCTAATGGCGTCCTCGCGGCTCAAGCAGTGGTGAAGGTCGTCACAATGGCGTGAGCCCACGTGCGCATGAAATCTTGAAGCACTCCACTCCCGAATCCGGCTCGAAGGACCAATATTTTTATGTTAAAGAATTAACATACGCGGTCGAGGGTGTAAGTCTCTCCCGCGGGAATGCTAGGACACAGGCTGGGGACAGCCCTCGGCAAGTGAAGGCTCCGAAAGGAACAAACTTTTGAACGGACACGCGTTCACTCACTTAATAACAAAAGTATTTATTGTAATAAAGAATTGAAATTCGTTGCTTAGGCCGCACGGGTAGGTGAACTAAGCTTATGGCGAAAGCCTCAATGTTCACGTATGTGAAGATAAAATACTGCTTTAAAAATCGAACTCTGACGGACGAGTATAACGATACGCTTACGCTCTCGGTCGGAACGAGAAGAAAGAGATCGGGAAGGGGCCTCGAGCCCGATTCCTGCCCGAAACCTCATCGGTGAGCGGCACGACGGTGTGCGCACCAATAGCGTCCGCTGCACGCATAGCGGAGCCGCTCACACACGGACGCTTCCGTGGGTGAGCGCGGGAAAGCGCGGTGTCTTGCGTAATACGCAGGCTCGCCCATGGCCGTCGCTCTGACCGGCAAATGATGCCGCGCTACGTCATAGTGACGCGATTCGCCGCTAGCGCGCGCTCTTGAAATAATAATGCGTTTTGTCGCAAGACGGCGACTGTCCTGAGAGAACGTGGGCAATATGGCCCCAATCTCTAACACATACACACATTATTAATAATATCCACTATACATACCTGTCGACCCAAAGCAACGCTAATAACTGCACAATCCTCTCACGAGGTTTGAGATAAAGCCTCGGAAATTATTAATTTCTCTAATTTGTTCAGCGACTTGACGTGGCCTGGCCATTTGCTTACACTTTTGTTAGCATTTAACCAACAGGTTGGAATCACTTGCAACCCATTGCTCAATTCCACGATACAATATTTTTCTTGTACTACTTGTCGATGGAAGACGTGAGATACGTCAAAAGTCAAAACTACTTGGTCAGGGTATACATCTGATCAGCTTCTCCCTTCGGCCAACGGAGGCGCTTGCGAGCAAATCAACACTGCACGATAGCCGATTCTGAAAATGTTAATTACGGGCAAATTATGATTTCGTAAACTCCGAAATCGATACAGCAGCTTGCGTAAACTATTCGTAAACGACTGAGACCATTACACACGAGATACGTCAAAGTTATTTCGCCACTTTCTGTATCTGGTCAGCTTCTCACTTCGGGAAACGTCGGCGCTTGCGAGCAAATCAACGCTGCTCGATAGCCGATTATAAAATTGTTAATTAGAGGCAAACTACGATTTCGTAAACTCCGAAATCGATTCAGCAGCTTGCGAAAACTATTCGTAAACGATTGAGACCGTTACACACAAGATACGTCAAAATTATTTCGCCAGAGTTTGCATCTGGTCAGGTTCTCTTTTCGGCCACTGGAGGCGCTCGCAAGATCTACATTACCCCATTCCCGAAATTGTTAATTACGGCCAAAATACGATTTCGTAAACACCGAGATTGATACAGCAGCTTGCGAAAACTATTCGTAAACGATTGAGACCATTACACACGAGATACGTCAAAATTATTTCGCTAGAGTTTGCATCTGGTCAGCTTCTCCTTTCGGCCACTGTAGGCGCTCGCAAGATCTACATTACCCCATTCCCGAAATTGTTAATTACGGCCAAAATACGATTTCGTAAACTCCGAAATCAATACAGCAGCTTGCGAAAACTATTCGTAAACGATTGAGACCGTTACACACGAGATACGTCAAAATTATTTTGCCAAGTTCCGCATCTGGTCAGCTTCTGCTTTCGGCTACTGGAGGCGCTCGCATGATCTACATTACCCCATTCCCGAAATTGTTAATTACGGCCAAAATACGATTTCGTAAACTCCGAAATTGATACAGCAGCTTGCGAAAACTATTCGTAAACGATTGAGACCGTTGCACACGAGATACGTAAAAGATATTTCGCCAGGTTCCGCATCTGGTCAGCTTCTGCTTTCGGCCACTGGCGGCGCTTGCAAGACCTACATTACCCCATTCTCGAAATTGTTAATTACGGGCAAACTACGATTTCGTAAACTCTGAAATCGATTGCGTAAACTTGCGTAAACTATCGTAAACGATTGGGACCAAAATAAGCGAAATCGGTGATAGTTGTCTGCTAACTATACGGCGGTTTTCATATCCATCTTTCGTTTTTTCAAATGGACCGACACAGTCACAGTGTATCGTGTCGAAGGGGAAAGGCTTCTTTCAATTGGGTGCAATTTCCCTTGTTTCGGTCCGGTCTGTCGTTTGCATACTACGCAAGTAATGCAGTGATCGATGTACTTACGGACAAATCTTAGCATGTTTGGGAACCAGTATTTTTTCGCGATGCGGTCGTATGTTTTTTCAAAGCCTGCATGACAGTTTTCGTCATGGTACAGACGCAACAAACCAAGGCGGCTTCCCTTCGGGACAAAACTTCGGTAGATCACTCGGCCTGTGTCCCGGAGTGTTTTTCGACACAGTATACCGTCTCTTAGCTCGAAATCCGTAATAACAGTTTCATTCGACTTTACCCGCTCGATCATGTTTTGCGTTTCTTCATCATTTTTCTGCGCGATTTCTAGCCAGGAGCCCTCACAAATTACTTTTACGCGATAGTTTTTACACGGATTTCTACTTAAATAATCCACGTGCTCTACGTATTTGCCTTTCCAATATTCAAGATCAAAGGAAAAGTCTTGTAGAAATATCCACCAACGAGCTACGCGTGGTAATAAATCTTTTTTGTTTTGCGTAGCCTTAATGGCATTACAGTCGGTGACAATTTTAAACTGCATACCAAGCAGATATACGCGGAAGTATTTCAGTGCGTTCACAATCGCGAGTGTCTCTAGTTCATACGAATGATAGCGCGATTCCTCTGGGCTGGTACGACGACTAAAATATGCGACCACGCGTAGTTCCTTTTCCACTCTTTGGAAGAGGATTGCACCATATCCAAAGGAACTAGCGTCGGTGTGGAGCTCCGTATCTCGCGTTGGGTCGAATATTACGAGCAAAGGGTGTGTACTCAGTTTGTCTATGATGTACGATCGCGCTTCTTCCTGTTCTTTACCCCATACCCACGGCTCATTATGTTTTGTTAATTTGGTCAAGCACGCCGTTCGCACCGCGAATTCGGCTACAAACTTCCGGAAATAACTCGCTAGGCCAATAAATTGTCTTATCTGCTTCACATTGTTCGGAACTGGTGATTCTACTAGGGCTTTAACTTTTTCTTTGCCTGGCTTTATGCCTTCGGATGATATCTCTCGACCCAGGTAATTGATCGAAGTTTCAAAAAATTTACATTTTGCGATGTTTAACGTGAATCCAATTGATCGTCGATTAGTGGTAAAGGGTATCTGTCTTGAACCGTAATTCTATTTAAAGCCCCGAAATCCACGCACAGACGGTCCTCTCCATTTTTCTTTTTCACTAAGATAACGGGGCTTGCAAACGGCGAGTTGCTTTCGCGTATTATGCCGTTACTTATGAGGTCATCTATGATCCCCCTTAATTTCTCCCGTTCCGAAAGTGACAGACGGTAGGGGTGGTAATTTATTACCTTGTTCTCCCGAGTAATTATTTTGAGTTCCGCCGTACTTACGGACCGCACGTGATTGCCAGTGGTCAACATTCGCTCGAATTTTCTTAAAAGATCTCTAAGAGAATCGTTCGCAACGTCGAGTGTGAAGCACGGTGCCTTCGTTGTAGCCTCGTTCCTTTCTGCCGTGACAAGTCCGCCCCGTTGAAGCCTCGTCGTCCCATCAGGTTCCGTCACAATGCGTAGATCGGCATGCACCAGGACATTCTTCCCGATGATGACCTCGTACGGTATTGCAGTATCCGGGACAACAAACAAATCCAACTCAGTGGACACATCCTACGTCTGAATTAATGCTGATGTGCATCCGACGGTCGTCGTGCTAGACTCACACAGTCCTTGTATTGTCGTCGAGTACGCGTTTACTTTGCAGTTTGCCCGGTCGGCAACACTTTCTCTCACGAGGGAGCATGTTGCGCCATTGTCGATCAAACAGCGTCGTACGATCATCTGTCTCAATAGTATTGGTGTCAGTTTGTTTTCTACTGAGTAGCACACGTTGGCATCGGGTTTCTTCGAACCTTGATGGTTTTGGGCTGTTCGCTGCTTCGCCCAACATTGCGATTCGGTATGGCCCCTCTTTTTGCAAAAATTGCAGTTAGTTACGCTGGGAGTTTCCCGTTGCGGTAATAATTTTCTCCTTTTCGGGCAATTCACCCGTTAATGTCCCAGCTTATTGCATTGGTAGCATCTGCCGTCTTGTCGGTTCGGAGCGCGTTCTCCGCCATCGCGTGCAAATCTTTCCCTTGGTTTCGTTTCTTTTACGAAATTGGTCGTGCCCGTGATCAGCGCCGATGGCGTCGCGTAATTCGCGGACAGCATGGCTTGTCGCAAGTTCTGATCTGTGATTGTGCTTATTGTCAGCTCCACCAATTCATCGGGTCGAAATGCTACACGCGCCTACTCGAGATAGCCCACTTTTTTCCTCGCATATTCCACGTACGTGGTCGCGTCGTCGCTGTTATAGGTCAGCGCCCGTAGCAAGCATTCGTGGAGTTTCTTCTGCGGACCGAAAATGGCGCACAAGTCCTCCTTGAATTTGTCCCACGTTCGGGGTCTCCCTTTCCATTCTTGGTACCATGCTTTAGCAGAACCCGCAAGCGCATGGGTGGCGGCACCCAACCGCTGTTGCGGGGTCGAATCACGAGTGATATGTTCCACTTCGTTGCACCAAGCATTAGCGTCGTCATTCAGTTCGGTACCACGGAATTGCGGCACCATATCCAAAAGAGGAGGTGTCGTTGCATTAATAATCTTCGGGGTAGCCGGCATTACGCCTCTTGCAATTTCGGCTACCACTTGGCGGATGATGTCCTCCAAGGACGGGGGAGCACGCGAGTTCTCCATTTTTTCGTGTCCCGATCACGTCCCGAACAAAACGAAAGGGAAAAAAAAATAAAACGAGGAAACCAACAAAAGCACACAAAGAAACACAACACGACACAATCCACAGCACAATAAAATCAACGAAAATGAATCAAGAATTAGCTTTGCAGCTAAGGCGCGTAAAATTCACTATATCCCACTTCTGATGTTAGAAACCCGCAAAATAGCTCGACGAGATGTGTTCGTTTTAGCGATTCTGGGGGAAGTGCAGAGGGGTCAAGCTCCGTCCTCTTTCCAACAGGCAAAGCCTGCTCCGATCTTCGGCCAGATTCACACTCGCATTTGTTTACAATGCTTACTCTTACTGAGACGCAGGTCAATGCACCGGCCGCCGAGGTAAACATATGATGCGCGACTCTCGGCGCCTCCAAAAACAGGTGACACAGCAACGCACTGTCGTGTGCCACCGTCGAATTACCGCGTGTTATGGGCGAAATCAAATGCATCGCTAACAGGCAGCACAGCAAGCACAGGCAGCACAGCAAGCACAGGCAGCAAGCACAGGCAGCACAGCAAGCACAGGCAGCAAACACAGACACCACAGCAAGCACAGGCAGCACAGCAAGCACAGGCAGCAAGCACAGGCAGCACAGCAAGCACAGGCAGCAAGCACAGGCAGCACAGCAAGCACGGGCAGCAAGCACAGGCAGCACAGCAAGCACAGGCAGCACAGCAAGCATAGGCAGCAAACACAGGCAGCACAGCAAGCACAGGCAGCAAGCACAGGCAGCACAGCAAGCACAGGCAGCACAGCAAACACAGGCAGCACAGCAAGCACAGGCAGCAAGCACAGGCAGCACAGCAAGCACAGGCAGCAAGCACAGGCAGCACAGCAAGCATAGGCAGCAAACACAGGCAGCAAGCACAGGCAGCAAACACAGGCAGCACAGCAAGCACAGGCAGCACAGCAAGCATAGGCAGCAAGCACAGGCAGCAAGCACAGGCAGCACAGCAAGCACAGGCAGCCAGCACAGGCAGCAAACACAGGCAGCACAGCAAGCACAGGCAGCAAGCACAGGCAGCACAGCAAGCACAGGCAGCACAGCAAACACAGGCAGCAAGCACAGGCAGCAAGCACAGGCAGCACAGCAAGCACAGGCAGCAAGCACAGGCAGCACAGCAAGCACGGGCAGCAAGCACAGGCAGCACAGCAAGCACAGGCAGCAAGCACAGGCAGCAAGCACAGGCAGCAAGCACAGGCAGCACAGCAAGCACAGGCAGTAAGCACAGGCAGCAAGCACAGGCAGCAAGCACAGGCAACACAGCAAGCACAGGCAGCAAGCACAGGCAGCACAGCAAGCACAGGCGGCAAGCACAGGCATGTTAGAATTCCGCGAAATAGCTCGACGAGATGTGTTCGTTTTAGCGATTCTGGGGGAAGTGCAGAGGGGTCAAGCTCCGTCCTCTTTCCAACAGGCAAAGCCTGCTCCGATCTTCGGCGAGATTCACTCTCGCATTTGTTTACAATGCATACTCTTACTGAGTCGCAGGTCAATGCACCGGCCGCCGAGGTAAACATATGATGCGCGACTCTCGGCGCCTCCAAAAACAGGTGACACAGCAACGCACTGCCGTGTGCCACTGTCGAATTACCGCGTGTTATGGGCGAAATCAAATGCATCGCTAACAGGCAGCACAGAAAGCACAGGCAGCACAGCAAGCACAGGCAGCAAGCACAGGCAGCACAGCAAACACAGGCAGCACAGGCAGCACAGGCAGCACAGCAAGCACAGGCAGCAAGCACAGGCAGCACAGCAAGCACAGGCAGCAAGCACAGGCAGCACAGCAAGTACAGGCAGCACAGTAAGCACAGGCAGCAAGCACAGGCAGCACAGCAAGCACAGGCAGCAAGCACAGGCAGCACAGCAAGCACAGGCAGCAAGCACAGGCAGCACAGCAAGCACAGGCAGCAAACACAGGCAGCACAGCAAGCACAAGCAGCACAGCAAGCACAGGCAGCAAGCACAGGCAGCACAGCAAGCACAGGCAGCAAGCACAGGCAGCACAGCAAGCACAGGCAGTACAGCAAGCACAGGCAGCAAGCACAGGCAGCACAGGCAGCACACCAAGCACAGGCAGCACAGCAAGCACAGGCAGCACAGGCAGCACAGCAAGCACAGGCAGCACAGCAAGCACAGGCAGCAAGCACAGGCAGCAAGCACAGGCAGCACAGCAAGCACAGGCAGCAAACACAGGCAGCACAGCAAGCACAGGCAGCACAGCAAGCACAAGCAGCACAGCAAGCACAGTTAGCAAGCACAGGCAGCACAGCAAGCACAGGCAGCAAGCACAGGCAGCAAGCACAGGCAGCACAGCAAGCACAGGCAGCACAGCAAGCACAGGCAGCAAGCACAGGCAGCACAGGCAGCACAGCAAACACAGGCAGCACAGCACAGGCAGCAAGCACAGGCAGCACAGCAAGCACAGGCAGCAAGCACAGGCAGTACAGCAAGCACAGGCAGCAAGCACAGGCAGCACAGGCAGCACACCAAGCACAGGCAGCACAGCAAGCACAGGCAGCACAGGCAGGACAGCAAGCACAGGCAGCAAGCACAGGCATGTTAGAAACCCGCAAAATAGCTCGACGAGATGTGTTCGTTTTAGCGATTCTGGGGGAAGTGCAGAGGGGTCAAGCCTCGTCCTCTTTCCAACAGGCAAAGCCTGCTCCGATCTTCGGCGAGATTCACCCTCGCATTTGTTTACAATGCTTACTCTTACTGAGACGCAGGTCAATGCACCGGCCGCCGAGGTAAACATATGATCCGCGATTCTCGGCGCCTCCAAAAACAGGTGACACAGCAACGCACTGTCGTGTGCCACAGTCGAATTACCGCGTGTTATGGGCGAAATCAAATGCATCGCTAACAGGCAGCACCGCAAGCACAGGCAGCACAGGCAGCACACCAAGCACAGGCAGCACAGGCAGCACAGGCAGCACAGCAAGCACAGGCAGCACAGCAAGCACAGGCAGCAAGCACAGGCAGCAAGCACAGGCAGCACAGCAAGCACAGGCAGCAAGCACAGGCAGCAAACACAGGCAGCACAGGCAGCACAGGCAGCACAGCAAGCACAGGCAGCAAGCACAGGCAGCACAACAAGCACAGGCAGCACAGGCAGCACAGCAAGCACAGGCAGCAAGCACAGGCAGCAAACACAGGCAGCACAGCAAGCACAGGCAGCACAGCAAGCACAGGCAGCAAGCACAGGCAGCACAGCAAGCACAGGCAGCACAGCAAACACAGGCAGCAAGCACAGGCAGCACAGCAAGCACAGGCAGCAAACACAGGCAGCACAGCAAGCACAAGCAGCACAGCAAGCACAGGCAGCAAGCACAGGCAGCACAGCAAGCACAGGCAGCAAACACAGGCAGCAAGCACAGGCAGCAGAGCAAGCACAGGCAGCAAGCACAGGCAGCACAGCAAGCACAGGCAGCAAGCACAGGCAGCACAGCAAGCACAGGCAGCAAGTACAGGCAGCACAGGCAGCACAGCAAACACAGGCAGCACAGCAAGCACAGGCAGCAAGCACAGGCAGCACAGGCAGCACAGCAAACACAGGCAGCACAGCACAGGCAGCAAGCACAGGCAGCAAGCACAGGCAGTACAGCAAGCACATGCAGCAAGCACAGGCAGCACAGGCAGCACACCAAGCACAGGCAGCACAGCAAGCACAGGCAGCACAGGCAGGACAGCAAGCACAGGCAGCACAGCAAGCACAGACAGCAAGCACAGGCATGTTAGAAACCCTCAAAATAGCTCGACGAGATGTGTTCGTTTTAGCGATTCTGTGGGAAGTGCAGAGGGGTCAAGCTCCGTCCTCTTTCCAACAGGCAAAGCCTGCTCCGATCTTCGGCGAGATTCACCCTCGCATTTGTTTACAATGCTTACTCTTACTGAGACGCAGGTCAATGCACCGGCCGCCGAGGTAAACATATGATCCGCGATTCTCGGCGCCTCCAAAAACAGGTGACACAGCAACGCACTGTCGTGTGCCACAGTCGAATTACCGCGTGTTATGGGCGAAATCAAATGCATCGCTAACAGGCAGCACAGCAAGCACAGGCAGCACTGGCAGCACACCAAGCACAGGCAGCACAGGCAGCACAGCAAGCACAGGCAGCACAGCAAGCACAGGCAGCAAGCACAGGCAGCAAGCACAGGCAGCACAGCAAGCACAGGCAGCAAAGCAAGCACAGGCAGCAAGCACAGGCAGCAAACACAGGCAGCACAGGCAGCACAGGCAGCACAGGCAGCAAGCACAGGCAGCACAGCAAACACAGGCAGCACAGCAAGCACAGGCAGCACAGCAAACACAGGCAGCACAGCAAGCACAGGCAGCAAACACAGGCAGCACAGCAAGCACAGGCAGCAAGCACAGGCAGCACAGCAAGCACAGGCAGCACAGCAAACACAGGCAGCACAGCAAGCACAGGCAGCAAACACAGGCAGCACAGCAAGCACAAGCAGCACAGCAAGCACAGGCAGCAAGCACAGGCAGCACAGCAAGCACAGGCAGCAGAGCAAACACAGGCAGCAAGCACAGGCAGCAGAGCAAGCACAGGCAGCAAGCACAGGCAGCACAGCAAGCACAGGCAGCAAGCACAGCCAGCACAGCAAGCACAGGCAGAAAGCACAGGCAGCACAGGCAGCACAGCAAGCACAGGCAGCAAGCACAGGCAGTACAGCAAGCACAGGCAGCAAGCACAGGCAGCACAGGCAGCACACCAAGCACAGGCAGCACAGCAAGCACAGGCAGCACAGGCAGGACAGCAAGCACAGGCAGCACAGACAGCAAGCACAGGCATGTTAAAAACCCTCAAAATAGCTCGACGAGATGTGTTCGTTTTAGCGATTCTGGGGGAAGTGCAGAGGGGTCAAGCTCCGTCCTCTTTCCAACAGGCAAAGCCTGCTCCGATCTTCGGCGAGATTCACCCTCGCATTTGTTTACAATGCTCTTACTCTTACTGAGACGCAGGTCAATGCACCGGCCGCCGAGGTAAACATATGATCCGCGATTCTCGGCGCCTCCAAAAACAGGTGACACAGCAACGCACTGTCGTGTGCCACAGTCGAATTACCGCGTGTTATGGGCGAAATCAAATGCATCGCTAACAGGCAGCACAGCAAGCACAGGCAGCACAGGCAGCACACCAAGCACAGGCAGCACAGGCAGCACAGCAAGCACAGGCAGCACAGCAAGCACAGGCAGCAAGCACAGGCAGCAAGCACAGGCAGCAAGCACAGGCAGCACAGCAAGCACAGGCAGCAAGCACAGGCAGCAAACACAGGCAGCACAGGCAGCACAGGCAGCACAGCAAGCACAGGCAGCAAGCACAGGCAGCACAGCAAACACAGGCAGCACAGCAAGCACAGGCAGCAAGCACAGGCAGCAAACACAGGCAGCAAGCACAGGCAGCAAACACAGGCAGCACAGCAAGCACAGGCAGCACAGCAAGCACAGGCAGCAAGCACAGGCAGCACAGCAAGCACAGGCAGCACAGCAAACACAGGCAGCAAGCACAGGCAGCACAGCAAGCACAGGCAGCAAACACAGGCAGCACAGCAAGCACAAGCAGCACAGCAAGCACAGGCAGCAAGCACAGGCAGCAGAGCAAACACAGGCAGCAAGCACAGGCAGCAGAGCAAGCACAGGCAGCACAGCAAGCACAGGCAGCAAGCACATGCAGCACAGCAAGCACAGGCAGAAAGCACAGGCAGCACAGCAAGCACACCAAGCACAGGCAGCACAGCAAGCACAGGCAGCACAGGCAGCACAGCAAGCACAGGCAGCAAGCACAGGCAGCAAGCACAGGCAGCACAGCAAGCACAGGCAGCAAACACATGCAGCACAGCAAGCACAAGCAGCACAGCAAGCACAGGCAGCAAGCACAGGCAGCACAGCAAGCACAGGCAGCAAGCACAGGCAGCACAGCAAGCACAGGCAGCAAACACAGGCAGCACAGCAAGCACAGGCAGCAAACACAGGCAGCACAGCAAGCACAGGCAGCAAGCACAGGCAGCAAAGCAAGCACAGGCAGCACAGCAAACACAGGCAGCACAGCAAGCACAGGCAGCACATCACAGGCAGCACAGCAAGCACAGGCAGCAAGCACAGGCAGCACAGCAAGCACAGGCAGCAAGCACAGGCAGCACAGCAAGCACAGGCAGCACAGCAAACACAGGCAGCACAGCAAGCACAGGCAGCAAGCACAGGCAGCACAGCAAGCACAGGCAGCACAGCAAACACAGGCAGCACAGCAAGCACAGGCAGCAAGCACAGGCAGCACAGCAAGCACAGGCAGCAAACACAGGCAGCACAGCAAGCACAGGCAGCACAGCAAGCACAGGCAGCAAGCACAGGCAGCACAGCAAGCACAGGCAGCAAGCACAGGCAGCAAGCACAGGCAGCACAGGCAGCACAGCAAACACAGGCAGCAAGCACAGGCAGTACAGCAAGCACAGGCAGCAAGCACAGGCAGCACAGGCAGCACACCAAGCACAGGCAGCACAGCAAGCACAGGCAGCACAGGCAGGACAGCAAGCACAGGCAGCACAGGCAGGACAGCAAGCACAGGCAGCACAGCAAGCACAGACAGCAAGCACAGGCATGTTAGAAACCCTCAAAATAGCTCGACGAGATGTGTTCGTTTTAGCGATTCTGGGGGAAGTGCAGAGGGGTCAAGCTCCGTCCTCTTTCCAACAGGCAAAGCCTGCTCCGATCTTCGGCGAGATTCACCCTCGCATTTGTTTACAATGCTTACTCTTACTGAGACGCAGGTCAATGCACCGGCCGCCGAGGTAAACATATGTTCCGCGATTCTCGGCGCCTCCAAAAACAGGTGACACAGCAACGCACTGTCGTGTGCCACAGTCGAATTACCGCGTGTTATGGGCGAAATCAAATGCATCGCTAACAGGCAGCACAGCAAGCACAGGCAGCACAGGCAGCACAGCAAGCACAGGCAGCACAGCAAGCACAGGGAGCAAGCACAGGCAGCAAGCACAGGCAGCAAGCACAGGCAGCACAGCAAGCACAGGCAGCAAGCACAGGCAGCAAACACAGGCAGCACAGGCAGCACAGGCAGCACAGGCAGCACAGCAAGCACAGGCAGCAAGCACAGGCAGCACAGCAAACACAGGCAGCACAGCAAGCACAGGCAGCACAGCAAACACAGGCAGCACAGCAAGCACAGGCAGCAAACACAGGCAGCACAGCAAGCACAGGCAGCAAGCACAGGCAGCACAGCAAACACAGGCAGCACAGCAAACACAGGCAGCAAACACAGGCAGCACAGCAAGCACAAGCAGCACAGCAAGCACAGGCAGCAAGCACAGGCAGCACAGCAACCACAGGCAGCAGAGCAAACACAGGCAGCAAGCACAGGCAGCAGAGCAAGAACAGGCAGCAAGCACAGGCAGCACAGCAAGCACAGGCAGCAAGCACAGCCAGCACAGCAAGCACAGGCAGAAAGCACAGGCAGCACAGGCAGCACAGCAAGCACAGGCAGCAAGCACAGGCAGCACAGCAAGCACAGGCAGCAAACACAGGCAGCACAGCAAGCACAAGCAGCACAGCAAGCACAGGCAGCAAGCACAGGCAGCACAGCAAGCACAGGCAGCACAGCAAGCACAGGCAGCAAGCACAGGCAGCACAGCAAGCACAGGCAGCAAACACAGGCAGCACAGCAAGCACAGGCAGCACAGCAAGCACAGGCAGCAAACACAGGCAGCACAGCAAGCACAGACAGCAAGCACAGGCAGCAAAGCAAGCACAGGCAGCAAGCACAGGCAGCACAGCAAGCACAGGCAGCAAGCACAGGCAGCAAGCACAGGCAGCACAGCAAGCACAGGCAGCAAGCACAGGCAGCAAGCACAGGCAGCAAGCACAGGCAGCAAGCACAGGCAGCACAGGCAGCACAGCAAGCACAGGCAGCAAGCACAGGCAGCACAGCAAGCACAGGCAGCACAGCAAGCACAGGCAGCAAGCACAGGCAGCACAGCAAGCACAGGCAGCACAGCAAACACAGGCAGCACAGCAAGCACAGGCAGCAAGCACAGGCAGCACAGCAAACACAGGCAGCAAGCACAGGCAGCACAGCAAGCACAGGCAGCAAGCACAGGCAGCACAGCAAGCACAGGCAGCAAGCACAGGCAGCAAGCACAGGCAGCACAGCAAGCACAGGCAGCAAGCACAGGCAGCAAGCACAGGCAGCAAGCACAGGCAGCACAGGCAGCACAGCAAGCACAGGCAGCAAGCACAGGCAGCACAGCAAGCACAGGCAGCACAGCAAGCACAGGCAGCAAGCACAGGCAGCACAGCAAGCACAGGCAGCAAGCACAGGCAGCACAGCAAGCACAGGCAGCAAGCACAGGCAGCACAGCAAGCACAGGCAGAAAGCACAGGCAGCACAGCAAGCACAGGCAGCAAGCACAGGCAGCACAGCACTGGCAGCAAGCACAGGCAGCACAGCAAACACAGGCAGCACAGCAAGCACAGGCAGCAAGCACAGGCAGCACAGCAAGCACAGGGAGCAAGCACAGGCAGCAAACACAGGCAGCACAGCAAGCACAGGCAGCAAGCACAGGCAGCACAGCAAGCACAGGGAGCAAGCACAGGCAGCAAACACAGGCAGCACAGCAAGCACAGGCAGCAAGCACAGGCAGCACAGGCAGCAAGCACAGGCAGCACAGGCAGCACAGCAAACACAGGCAGCACAGCAAGCACAGGCAGCAAGCACAGGCAGCACAGGCAGCACAGCAAACACAGGCAGCACAGCACAGGCAGCAAGCACAGGCAGCAAACACAGGCAGTACAGCAAGCACAGGCAGCAAGCACAGGCAACACAGCAAGCACAGGCAGCACAGCAAGCACAGGCAGCAAACACAGGCAGCACAGCAAGCACAGGCAGCAAGCACAGGCATGTTAGAAACCCGCAAAATAGCTCGACGAGATGTGTTCGTTTTAGCGATTCTGGGGGATTGCAGAGGGGTCAAGCTCCGTCCTCTTTCCAACAGGCAAAGCCTGCTCCGATCTTCGGCGAGATTCACTCCCGCATTTGTTTACAATGCTTACTCTTACTGAGACTTAGGTCAATGCACCGGCCGCCGAGGTAATCATATGATCCGCGACTCTCGGCGCCTCCGAAAACATGTGACACAGCAACGCACTGTCGTATGCCACTGTCGAATTACCGCGTGTTATGGGCGAAATCAAATGCATCGCTAACAGGCAGCACAGCAAGCACAGGCAGCACAGGCAGCACAGCAAGCACAGGCAGCACAGCAAACACAGGCAGCACAGCAACCACAGGCAGCAAGCACAGGCAGCAAGCACAGGCAGCACAGCAAGCACAGGCAGCAAGCACAGGCAGCAAACACAGGCAGCACAGCTAGCACAGGCAGCAAGCACAGGCAACACAGCAAGCACAGGCAGCACAGCAAGCATAGGCAGCAAGCACAGGCAGCAAGCACAGGCAGCACAGCAAGCACAGGCAGCCAGCACAAGCAGCAAACACAGGCAGCACAGCAAGCACAGGCAGCAAGCACAGGCAGCACAGCAAGCACAGCAAGCACAGGCAGCACAGCAAGCATAGGCAGCAAACACAGGCAGCACAGCAAGCACAGGCAGCAAGCACAGGCAGCACAGCAAGCACAGGCAGCACAGCAAACACAGGCAGCACAGCAAGCACAGGCAGCAAGCACAGGCAGCACAGCAAGCACAGGCAGCAAGCACAGGCAGCACAGGCAGCACAGCAAACACAGGCAGCACAGCAAGCACAGGCAGCAAGCATAGGCAGCACAGGCAGCACAGCAAACACAGGCAGCACAGCACAGGCAGCAAGCACAGGCAGCACAGCAAGCACAGGCAGCAAGCACAGGCAGTACAGCAAGCACAGGCAGCAAGCACAGGCAGCACAGGCAGCACACCAAGCACAGGCAGCACAGCAAGCACAGGCAGCACAGGCAGGACAGCAAGCACAGGCAGCACAGCAAGCACAGGCAGCAAGCACAGGCATGTTGGAAACCCGCAAAATAGCTCGACGAGATGTGTTCGTTTTAGCGATTCTGGGGGAAGTGCAGAGGGGTCAAGCTCCGTCCTCTTTCCAACAGGCAAAGCCTGCTCCGATCTTCGGCGAGATTCACCCTCGCATTTGTTTACAATGCTTACTCTTACTGAGACGCAGGTCAATGCACCGGCCGCCGAGGTAAACATATGATCCGCGATTCTCGGCGCCTCCAAAAACAGGTGACACAGCAACGCACTGTCGTGTGCCACAGTCGAATTACCGCGTGTTATGGGCCAAATCAAATGCATCGCTAACAGGCAGCACAGCAAGCACAGGCAGCACAGCAAGCACAGGCAGCAAGCACAGGCAGCACAGCAAGCACAGGCAGCAAGCACAGCCAGCAAGCACAGGCAGCACAGCAAGCACAGGCAGCATAGCAAGTACAGCAAGCACAGGCAGCACAGGCAGCACACCAAGCACAGGCAGCACAGGCAGCACAGCAAGCACAGCAAGCACAGGCAGCAAGCACAGCCAGCAAGCACAGGCAGCACAGCAAGCACAGGCAGCATAGCAAGTACAGCAAGCACAGGCAGCAAACACAGGCAGCACAGCAAGCACAGGCAGCACAGCAAACACAGGCAGCAAGCACAGGCAGCACAGCAAGCACAGGCAGCAAGCACAGGCAGCACAGCAAGCACAGGCAGCAAACACAGGCAGCACAGCAAGCACAGGCAGCACAGCAAACACAGGCAGCAAGCACAGGCAGCACAGCAAGCACAGGCAGCAAGCACAGGCAGCACAGCAAGCACAGGCAGCAAGCACAGGCAGCACAGCAAGCACAGGGAGCAAGCACAGGCAGCAAACACAGGCAGCACAGCAAGCACAGGCAGCAAGCACAGGCAGCACAGCAAGCACAGGGAGCAAGCACAGGCAGCAAACACAGGCAGCACAGCAAGCACAGGCAGCAAGCACAGGCAGCACAGGCAGCACAGCAAACACAGGCAGCACAGCAAGCACAGGCAGCAAGCACAGGCAGCACAGGCAGCACAGCAAACACAGGCAGCACAGCACAGGCAGCAAGCACAGGCAGCACAGCAAGCACAGGCAGCAAGCACAGGCAGTACAGCAAGCACAGGCAGCAAGCACAGGCAGCACAGGCAGCACACCAAGCACAGGCAGCACAGCAAGCACAGGCAGCACAGGCAGGACAGCAAGCACAGGCAGCACAGGCAGGACAGCATGCACAGGCAGCACAGCAAGCACAGGCATGTTAGAAACCCTCAAAATAGCTCGACGAGATGTGTTCGTTTTAGCGATTCTGGGGGAAGTGCAGAGGGGTCAAGCTCCGTCCTCTTTCCAACAGGCAAAGCCTGCTCCGATCTTCGGCGAGATTCACCCTCGCATTTGTTTACAATGCTTACTCTTACTGAGACGCAGGTCAATGCACCGGCCGCCGAGGTAAACATATGATCCGCGATTCTCGGCGCCTCCAAAAACAGGTGACACAGCAACGCACTGTCGTGTGCCACAGTCGAATTACCGCGTGTTATGGGCGAAATCAAATGCATCGCTAACAGGCAGCACAGCAAGCACAGGCAGCACAGGCAGCACACCAAGCACAGGCAGCAAGCACAGGCAGCACAGCAAGCACAGGCAGCAAGCACAGGCAGCACAGCAAGCACAGGCAGCAAGCACAGGCAGCACAGCAAGCACAGGCAGCAAGCACAGGCAGCAAGCACAGGCAGCACAGGCAGCACAGCAAGCACAGGCAGCAAGCACAGGCAGCACAGCAAGCACAGGCAGCAAGCACAGGCAGCACAGCAAGCACAGGCAGCAAGCACAGGCAGCACAGCAAGCACAGGCAGCAAGCACAGGCAGCACAGGCAGCACAGCAAGCACAGGCAGCAAGCACAGGCAGCACAGCAAGCACAGGCAGCACAGCAAGCACAGGCAGCACAGCAAACACAGGCAGCAAGCACAGGCAGCACAGCAAGCACAGGCAGCAAGCACAGGCAGCACAGCAAGCACAGGCAGCAAGCACAGGCTGCACAGCAAGCACAGGCAGCAAGCACAGGCAGCACAGCAAGCACAGGCAGCAAACACAGGCAGCACAGCAAGCACAGGCAGCAAGCACAGGCTGCACAGCAAGCACAGGCAGCAAGCACAGGCAGCACAGCAAGCACAGGCAGCAAGCACAGGCAGCACAGCAAGCACAGGCAGCAAGCACAGGCAGCAAGCACAGGCAGCACAGGCAGCACAGCAAGCACAGGCAGCAAGCACAGGCAGCACAGCAAGCACAGGCAGCAAGCACAGGCACCACAGCAAGCACAGGCAGCATAGCAAGCACAGGCAGCACAGCAAACACAGGCAGTAAGCACAGGCAGCACAGCAAGCACAGGCAGCAAGCACAGGCAGCACAGCAAGCACAGGCAGCAAGCACAGGCAGCAAGCACAGGCAGCACAGCAAACACAGGCAGCACAGCAAGCACAGGCAGCAAGCACAGGCAGCACAGCAAGCACAGGCAGCAAGCACAGGCAGCAAGCACAGGCAGCAAGCACAGGCAGCACAGGCAGCACAGCAAGCACAGGCAGCAAGCACAGGCAGCACAGCAAGCACAGGCAGCAAGCACAGGCAGCACAGCAAGCACAGGCAGCAAGCACAGGCAGCACAGCAAGCACAGGCAGAAAGCACAGGCAGCACAGCAAGCACAGGCAGCAAGCACAGGCAGCACAGGCAGCACAGCAAACACAGGCAGCACAGCACTGGCAGCAAGCACAGGCAGCACAGCAAACACAGGCAGCACAGCAAGCACAGGCAGCAAGCACAGGCAGCACAGCAAGCACAGGGAGCAAGCACAGGCAGCAAACACAGGCAGCACAGCAAGCACAGGCAGCAAGCACAGGCAGCAAGCACAGGCAGCACAGCAAGCACAGGGAGCAAGCACAGGCAGCAAACACAGGCAGCACAGCAAGCACAGGCAGCACAGCACTGGCAGCAAGCACAGGCAGCACAGCAAACACAGGCAGCACAGCAAGCACAGGCAGCAAGCACAGGCAGCACAGCAAGCACAGGGAGCAAGCACAGGCAGCAAACACAGGCAGCACAGCAAGCACAGGCAGCAAGCACAGGCAGCACAGCAAGCACAGACAGCAAGCACAGGCAGCAAAGCAAGCACAGGCAGCACAGCAAACACAGGCAGCACAATAAGCACAGGCAGCACATCACAGGCAGCACAGCAAGCACAGGCAGCACAGCAAACACAGGCAGCACAGCAAGCACAGGCAGCACAGCAAGCACAGGCAGCAAGCACAGGCTGCACAGCAAGCACAGGCAGCAAGCACAGGCAGCACAGCAAGCACAGGCAGCAAGCACAGGCAGCACAGCAAGCACAGGCAGCAAGCACAGGCAGCAAGCACAGGCAGCACAGGCAGCACAGCAAGCACAGGCAGCAAGCACAGGCAGCACAGCAAGCACAGGCAGCAAGCACAGGCAGCACAGCAAGCACAGGCAGCAAGCACAGGCAGCACAGCAAGCACAGGCAGCAAGCACAGGCAGCACAGCAAGCACAGGCAGAAAGCACAGGCAGCACAGCAAGCACAGGCAGCAAGCACAGGCAGCACAGGCAGCACAGCAAACACAGGCAGCACAGCACTGGCAGCAAGCACAGGCAGCACAGCAAACACAGGCAGCACAGCAAGCACAGGCAGCAAGCACAGGCAGCACAGCAAGCACAGGGAGCAAGCACAGGCAGCAAACACAGGCAGCACAGCAAGCACAGGCAGCAAGCACTGGCAGCACAGCAAGCACAGGGAGCAAGCACAGGCAGCAAACACAGGCAGCACAGCAAGCACAGGCAGCAAGCACAGGCAGCACAGGCAGCACAGCAAACACAGGCAGCACAGCAAGCACAGGCAGCAAGCACAGGCAGCACAGGCAGCACAGCAAACACAGGCAGCACAGCACAGGCAGCAAGCACAGGCAGCACAGCAAGCACAGGCAGCAAGCACAGGCAGTACAGCAAGCACAGGCAGCAAGCACAGGCAGCACAGGCAGCACAGCAAGCACAGGTAGCACAGGCAGGACAGCAAGCACAGACAGCACAGCAAGCACAGGCAGCAAGCACAGGCAGCAAACACAGGCAGCACAGCAAGCACAGGCAGCAAGCACAGGCAGCACAGGCAGCACAGCAAACACAGGCAGCACAGCAAGCACAGGCAGCAAGCACAGGCAGCACAGGCAGCACAGCAAACACAGGCAGCACAGCACAGGCAGCAAGCACAGGCAGCACAGCAAGCACAGGCAGCAAGCACAGGCCGTACAGCAAGCACAGGCAGCAAGCACAGGCAGCACAGGCAGCACAGCAAGCACAGGTAGCACAGGCAGGACAGCAAGCACAGGCAGCACAGCAAGCACAGGCAGCAAGCACAGGCATGTTAGAAACCCGCAAAATAGCTCGACGAGATGTGTTCGTTTTAGCGATTCTGGGGGAAGTGCAGAGGGGTCAAGCTCCGTCCTCTTTCCAACAGGCAAAGCCTGCTCCGATCTTCGGCGAGATTCACCCTCGCATTTGTTTACAATGCTTACTCTTACTGAGACGCAGGTAAATGCACCGGCCGCCGAGGTAAACATATGATCCGCGATTCTCGGCGCCTCCAAAAACAGGTGACACAGCAACGCACTGTCGTGTGCCACAGTCGAATTACCGCGTGTTATGGGCCAAATCAAATGCATCGCTAACAGGCAGCACAGCAAGCACAGGCAGCAAGCACAGCCAGTAAGCACAGGCAGCACAGCAAGCACAGCAAGCACAGGCAGCACAGCAAGCACAGGCAGCAAGCACAGGCAGCACAGCAAGCACAGGCAGCAAGCACAGGCAGCACAGCAAGCACAGGCAGCAAGCACAGGCAGCACAGGCAGCACAGCAAACACAGGCAGCACAGCACTGGCAGCAAGCACAGGCAGCACAGCAAACTCAGGCAGCACAGCAAGCACAGGCAGCAAGCACAGGCAGCACAGCAAGCACAGGGAGCAAGCACAGGCAGCACAGCAAACACAGGCAGCACAGCAAGCACAGGCAGCAAGCACAGGCAGCACAGCAAGCACAGGGAGCAAGCACAGGCAGCAAACACAGGCAGCACAGCAAGCACAGGCAGCAAGCACAGGCAGCACAGCAAGCACAGGGAGCAAGCACAGGCAGCAAACACAGGCAGCACAGCAAGCACAGGCAGCAAGCACAGGCAGCAGAGGCAGCACAGCAAACACAGGCAGCACAGCAAGCACAGGCAGCAAGCACAGGCAGCACAGGCAGCACAGCAAACACAGGCAGCACAGCACAGGCAGCAAGCACAGGCAGCACAGCAAGCACAGGCAGCAAGCACAGGCAGTACAGCAAGCACAGGCAGCACAGGCAGCACACCAAGCACAGGCAGCACAGCAAGCACAGGCAGCACAGGCAGGACAGCAAGCACAGGCAGCACAGCAAGCACAGGCAGCAAGCACAGGCATGTTAGAAACCCGCAAAATAGCTCGACGAGATGTGTTCGTTTTAGCGATTCTGGGGGAAGTGCAGAGGGGTCAAGCTCCGTCCTCTTTCCAACAGGCAAAGCCTGCTCCGATCTTCGGCGAGATTCACCCTCGCATTTGTTTACAATGCTTACTCTTACTGAGACGCAGGTCAATGCACCGGCCGCCGAGGTAAACATATGATCCGCGATTCTCGGCGCCTCCAAAAACAGGTGACACAGCAACGCACTGTCGTGTGCCACAGTCGAATTACCGCGTGTTATGGGCGAAATCAAATGCATCGCTAACAGGCAGCACAGCAAGCACAGGCAGCACAGGCAGCACACCAAGCACAGGCAGCACAGGCAGCACAGCAAGCACAGGCAGCAAGCACAGGCAGCAAGCACAGGCAGCACAGCAAGCACAGGCAGCAAGCACAGGCAGCAAACACAGGCAGCACAGCAAGCACAGGCAGCAAGCACAGGCAGCACAACAAGCACAGGCAGCACAGCAAACACAGGCAGCACAGCAAACACAGGCAGCACAGTAAGCACAGGCAGCAAACACAGGCAGCACAGCAAGCACAGGCAGCACAGCAAGCACAGGCAGCAAGCACAGGCAGCACAGCAAGCACAGGCAGCAAGCACAGGCAGCACAGCAAACACAGGCAGCACAGCAAGCACAAGCAGCACAGCAAGCACAGGCAGCAAGCACAGGCAGCACAGCAAGCACAGGCAGCAAGCACAGGCAGCAAGCACAGGCAGCACAGCAAGCACAGGCAGCAAACACAGGCAGCACAGCAAGCACAGACAGCAAGCACAGGCAGCAAAGCAAGCATAGGCAGCACAGCAAACACAGGCAGCACAGCAAGCACAGGCAGCACATCACAGGCAGCACAGCAAGCACAGGCAGCAAGCACAGGCAGCACAGCAAGCACAGGCAGCAAGCACAGGCAGCACAGCAAGCACAGGCAGCACAGCAAACACAGGCAGCACAGCAAGCACAGGCAGCACAGCAAACACAGGCAGCACAGCAAGCACAGGCAGCAAGCACAGGCAGCACAGCAAACACAGGCAGCAAGCACAGGCAGCACAGCAAGCAAGCACAGGCAGCACAGCAAGCATAGGCAGCAAGCACAGGCAGCACAGCAAGCACAGGCAGCAAGCACAGGCTGCACAGCAAGCACAGGCAGCAAGCACAGGCAGCACAGCAAGCACAGGCAGCAAGCACAGGCAGCAAGCACAGGCAGCAAGCACAGGCAGCACAGGCAGCACAGCAAGCACAGGCAGCAAGCACAGGCAGCACAGCAAGCACAGGCAGCAAGCACAGGCAGCACAGCAAGCACAGGCAGAAAGCACAGGCAGCACAGCAAGCACAGGCAGCAAGCACAGGCAGCACAGGCAGCACAGCAAACACAGGCAGCACAGCAAGCACAGGCAGCAAGCACAGGCAGCACAGCAAACACAGGCAGCAAGCACAGGCAGCACAGCAAGCAAGCACAGGCAGCACAGCAAGCATAGGCAGCAAGCACAGGCAGCACAGCAAGCACAGGCAGCAAGCACAGGCTGCACAGCAAGCACAGGCAGCAAGCACAGGCAGCACAGCAAGCACAGGCAGCAAGCACAGGCAGCAAGCACAGGCAGCAAGCACAGGCAGCACAGGCAGCACAGCAAGCACAGGCAGCAAGCACAGGCAGCACAGCAAGCACAGGCAGCAAGCACAGGCAGCACAGCAAGCACAGGCAGAAAGCACAGGCAGCACAGCAAGCACAGGCAGCAAGCACAGGCAGCACAGGCAGCACAGCAAACACAGGCAGCACAGGCAGGACAGCAAGCACATGCAGCACAGCAAGCACAGGCAGCACAGGCAGCACAGCAAGCACAGGCAGCACAGCAAACACAGGCAGCAAGCACAGGCAGCACAGCAAGCACAGGCAGCAAGCACAGGCAGCACAGCAAGCACAGGCAGCAAGCACAGGCAGCACAGCAAGCACAGGCAGCAAGCACAGCCAGCAAGCACAGGCAGCACAGCAAGCACAGGCAGCACAGCAAGCACAGGCAGCATAGCAAGTACAGCAAGCACAGCAAGCACAGGCAGCAAGCACAGGCAGCACAGCAAGCACAGGCAGCAAGCACAGCCAGCAAGCACAGGCAGCACAGCAAGCACAGGCAGCACAGCAAGCACAGGCAGCAAGCACAGGCAGCACAGCAAGCACAGGCAGCATAGCAAGTACAGCAAGCACAGGCAGCAAGCACAGGCAGCACAGCAAGCACAGGCAGCAAGCACAGCCAGCAAGCACAGGCAGCACAGCAAGCACAGGCAGCACAGCAAGCACAGGCAGCATAGCAAGTACAGCAAGCACAGGCAGCAAGCACAGGCAGCACAAAAAGAACAGGCAGCAAGCACAGGCAGCACAGGCAGCAAGCACAGGCAGCACAGCAAACACAGGCAGCAAGCACAGGCAGCACAGCAAGCACAGGCAGCAAGCACAGGCAGCACAGCAAGCACAGGCAGCAAGCACAGGCAGCACAGCAAGCACAGGCAGCAAGCACAGGCAGCACAGCAAGCACAGGCAGCACAGCACAGGCAGCACAGCAAGCACAGGCAGCAAGCACAGGCAGCACAGCAAGCACAGGCAGCAAGCACAGCCAGCAAGCACAGGCAGCACAGCAAGCACAGGCAGCACAGCAAGCACAGGCAGCATAGCAAGTACAGCAATCACAGGCAGCAAGCACAGGCAGCACAGCAAGAACAGGCAGCAAGCACAGGCAGCACAGGCAGCACACCAAGCACAGGCAGCACAGCAAGCACAGGCAGCACAGGCAGCACAGCAAGCACAGGCAGCACAGCAAACACAGGCAGCAAGCACAGGCAGCACAGCAAGCACAGGCAGCAAGCACAGGCAGCACAGCAAGCACAGGCAGCAAGCACAGGCAGCACAGCAAGCACAGGCAGCAAGCACAGGCAGCACAGCAAGCACAGGCAGCAAGCACAGGCAGCACAGCAAGCACAGGCAGCAAGCACAGGCAGCAAGCACAGACAGCAAGCACAGGCAGCAAGCACAGGCAGCAAGCACAGGCAGCACAGCAAGCACAGGCAGCAAGCACAGGCAGCACAGCAAGCACAGGCAGCAAGCACAGGCAGCACAGCAAGCACAGGCAGCAAGCACAGGCAGCACAGCAAGCTCAGGCAGCAAGCACAGGCAGCACAGGCAGCACAGCAAACACAGGCAGCACAGCACTGGCAGCAAGCACAGGCAGCACAGCAAACACAGGCAGCACAGCAAGCACAGGCAGCAAGCACAGGCAGCACAGCAAGCACAGGGAGCAAGCACAGGCAGCACAGCAAACACAGGCAGCACAGCAAGCACAGGCAGCAAGCACAGGCAGCACAGCAAGCACAGGGAGCAAGCACAGGCAGCAAACACAGGCAGCACAGCAAGCACAGGCAGCAAGCACAGGCAGCACAGCAAGCACAGGGAGCAAGCACAGGCAGCAAACACAGGCAGCACAGCAAGCACAGGCAGCAAGCACAGGCAGCACAGGCAGCACAGCAAACACAGGCAGCACAGCAAGCACAGGCAGCAAGCACAGGCAGCACATGCAGCACAGCAAACACAGGCAGCACAGCACAGGCAGCAAGCACAGGCAGCACAGCAAGCACAAGCAGCAAGCACAGGCAGTACAGCAAGCACAGGCAGCAAGCACAGGCAGCACAGGCAGCACACCAAGCACAGGCAGCACAGCAAGCACAGGCAGCACAGGCAGGACAGCAAGCACAGGCAGCACAGCAAGCACAGGCAGCAAGCACAGGCATGTTAGAAACCCGCAAAATAGCTCGACGAGATGTGTTCGTTTTAGCGATTCTGGGGGAAGTGCAGAGGGGTCAAGCTCCGTCCTCTTTCCAACAGGCAAAGCCTGCTCCGATCTTCGGCGAGATTCACCCTCGCATTTGTTTACAATGCTTACTCTTACTGAGACGCAGGTCAATGCACCGGCCGCCGAGGTAAACATATGATCCGCGATTCTCGGCGCCTCCAAAAACAGGTGACACAGCAACGCACTGTCGTGTGCCACAGTCGAATTACCGCGTGTTATGGGCGAAATCAAATGCATCGCTAACAGGCAGCACAGCAAGCACAGGCAGCATAGGCAGCAAACCAAGCACAGGCAGCACAGGCAGCACAGCAAGCACAGGCAGCACAGCAAGCACAGGCAGCAAGCACAGGCAGCACAGCAAGCACAGGCAGCAAGCACAGGCAGCACAGCAAGCACAGGCAGCACAGCAAACACAGGCAGCACAGCAAGCACAGGCAGCAAGCACAGGCAGCACAGCAAACACAGGCAGCAAGCACAGGCAGCACAGCAAGCAAGCACAGGCAGCACAGCAAGCATAGGCAGCAAGCACAGGCAGCACAGCAAGCACAGGCAGCAAGCACAGGCTGCACAGCAAGCACAGGCAGCAAGCACAGGCAGCACAGCAAGCACAGGCAGCAAGCACAGGCAGCAAGCACAGGCAGCAAGCACAGGCAGCACAGGCAGCACAGCAAGCACAGGCAGCAAGCACAGGCAGCAAGCACAGGCAGCACAGCAAGCACAGGCAGCAAGCACAGGCAGCACAGCAAGCACAGGCAGCAAGCACAGGCAGCACAGCAAGCACAGGCAGAAAGCACAGGCAGCACAGCAAGCACAGGCAGCAAGCACAGGCAACACAGGCAGCACAGCAAACACAGGCAGCACAGGCAGGACAGCAAGCACAGGCAGCACAGCAAGCACAGGCAGCAAGCACAGGCATGTTAGAAACCCGCAAAATAGCTCGACGAGATGTGTTCCTTTTAGCGATTCTGGGGGAAGTGCAGAGGGGTCAAGCTCCGTCCTCTTTCCAACAGGCAAAGCCTGCTCCGATCTTCGGCGAGATTCACCCTCGCATTTGTTTACAATGCTTACTCTTACTGAGACGCAGGTGAATGCACCGGCCGCCGAGGTAAACATATGATCCGCGATTCTCGGCGCCTCCAAAAACAGGTGACACAGCAACGCACTGTCGTGTGCCACAGTCGAATTACCGCGTGTTATGGGCCAAATCAAATGCATCGCTAACAGGCAGCACAGCAAGCACAGGCAGCACAGCAAGCACAGGCAGCAAGCACAGGCAGCACAGCAAGCACAGGCAGCAAGCACAGCCAGCAAGCACAGGCAGCACAGCAAGCACAGGCAGCACAGCAAGCACAGCAAGCACAGGCAGCATAGCAAGTACAGCAAGCACAGGCAGCAAGCACAGGCAGCACAGCTAGAACAGGCAGCAAGCACAGGCAGCACAGCAAGCACAGGCAGCAAGCACAGGCAGCACAGCAAACACAGGCAGCAAGCACAGGCAGCACAGCAAACACAGGCAGCACAGCAAGCACAGGCAGCAAGCACAGGCAGCACAGCAAGCACAGGCAGCAAGCACAGGCAGCACAGCAAGCACAGGCAGCAAGCACAGGCAGCACAGCAAGCACAGGCAGCAAGCACAGGCAGCACAGCAAGCACAGGCAGCACAGCACAGGCAGCACAGCAAGCACAGGCAGCAAGCACAGGCAGCACAGCAAGCACAGGCAGCAAGCACAGCCAGCAAGCACAGGCAGCACAGCAAGCACAGGCAGCAAGCACAGGCAGCACAGCAAGCACAGGCAGCATAGCAAGTACAGCAAGCACAGGCAGCAAGCACAGGCAGCACAGCAAGCACAGGCAGCAAGCACAGCCAGCAAGCACAGGCAGCACAGCAAGCACAGGCAGCATAGCAAGTACAGCAAGCACAGGCAGCAAGCACAGGCAGCAAGCACAGGCAGCACAGCAAGCACAGGCAGCAAGCACAGGCAGCACAGCAAACACAGGCAGCACAGCAAGCACAGGCAGCAAGCACAGGCAGCACAGCAAGCACAGGCAGCAAGCACAGGCAGCAAGCACAGGCAGCAAGCACAGGCAGCACAGCAAGCACAGGCAACAAGCACAGGCAGCACAGCAAGCACAGGCAGCACACCAAGCACAGGCAGCACACCAAGCACAGGCAGCACAGCAACCACAGCAAGCACAGGCAGCAAGCACTGGCAGCACAGCAAGCACAGGCAGCAAGCACAGGCAGTACAGCAAGCACAGGCAGCAAGCACAGGCAGCACAGGCAGCACACCAAGCACAGGCAGCACAGCAAGCACAGGCAGCACAGGCAGGACAGCAAGCACAGGCAGCACAGCAAGCACAGGCAGCAAGCACAGGCATGTTAGAAACCCGCAAAATAGCTCGACGAGATGTGTTCGTTTTAGCGATTCTGGGGGAAGTGCAGAGGGGTCAAGCTCCGTCCTCTTTCCAACAGGCAAAGCCTGCTCCGATCTTCGGCGAGATTCACCCTCGCATTTGTTTACAATGCTTACTCTTACTGAGACGCAGGTCAATGCACCGGCCGCCGAGGTAAACATATGATCCGCGATTCTCGGCGCCTCCAAAAACAGGTGACACAGCAACGCACTGTCGTGTGCCACAGTCGAATTACCGCGTGTTATGGGCCAAATCAAATGCATCGCTAACAGGCAGCACAGCAAGCACAGGCAGCACAGCAAGCACAGGCAGCAAGCACAGGCAGCACAGCAAGCACAGGCAGCAAGCACAGCCAGCAAGCACAGGCAGCACAGCAAGCACAGGCAGCACAGCAAGCACAGGCAGCATAGCAAGTACAGCAAGCACAGGCAGCAAGCACAGGCAGCACAGCAAGAACAGGCAGCAAGCACAGGCAGCACAGGCATCACACCAAGCACAGGCAGCACAGCAAGCACAGGCAGCACAGGCAGCACAGCAAGCACAGGCAGCACAGCAAGCACAGGCAGCAAGCACAGGCAGCAAGCACAGGCAGCACAGCAAGCACAGACAGCAAACACAGGCAGCACAGCATGCACAAGCAGCACAGCAAGCACAGGCAGCAAGCACAGGCAGCACAGCAAGCACAGGCAGCAAGCACAGGCAGCACAGCAAGCACAGGCAGCAAACACAGGCAGCACAGCAAGCACAGGCAGCACAGCAAACACAGGCAGCAAGCACAGGCAGCACAGCAAGCACAGGCAGCAAGCACAGGCAGCACAGCAAGCACAGGCAGCAAGCACAGGCAGCACAGCAAGCACAGGCAGCAAGCACAGGCAGCACAGCAAGCACAGGCAGCAAGCACAGGCAGCACAGCAAGCACAGGCAGCAAGCACAGGCAGCACAGCAAGCACAGGCAGCAAGCACAGGCAGCAAGCACAGGCAGCAAGCACAGGCAGCACAGCAAGCACAGGCAGCAAGCACAGGCAGCACAGCAAGCACAGGCAGCACAGCAAGCACAGGCAGCAAGCACAGGCAGCACAGCAAGCACAGGCAGCAAGCACAGGCAGCACAGCAAGCACAGGCAGCAAGCACAGGCAGCAAGCACAGGCAGCACAGGCAGCACAGCAAACACAGGCAGCACAGCACTGGCAGCAAGCACAGGCAGCACAGCAAACACAGGCAGCACAGCAAGCACAGGCAGCAAGCACAGGCAGCACAGCAAGCACAGGGAGCAAGCACAGGCAGCAAACACAGGCAGCACAGCAAGCACAGGCAGCAAGCACAGGCAGCACAGCAAACACAGGCAGCACAGCAAGCACAGGCAGCAAGCACAGGCAGCACAGCAAACACAGGCAGCACAGCACAGGCAGCAAGCACAGGCAGCACAGCAAGCACAGGCAGCAAGCACAGGCAGTACAGCAAGCACAGGCAGCAAGCACAGGCAGCACAGCAAGCACAGGCAGCAAACACAGGCAGCACAGCAAGCACAGGCAGCAAGCACAGGCTGCACAGCAAGCACAGGCAGCAAGCACAGGCAGCACAGCAAGCACAGGCAGCAAACACAGGCAGCACAGCAAGCACAGGCAGCAAGCACAGGCTGCACAGCAAGCACAGGCAGCAAGCACAGGCAGCACAGCAAGCACAGGCAGCAAGCACAGGCAGCACAGCAAGCACAGGCAGCACAGCAAGCACAGGCAGCACAGCAAACACAGGCAGCAAGCACAGGCAGCACAGCAAGCACAGGCAGCAAGCACAGGCAGCACAGCAAGCACAGGCAGCAAGCACAGGCTGCACAGCAAGCACAGGCAGCAAGCACAGGCAGCACAGCAAGCACAGGCAGCAAACACAGGCAGCACAGCAAGCACAGGCAGCAAGCACAGGCTGCACAGCAAGCACAGGCAGCAAGCACAGGCAGCACAGCAAGCACAGGCAGCAAGCACAGGCAGCACAGCAAGCACAGGCAGCAAGCACAGGCAGCAAGCACAGGCAGCACAGGCAGCACAGCAAGCACAGGCAGCAAGCACAGGCAGCACAGCAAGCACAGGCAGCAAGCACAGGCAGCACAGCAAGCACAGGCAGCACAGCAAACACAGGCAGCAAGCACAGGCAGCACAGCAAGCACAGGCAGCAAGCACAGGCAGCACAGCAAGCACAGGCAGCAAGCACAGGCTGCACAGCAAGCACAGGCAGCAAGCACAGGCAGCACAGCAAGCACAGGCAGCAAGCACAGGCAGCACAGCAAGCACAGGCAGCAAGCACAGGCAGCAAGCACAGGCAGCACAGGCAGCACAGCAAGCACAGGCAGCAAGCACAGGCAGCACAGCAAGCACAGGCAGCAAGCACAGGCAGCACAGCAAGCACAGGCAGCAAGCACAGGCAGCACAGCAAGCACAGGCAGCAAGCACAGGCAGCACAGCAAGCACAGGCAGAAAGCACAGGCAGCACAGCAAGCACAGGCAGCAAGCACAGGCAGCACAGGCAGCACAGCAAACACAGGCAGCACAGCACTGGCAGCAAGCACAGGCAGCACAGCAAACACAGGCAGTACAGCAAGCACAGGCAGCAAGCACAGGCAGCACAGCAAGCACAGGGAGCAAGCACAGGCAGCAAACACAGGCAGCACAGCAAGCACAGGCAGCAAGCACAGGCAGCACAGCAAGCACAGGGAGCAAGCACAGGCAGCAAACACAGGCAGCACAGCAAGCACAGGCAGCACAGCACTGGCAGCAAGCACAGGCAGCACAGCAAACACAGGCAGCACAGCAAGCACAGGCAGCAAGCACAGGCAGCACAGCAAGCACAGGGAGCAAGCACAGGCAGCAAACACAGGCAGCACAGCAAGCACAGGCAGCAAGCACAGGCAGCACAGCAAGCACAGACAGCAAGCACAGGCAGCAAAGCAAGCACAGGCAGCACAGCAAACACAGGCAGCACAGCAAGCACAGGCAGCACATCACAGGCAGCACAGCAAGCACAGGCAGCACAGCAAGCACAGGCAGCACAGCAAACACAGGCAGCACAGCAAGCACAGGCAGCACAGCAAACACAGGCAGCAAGCACAGGCAGCACAGCAAGCACAGGCAGCAAGCACAGGCAGCACAGCAAGCACAGGCAGCAAGCACAGGCTGCACAGCAAGCACAGGCAGCAAGCACAGGCAGCACAGCAAGCACAGGCAGCAAGCACAGGCAGCACAGCAAGCACAGGCAGCAAGCACAGGCAGCAAGCACAGGCAGCACAGGCAGCACAGCAAGCACAGGCAGCAAGCACAGGCAGCACAGCAAGCACAGGCAGCAAGCACAGGCAGCACAGCAAGCACAGGCAGCAAGCACAGGCAGTACAGCAAGCACAGGCAGCAAGCACAGGCAGCACAGCAAGCACAGGCAGAAAGCACAGGCAGCACAGCAAGCACAGGCAGCAAGCACAGGCAGCACAGGCAGCACAGCAAACACAGGCAGCACAGCACTGGCAGCAAGCACAGGCAGCACAGCAAACACAGGCAGCACAGCAAGCACAGGCAGCAAGCACAGGGAGCAAGCACAGGCAGCAAACACAGGCAGCACAGCAAGCACAGGCAGCAAGCACAGGCAGCACAGCAAGCACAGGGAGCAAGCACAGGCAGCAAACACAGGCAGCACAGCAAGCACAGGCAGCAAGCACAGGCAGCACAGGCAGCACAGCAAACACAGGCAGCACAGCAAGCACAGGCAGCAAGCACAGGCAGCACAGGCAGCACAGCAAACACAGGCAGCACAGCACAGGCAGCAAGCACAGGCAGCACAGGCAGCAAGCACAGGCAGTACAGCAAGCACAGGCAGCAAGCACAGGCAGCACAGGCAGCACAGCAAGCACAGGTAGCACAGGCAGGACAGCAAGCACAGGCAGCACAGCAAGCACAGGCAGCAAGCACAGGCATGTTAGAAACCCGCAAAATAGCTCGACGAGATGTGTTCGTTTTAGCGATTCTGGGGGAAGTGCAGAGGGGTCAAGCTCCGTCCTCTTTCCAACAGGCAAAGCCTGCTCCGATCTTCGGCGAGATTCACCCTCGCATTTGTTTACAATGCTTACTCTTACTGAGACGCAGGTAAATGCACCGGCCGCCGAGGTAAACATATGATCCGCGATTCTCGGCGCCTCCAAAAACAGGTGACACAGCAACGCACTGTCGTGTGCCACAGTCGAATTACCGCGTGTTATGGGCCAAATCAAATGCATCGCTAACAGGCAGCACAGCAAGCACAGGCAGCAAGCACAGGCAGCACAGCAAGCACAGGCAGCAAGCACAGCCAGTAAGCACAGGCAGCACAGCAAGCACAGGCAGCACAGCAAGCACAGGCAGCAAGCACAGGCAGCACAGCAAGCACAGGCAGCAAGCACAGGCAGCACAGCAAGCACAGGCAGCAAGCACAGGCAGCACAGCAAGCACAGGCAGCAAGCACAGGCAGCACAGGCAGCACAGCAAACACAGGCAGCACAGCACTGGCAGCAAGCACAGGCAGCACAGCAAACTCAGGCAGCACAGCAAGCACAGGCAGCAAGCACAGGCAGCACAGCAAGCACAGGGAGCAAGCACAGGCAGCACAGCAAACACAGGCAGCACAGCAAGCACAGGCAGCAAGCACAGGCAGCACAGCAAGCACAGGGAGCAAGCACAGGCAGCAAACACAGGCAGCACAGCAAGCACAGGCAGCAAGCACAGGCAGCACAGCAAGCACAGGGAGCAAGCACAGGCAGCAAACACAGGCAGCACAGCAAGCACAGGCAGCAAGCACAGGCAGCACAGGCAGCACAGCAAACACAGGCAGCACAGCAAGCACAGGCAGCAAGCACAGGCAGCACAGGCAGCACAGCAAACACAGGCAGCACAGCACAGGCAGCAAGCACAGGCAGCACAGTAAGCACAGGCAGCAAACACAGGCAGCACAGCAAGCACAGGCAGCACAGCAAGCACAGGCAGCAAGCACAGGCAGCACAGCAAGCACAGGCAGCAAGCACAGGCAGCACAGCAAGCACAGGCAGCAAACACAGGCAGCACAGCAAGCACAAGCAGCACAGCAAGCACAGGCAGCAAGCACAGGCAGCACAGCAAGCACAGGCAGCAGAGCAAACACAGGCAGCAAGCACAGGCAGCAGAGCAAGCACAAGCAGCAAGCACAGGCAGCAAGCACAGGCAGAAAGCACAGGCAGCACAGCAAGCACACCAAGCACAGGCAGCACAGCAAGCACAGGCAGCACAGGCAGCACAGCAAGCACAGGCAGCAAGCACAGGCAGCACAGCAAGCACAGGCAGCAAACACAGGCAGCACAGCAAGCACAAGCAGCACAGCAAGCACAGGCAGCAAGCACAGGCAGCACAGCAAGCACAGGCAGCACAGCAAGCACAGGCAGCAAGCACAGGCAGCAAGCACAGGCAGCACAGGCAACACAGCAAACACAGGCAGCACAGGCAGGACAGCAAGCACAGGCAGCACAGGCAGCACAGCAAGCACAGGCAGCACAGCAAACACAGGCAGCAAGCACAGGCAGCACAGCAAGCACAGGCAGCAAGCACAGGCAGCACAGCAAGCACAGGCAGCAAGCACAGGCAGCACAGCAAGCACAGGCAGCAAGCACAGCCAGCAAGCACAGGCAGCACAGCAAGCACAGGCAGCACAGCAAGCACAGGCAGCATAGCAAGTACAGCAAGCACAGGCAGCAAGCACAGGCAGCACAGCAAGCACAGGCAGCAAGCACAGCCAGCAAGCACAGGCAGCACAGCAAGCACAGGCAGCACAGCAAGCACAGGCAGCAAGCACAGGCAGCACAGCAAGCACAGGCAGCATAGCAAGTACAGCAAGCACAGGCAGCAAGCACAGGCAGCACAGCAAGCACAGGCAGCAAGCACAGCCAGCAAGCACAGGCAGCACAGCAAGCACAGGCAGCACAGCAAGCACAGCAAGCACAGGCAGCATAGCAAGTACAGCAAGCACAGGCAGCAAGCACAGGCAGCACAAAAAGAACAGGCAGCAAGCACAGGCAGCACAGGCAGCAAGCACAGGCAGCACAGCAAACACAGGCAGCAAGCACAGGCAGCACAGCAAACACAGGCAGCACAGCAAGCACAGGCAGCAAGCACAGGCAGCACAGCAAGCACAGGCAGCAAGCACAGGCAGCACAGCAAGCACAGGCAGCAAGCACAGGCAGCACAGCAAGCACAGGCAGCAAGCACAGGCAGCACAGCAAGCACAGGCAGCACAGCACAGGCAGCACAGCAAGCACAGGCAGCAAGCACAGGCAGCACAGCAAGCACAGGCAGCAAGCACAGCCAGCAAGCACAGGCAGCACAGCAAGCACAGGCAGCACAGCAAGCACAGGCAGCAAGCACAGGCAGCACAGCAAGCACAGGCAGCATAGCAAGTACAGCAAGCACAGGCAGCAAGCACAGGCAGCACAGCAAGCACAGGCAGCAAGCACAGGCAGCAAGCACAGGCAGCACAGCAAGCACAGGCAGCACAGCAAGCACAGGCAGCATAGCAAGTACAGCAATCACAGGCAGCAAGCACAGGCAGCACAGCAAGAACAGGCAGCAAGCACAGGCAGCACAGGCAGCACACCAAGCACAGGCAGCACAGCAAGCACAGGCAGCACAGGCAGCACAGCAAGCACAGGCAGCACAGCAAACACAGGCAGCAAGCACAGGCAGCACAGCAAGCACAGGCAGCAAGCACAGGCAGCACAGCAAGCACAGGCAGCAAGCACAGGCAGCACAGCAAGCACAGGCAGCAAGCACAGGCAGCACAGCAAGCACAGGCAGCAAGCACAGGCAGCACAGCAAGCACAGGCAGCAAGCACAGGCAGCAAGCACAGGCAGCAAGCACAGGCAGCAAGCACAGGCAGCAAGCACAGGCAGCACAGCAAGCACAGGCAGCAAGCACAGGCAGCACAGCAAGCACAGGCAGCAAGCACAGGCAGCACAGCAAGCACAGGCAGCAAGCACAGGCAGCACAGCAAGCTCAGGCAGCAAGCACAGGCAGCACAGGCAGCACAGCAAACACAGGCAGCACAGCACTGGCAGCAAGCACAGGCAGCACAGCAAACACAGGCAGCAAGCACAGGCAGCACAGCAAGCACAGGCAGCAAGCACAGGCAGCACAGCAAGCACAGGCAGCAAGCACAGGCAGCAAGCACAGGCAGCACAGCAAGCACAGGCAGCAAGCACAGGCAGCACAGCAAGCACAGGCAGCACAGCAAGCACAGGCAGCAAGCACAGGCAGCACAGGCAGCACAGCAAACACAGGCAGCACAGCACTGGCAGCAAGCACAGGCAGCACAGCAAACACAGGCAGCACAGCAAGCACAGGCAGCAAGCACAGGCAGCACAGCAAGCACAGGGAGCAAGCACAGGCAGCACAGCAAACACAGGCAGCACAGCAAGCACAGGCAGCAAGCACAGGCAGCACAGCAAGCACAGGGAGCAAGCACAGGCAGCAAACACAGGCAGCACAGCAAGCACAGGCAGCAAGCACAGGCAGCACAGCAAGCACAGGGAGCAAGCACAGGCAGCAAACACAGGCAGCACAGCAAGCACAGGCAGCAAGCACAGGCAGCACAGGCAGCACAGCAAACACAGGCAGCACAGCAAGCACAGGCAGCAAGCACAGGCAGCACAGGCAGCACAGCAAACACAGGCAGCACAGCACAGGCAGCAAGCACAGGCAGCACAGCAAGCACAAGCAGCAAGCACAGGCAGTACAGCAAGCACAGGCAGCAAGCACAGGCAGCACAGGCAGCACACCAAGCACAGGCAGCACAGCAAGCACAGGCAGCACAGGCAGGACAGCAAGCACAGGCAGCACAGCAAGCACAGGCAGCAAGCACAGGCATGTTAGAAACCCGCAAAATAGCTCGACGAGATGTGTTCGTTTTAGCGATTCTGGGGGAAGTGCAGAGGGGTCAAGCTCCGTCCTCTTTCCAACAGGCAAAGCCTGCTCCGATCTTCGGCGAGATTCACCCTCGCATTTGTTTACAATGCTTACTCTTACTGAGACGCAGGTCAATGCACCGGCCGCCGAGGTAAACATATGATCCGCGATTCTCGGCGCCTCCAAAAACAGGTGACACAGCAACGCACTGTCGTGTGCCACAGTCGAATTACCGCGTGTTATGGGCGAAATCAAATGCATCGCTAACAGGCAGCACAGCAAGCACAGGCAGCACAGGCAGCAAACCAACCACAGGCAGCACAGGCAGCACAGCAAGCACAGGCAGCACAGCAAGCACAGGCAGCAAGCACAGGCAGCACAGCAAGCACAGGCAGCAAGCACAGGCAGCACAGCAAGCACAGGCAGCACAGCAAGCACAGGCAGCAAGCACAGGCAGCACAGCAAGCACAGGCAGCACAGCAAACACAGGCAGCACAGCAAGCACAGGCAGCAAGCACAGGCAGCACAGCAAACACAGGCAGCAAGCACAGGCAGCACAGCAAGCAAGCACAGGCAGCACAGCAAGCATAGGCAGCAAGCACAGGCAGCAAGCACAGGCTGCACAGCAAGCACAGGCAGAAAGCACAGGCAGCACAGCAAGCACAGGCAGCAAGCACAGGCAACACAGGCAGCACAGCAAACACAGGCAGCACAGGCAGGACAGCAAGCACAGGCAGCACAGCAAGCACAGGCAGCAAGCACAGGCATGTTAGAAACCCGCAAAATAGCTCGACGAGATGTGTTCCTTTTAGCGATTCTGGGGGAAGTGCAGAGGGGTCAAGCTCCGTCCTCTTTCCAACAGGCAAAGCCTGCTCCGATCTTCGGCGAGATTCACCCTCGCATTTGTTTACAATGCTTACTCTTACTGAGACGCAGGTCAATGCACCGGCCGCCGAGGTAAACATATGATCCGCGATTCTCGGCGCCTCCAAAAACAGGTGACACAGCAACGCACTGTCGTGTGCCACAGTCGAATTACCGCGTGTTATGGGCCAAATCAAATGCATCGCTAACAGGCAGCACAGCAAGCACAGGCAGCACAGCAAGCACAGGCAGCAAGCACAGGCAGCACAGCAAGCACAGGCAGCAAGCACAGCCAGCAAGCACAGGCAGCACAGCAAGCACAGGCAGCACAGCAAGCACAGCAAGCACAGGCAGCATAGCAAGTACAGCAAGCACAGGCAGCAAGCACAGGCAGCACAGCAAGAACAGGCAGCAAGCACAGGCAGCACAGCAAGCACAGGCAGCAAGCACAGGCAGCACAGCAAACACAGGCAGCAAGCACAGGCAGCACAGCAAGCACAGGCAGCAAGCACAGGCAGCACAGCAAGCACAGGCAGCAAGCACAGGCAGCACAGCAAGCACAGGCAGCAAGCACAGGCAGCACAGCAAGCACAGGCAGCAAGCACAGGCAGCACAGCAAGCACAGGCAGCACAGCACAGGCAGCACAGCAAGCACAGGCAGCAAGCACAGGCAGCACAGCAAGTACAGGCAGCACAGCAAGCACAGGCAGCAAGCACAGCCAGCAAGCACAGGCAGCACAGCAAGCACAGGCAGCAAGCACAGGCAGCACAGCAAGCACAGGCAGCATAGCAAGTAAAGCAAGCACAGGCAGCAAGCACAGGCAGCACAGCAAGCACAGGCAGCAAGCACAGGCAGCACAGCAAGCACAGGCAGCAAGCACAGCCTGCAAGCACAGGCAGCACAGGCAGCATAGCAAGTACAGCAAGCACAGGCAGCAAGCACAGGCAGCAAGCACAGGCAGCACAGCAAGCACAGGCAGCAAGCACAGGCAGCACAGCAAACACAGGCAGCACAGCAAGCACAGGCAGCAAGCACAGGCAGCACAGCAAGCACAGGCAGCAAGCACAGGCAGCAAGCACAGGCAGCACAGCAAGCACAGGCAACAAGCACAGGCAGCACAGCAAGCACAGGCAGCACACCAAGCACAGGCAGCACACCAAGCACAGGCAGCACAGCAACCACAGCAAGCACAGGCAGCAAGCACTGGCAGCACAGCAAGCACAGGCAGCAAGCACAGGCAGCACAACAAGCACAGGCAGCACAGCAAACACAGGCAGCACAGCAAGCACAGGCAGCACAGCAAACACAGGCAGCACAGCAAGCACAGGCAGCACAGCAAACACAGACAGCACAGCAAGCACAGGCAGCACAGCAAGCACAGGCAGCAAGCACAGGCAGCACAGCAAGCACAGGCAGCACAGCAAACACAGGCAGCAAGCACAGGCAGCACAGCAAGCACAGGCAGCAAGCACAGGCAGCACAGAAAGCACAGGCAGTACAGCAAGCACAGGCAGCAAGCACAGGCAGCACACCAAGCACAGACAGCACAGCAAGCACAGGCAGCACAGGCAGCACAGCAAGCACAGGCAGCACAGCAAACACAGGCAGCACAGCAAGCACAGGCAGCAAGCAGTGGCAGCACAGCAAGCACAGGCAGCAAGCACAGGCAGCACAGCAAACACAGGCAGCACAGCAAGCACAGGCAGCAAGCACAGGCAGCACAGCAAGCACAGACAGCACAGCAAACACAGGCAGCACAGCAAGCACAGGCAGCAAACACAGGCAGCACAGCAAGCACAGGCAGCAAGCACAGGCAGCACAGCAAGCACAGGCAGCAAGCACAGGCAGCACAGCAAGCACAGGCAGCACAGCAAGCACAGGCAGTACACCAAGCACAGGCAGCACAGCAAGCACAGGCAGCACAGCAAGCACAGGCAGCAAGCACAGGCAGCAAGCACAGGCAGCACAGCAAGCACAGGCAGCAAGCACAGGCAGCAAGCACAGGCAGCACAGCAAGCACAGGCAGCAAACACAGGCAGCACAGCAAGCACAGGCAGCAAGCACAGGCAGCACAGCAAGCACAGACAGCACAGCAAACACAGGCAGCACAGCAAGCGCAGGCAGCAAGCACAGGCAGCACAGCAAGTACAGGCAGCAAACACAGGCAGCACAGCAAGCACAGGCAGCATGCACAGGCAGCACAGCAAGCACAGGCAGCACAGCAAGCACAGGCAGTACACCAAGCACAGGCAGCACAGCAAGCACAGGCATGTTAGAAACCCGCAAAATAGCTCGACGAGTTCGTTTTAGCGATTCTGGTGGAAGTGCAGAGGTGTCAAGCTCCGTCCTCTTTCCAACAGGCAAAGCCTGCTCCGATCTTCTGCGAGATTCAATCTCGCATTTGTTTACAATGCTTACTCTTACTGAGACGCAGGTCAATGCACCGGCCGCCGAGGTAAACATATGATCCGCGACTCTCGGCGCCTCCAAAAACAGGTGACACAGCAACGCACTGTCGTATGCCACTGTCGAATTACCGCGTGTTATGGGCGAAATCAAATGCATCGCTAACAGGCAGCACAGCAAGCACAGGCAGCAAGCACAGGCAGCACAGCAAGCACAGGCAGTACAGCAAGCACAGGCAGCAAGCACAGGCAGCACACCAAGCACAGACAGCACAGCAAGCACAGGCAGCACAGACAGCACAGCAAGCACAAGCAGCACAGCAAACACAGGCAGCACAGCAAGCACAGGCAGCAAGCACAGGCAGCAAACACAGGCAGCACAGCAAGCACAGGCAGCACATCAAGCACAGGCAGCAAGCACAGGCAGCACAGCAAACACAGGCAGCACAGCAAGCACAGGCAGCACAGCAAGCACAGGCAGCACACCAAGCACAGGCAGCACAGCAACCACAGCAAGCACAGGCAGCAAGCACTGGCAGCACAGCAAGCACAGGCAGCAAGCACAGGCAGCAAACACAGGCAGCACAGCAAGCACAGGCAGCAAGCACAGGCAGCACAGCAAGCACAGGCAGCAAACACAGGCAGCACAGCAAGCACAGGCAGCAAGCACAGGCAGCACAGCAAGCACAGGCAATACACCAAGCACAGGCAGCAAGCACAGGCAGCACAGCAAACACAGGCAGCAAGCACAGGCAGCACAGCAAGCACAGGCAGCAAGCATAGGCAGCACAGCAAGCACAGGCAGCAAGCACAGGCAGCAAGCACAGGCAGCACAGCAAACACAGGCAGCAAGCACAGGCAGCACAGCAAGCACAGGCAGCAAGCACAGGCAACACAGCAAGCACAGGCAGCAAGCACAGGCAGCACAGCAAGCACAGGCAGCAAGCACAGGCATGTTAGAAACCCGCAAAATAGCTCGACGAGATGTGTTCGTTTTAGCGATTCTGGGGGAGGTGCAGAGGGGTCAAGCTCCGTCCTCTTTCCAACAGGCAAAGCCTGCTCCGATCTTCGGCGAGATACACTCTCGCATTTGTTTGCAATGCTTACTCTTACTGAGACGCAGGTCAATGCACCGGCCGCCGAGGTAAACATATGATCCGCGACTCTCGGCGCCTCCAAAAACAGGTGACACAGCAACACACTGTCGTGTGCCACAGTCGAATTACCGCGTGTTATGGGCGAAATCAAATGCATCGCTAACAGGCAGCACAGCAAGCACAGGCAGCATAGCAAGCACAGGCAGCAAGCACAGGCAGCACAGCAAGCACAGGCAGCAAGCACAGGCAGCACAGCAAGCACAGGCAGCAAGCACAGGCAGCACAGCAAGCACAGGCAGCACAGCAAGCACAGGCAGCAAAGCAAGCACAGGCAGCATAGCAAGTACAGCAAGCACAGGCAGCAAGCACAGGCAGCACAGCAAGCACAGGCAGCACAGCAAGCACAGGCAGCAAGCACAGGCAGCACAGGCAGCACAGCAAGCACAGGCAGCACAGCAAGCATAGGCAGCAAACACAGGCAGCACAGGCAGCACAGCAAGCACAGGCAGCAAGCACAGGCAGCACAGCAAGCACAGGCAGCAAGCACAGGCAGCACAGCAAACACAGGCAGCAAGCACAGGCAGCACAGCAAGCACAGCAGCAAGCACAGGCATCACAGCAAGCACAGGCAGCAAGCACAGGCAGCAAGCACAGGCAGCACAGCAAGCACAGGCAGCACAGGCAACACAGCAAGCACAGGCAGCAAGCACAGGCAGCACAGCAAGCACAGGCAGCAAGCAAAGGCATGTCAGAAACCCGCAAAATAGCTCGACGAGATGTGTTCGTTTTAGCGATTCTGGGGGAAATGCAGAGGGGTCAAGCTCCGTCCTCTTTCCAACAGGCAAAGCCTGCTCCGATCTTCGGCGAGATTCACTCTCGCATTTGTATACAATGCTTACTCTTACTGAGACGCAGGTCAATGCACCGGCCGCCGAGGTAAACATATGATCCGCGATTCTCGGCGCCTCCAAAAACAGGTGACACAGCAACGCACTGTCGTGTGCCACTGTCGAATTACCGCGTGTTATGGGCGAAATCAACTGCATCGCTAACAGGCAGCACAGCAAGCACAGGCATGTCAGAAACCCGCAAAATAGCTCGACGAGATGTGTTCGTTTTAGCGATTCTGGGGGAAATGCAGAGGGGTCAAGCTCCATCCTCTTTCCAACAGGCAAAGCCTGCTCCGATGTTCGGCGAGATTCACTCTCGCATTTGTTTACAATGCTTACTCTTACTGAGACGCAGTTCAATGCACCGGCCGCCGAGATAAACATACGATCCGCGACTCTCGGCGCCTCCAAAAACAGGTGACACAGCAACGCTCTGTCGTGTGCCACTATCGAATTACCGCGTGTTATGGGCGAAATCAAATGCATCGCTAACAGACAGCACAGCAAGCACAGGCAGCACAGCAAGCACAGCAAGCACAGGCAGCAAGCACAGGCAGCAAGCACAGGCAGCACACCAAGCACAGGCAGCACAGCAAGCACAGGCAGCACAGGCAGCACAGCATGCACAGGCAGCAAGCACAGGCAGCACAGCAAGCACAGGCAGCTTGCACAGGCAGCATAGCAAGCACAGGCAGCTTGCACAGGCAGCATAGCAAGCTCAGCAAGCACAGGCAGCAAGTACAGGCAGCACAGGCAGCAAGCACAGGCAGCACAGCAAGCACAGGCAGCAAGCATAGGCAGCATAGCAAGCACAGGCAGCAAGCACAGGCAGCTTGCACAGGCAGCATAGCAAGCACAGCAAGCACAGGCAGCAAGCACAGGCAGCAGAGCAAGCACAGACAGCAAGCACAGGCAGCACAGGCAGCAAGCACAGGCAGCACAGCAAGCACAGGCAGCAAGCATAGGCAGCACAGCAAGCACAGGCAGCACAGCAAGCATAGGCAGCAAACACAGGCAGCACAGGCAGCACAGCAAGCACAGGCAGCAAGCACAGGCAGCACAGCAAGCACAGGCAGCAAGCACAGGCAGCACAGCAAACACAGGCAGCAAGCACAGGCAGCACAGCAAGCACAGGCAGCAAGCACAGGCATCACAGCAAGCACAGGCAGCAAGCACAGGCAGCAAGCACAGGCAGCAAGCACAGGCAGCACAGGCAACACAGCAAGCACAGGCAGCAAGCACAGGCAGCACAGCAAGCACAGGCAGCAAGCAAAGGCATGTCAGAAACCCGCAAAATATCTCGACTAGATGTGTTCGGTTTAGCGATTCTGGGGGAAGTGCAGAGGGGTCAAGCTCCATCCTCTTTCCAACAGGCAAAGCCTGCTCCGATGTTCGGCGAGATTCACTCTCGCATTTGTTTACAATGCTTACTCTTACTGAGACGCAGTTCAATGCACCGGCCGCCGAGATAAACATACGATCCGCGACTCTCGGCGCCTCCAAAAACAGGTGACACAGCAACGCTCTGTCGTGTGCCACTATCGAATTACCGCGTGTTATGGGCGAAATCAAATGCATCGCTAACAGGCAGCACAGCAAGCACAGGCAGCACAGCAAGCACAGGCAGCACACCAAGCACAGGCAGCACAGCAAGCACAGGCAGCACAGCATGCACAGGCAGCAAGCACAGGCAGCACAGCAAGCACAGGCAGCTTGCACAGGCAGCATAGCAAGCACAGGCAGCTTGCACAGGCAGCATAGCAAGCACAGCAAGCACAGGCAGCAAGTACAGGCAGCACAGGCAGCAAGAACAGGCAGCACAGCAAGCACAGGCAGCAAGCATAGGCAGCATAGCAAGCACAGGCAGCAAGCACAGGCAGCTTGCACAGGCAGCATAGCAAGCACAGCAAGCACAGGCAGCAAGCACAGGCAGCAGAGCAAGCACAGACAGCATGCACAGGCAGCACAGCAAGCACAGGCAGCACAGGCAGCAAGCACAAGCAGCACAGCAAGCACAGGCAGCACAGCAAGCACAGGCAGCAAGCACAGGCAGCACAGCAAGCACAGGCATGTTAGAAACCCGCAAAATAGCTCGACGAGTTCGTTTTAGCGATTCTGGGGGAAGTGCAGAGGGGTCAAGCTCCGTCCTCTTTCCAACAGGCAAAGCCTGCTCCGATCTTCTGCGAGATTCACTCTCGCATTTGTTTACAATGCTTACTCTTACTGAGACGCAGGTCAATGCACCGGTGTCGAGGTAAACATATGATCCGCGACTCTCGGCGTCTCCAAAAACAGGTGACACAGCAACGCACTGTCGCGTGCCACTGTCGAATTACCGCGTGTTATGGGCCAAATCAAATGCATCGCTAACAGGCAGCACAGCAAGCACAGGCAGCACAGCAAGCACAGGCAGCAAGCACAGGCAGCACAGCAAGCACAGGCAGCAAGCACAGCCGGCACAGCAAGCACAGGCTGCAAGCACAGGCAGCACAGCAAGCACAGGCAGCAAGCACAGCAGGCAAGCACAGGCAGCACAGCAAGCACAGCAAGCACAGGCAGCAAGCACAGGCAGCAAGCACAGGCAGCACAGCAAGCACAGGCAGCAAGCACAGGCAGCACAGCAAGCACAAGCAGCACAGCAAGCACAGGCAGCACAGCAAGCACAGGCAGCAAGCACAGGCAGCACAGCAAGCACAGGCAGCAAGCACAGGCAGCACAGCAAGCACAGGCAGTACAGCAAGCACAGGCAGCAAGCACAGGCAGCAGAGGCAGCACACCAAGCACAGGCAGCAAGCACCCGCAGCAAGCACAGGCAGCACAGGCAGCACAGCAAGCACAGGCAGCAAGCACAGGCAGCACAGCAAGCACAGGCAGCAAGCACAGGCAGCACAGCAAGCACAGGCAGCACAGCAAGCACAGGCAGCAAGCACAGGCAGCACAGGCAGCACAGGCAGCACAGCAAACACAGGCAGCACAGCACTGGCAGCAAGCACAGGCAGCACAGCAAACACAGGCAGCACAGCAAGCACAGGCAGCAAGCACAGGCAGCAAGCAAAGGCAGCACAGCAAGCACAGGGAGCAAGCACAGGCAGCAAACACAGGCAGCAAGCACAGGCAGCACAGCAAGCACAGGCAGCATAGCAAGTACAGCAAGCACAGGCAGCAAGCACAGGCAGCACAGCAAGCACAGGCATGTTAGAAACCCGCAAAATAGCTCGACGAGTTCGTTTTAGCGATTCTGGGGGAAGTGCAGAGGTGTCAAGCTCCGTCCTCTTTCCAACAGGCAAAGCCTGCTCCGATCTTCTGCGAGATTCAATCTCGCATTTGTTTACAATGCTTACTCTTACTGAGACGCAGGTCAATGCACCGGCCGCCGAGGTAAACATATGATCCGCGACTCTCGGCGCCTCCAAAAACAGGTGACACAGCAACGCACTGTCGTATGCCACTGTCGAATTACCGCGTGTTATGGGCGAAATCAAATGCATCGCTAACAGGCAGCACAGCAAGCACAGGCAGCAAGCACAGGCAGCACAGCAAGCACAGGCAGTACAGCAAGCACAGGCAGCAAGCACAGGCAGCACACCAAGCACAGACAGCACAGCAAGCACAGGCAGCACAGGCAGCACAGCAAGCACAAGCAGCACAGCAAACACAGGCAGCACAGCAAGCACAGGCAGCAAGCACAGGCAGCAAACACAGGCAGCACAGCAAGCACAGGCAGCACAGCAAGCACAGGCAGCAAGCACAGGCAGCACAGCAAGCACAGGCAGCAAGCATAGGCAGCACAGCAAGCACAGGCAGCAAGCACAGGCAGCAAGCACAGGCAGCACGGCAAACACAGGCAGCAAGCACAGGCAGCACAGCAAGCACAGGCAGCAAGCACAGGCAACACAGCAAGCACAGGCAGCAAGCACAGGCAGCACAGCAAGCACAGGCAGCAAGCACAGGCAGCAAGTACAGGCAGCAAACACAGGCAGCACAGCAAGCACAGGCAGCAAGCACAGGCAGCACAGCAAACACAGGCAGCACTGCAAGCACAGGCAGAACAGGCAGCACAGCAAGCACAGGCGGCAAGCACAGGCAGCACAGCAAGCACAGGCAGTACAGCAAGCACAGGCAGCAAGCACAGGCAGCACAGGCAGCACACCAAGCACAGGCAGCACAGCAAGCACAGGCAGCAAGCACAGGCAACACAGCAAGCACAGGCAGCAAGCACAGGCAGCACAGCAAGCACAGGCAGCAAGCAAAGGCATGTCAGAAACCCGCAAAATAGCTCGACGAGATGTGTTCGTTTTTTAGCGATTCTTGGGGAAGTGCAGAGGGGTCAAGCTCCGTCCTCTTTCCAACAGGCAAAGCCTGCTCCGATCTTCGGCGAGATTCACTCTCGCATTTGTTTAAAATGCTTACTCTTACTGATACGCAGGTCAATGCAACGGCCGCCGAGGTAAACATATGATCCGCGACTCGCGGCGCCTCCAAAAACAGGTGACACAGCAACGTACTGTCGTGTGCCACTGTCGAATTACCGCGTGTTATGGGCGAAATCAAATGCATCGCTAACAGGCAGCACAGCAAGCACAGGCAGCACAGCAAGCACAGGCAGCACAGCATGCACAGGCAGCAAGCACAGGCAGCACAGCAAGCACAGGCAGCTTGCACAGGCAGCATAGCAAGCACAGGCAGCTTGCACAGGCAGCATAGCAAGCAGAGCAAGCACAGGCAGCAAGTACAGGCAGCACAGGTAGCACAGCAAGCACAGGCAGCAAGCCTAGGCAGCATAGCAAGCACAGGCAGCAAGCACAGGCAGCTTGCACAGGCAGCATAGCAAGCACAGCAAGCACAGGCAGCAAGCACAGGCAGCACAGCAAGCACAGGCAGCACAGGCAGCAAGCACAGGCAGCACAGCAAGCACAGGCAGCAAGCATAGGCAGCACAGCAAGCACAGGCAGCAAGCACAGGCAGCAACCACAGGCAGCACAGCAAGCATGGGCAGCAAGCACCGGCAGCACAGCAAGCACGGGCAGCAAGCACAGGCAGCACAGCAAGCACAGGCAGCAAGCACTGGCAGCACAGCAAGCACAGGCAGCAAGCACAGGCAGCACAGCAAACACAGGCAGCACAGCAAGCACAGGCAGCACAACAAGCACAGGCAGCACAGCAAGCACAGGCAGCAAGCACAGGCAGCACAGCAAGCACAGGCAGCACAGCTAGCACAGGCAGCAAGCACAGGCAGCACAGCAAGCACAGGCAGCACAGCAAACACAGGCAGCACAGCAAGCACAGTAAGCAAGCACAGGCAGCACATCAAGCACAGGCAGCACAGCAAGCACAGGCAGCAAGCATAGGCAGCACAGCAAGCACAGGCAGCACAGCAAACATAGGCAGCACAGCAAGCACAGGCAGCAAGCACAGGCAGCAAGCACAGGCAGCACAGCAAGCACAGGCAGCAAGCACAGGCAGCTTGCACAGGCAGCATAGCAAGCACAGGCAGCACAGCAAGCACATGCAGCAAGCATAGGCAGCCCAGCAAGCACAGGCAGCAAGCACAGGCAGCACAGCAAGCATGGGCAGCAAGCACCGGCAGCACAGCAAGCACAGGCAGCAAGCACTGGCAGCACAGCAAGCACAGGCAGCAAGCACAGGCAGCACAGCAAACACAGGCAGCACAGCAAGCACAGGCATCAAGAACAGGCAGCACAACAAGCACAGGCAGCACAGCAAGCACAGGCAGCAAGCACAGGCAGCACAGCAAGCACAGGCAGCACAGCTAGCACAGGCAGCAAGCACAGGCAGCAGAGCAAACACAGGCAGCACAGCAAGCACAGGCAGCACAGGCAGCACAGCAAACACAGGCAGCACAGCAAGCACAGGCAGCACAGCAAGCACAGGCAGCAAGCACAGGCAGCAAGTACAGGCAGCAAACACAGGCAGCACAGCAAGCACAGGCAGCACAGCAAACACAGGCAGCACTGCAAGCACAGGCAGAACAGGCAGCACAGCAAGCACAGGCGGCAAGCACAGGCAGCACAGCAAGCACAGGCAGTACAGCAAGCACAGGCAGCAAGCACAGGCAGCACAGGCAGCACACCAAGCACAGGCAGCACAGCAAGCACAGGCAGCAAGCACAGGCAGCACAGCAAGCACAGGCGGCAAGCACAGGCAGCACAGCAAGCACAGGCAGCAAGCACAGGCATGTTAGAAACCCGCAAAATAGCTCGACGAGATGTGTTCGTTTTAGCGATTCTGGGGGAAGTGCAGAGGGGTCAAGCTCCGTCCTCTTTCCAACAGGCAAAGCCTGCTCCGATCTTCGGCGAGATACACTCTCGCATTTGTTTGCAATGCTTACTCTTACTGAGACGCAGGTCAATGCACCGGCCGCCGAGGTAAACATATGATCCGCGACTCTCGGCGCCTCCAAAAACAGGTGACACAGCAACACACTGTCGTATGCCACTGTCGAATTACCGCGTGTTATGGGCGAAATCAAATGCATCGCTAACAGGCAGCACAGCAAGCACAGGCAGCATAGCAAGCACAGGCAGCAAGCACAGGCAGCACAGCAAGCACAGGCAGCAAGCACAGGCAGCAGAGCAAGCACAGGCAGCAAGCACAGGCAGCACAGCAAGCACAGGCAGCAAGCACAGGCAGCACAGCAAGCACAGGCATGTTAGAAACCCGCAAAATAGCTCGACGAGTTCGTTTTAGCGATTCTGGGGGAAGTGCAGAGGGGTCAAGCTCCGTCCTCTTTCCAACAGGCAAAGCCTGCTCCGATCTTCTGCGAGATTCACTCTCGCATTTGTTTACAATGCTTACTCTTACTGAGACGCAGGTCAATGCACCGGTGCCGAGGTAAACATATGATCCGCGACTCTCGGCGTCTCCAAAAACAGGTGACACAGCAACGCACTGTCGCGTGCCACTGTCGAATTACCGCGTGTTATGGGCCAAATCAAATGCATCGCTAACAGGCAGCACAGCAAGCACAGGCAGCACAGCAAGCACACGCAGCAAGCACAGGCAGCACAGCAAGCACAGGCAACACAGCAAGCACAGGCAGCAAGCACAGGCAGCACAGCAAGCACAGGCAACACAGCAAGCACAGGCAGCAAGCACAGGCAGCACAGCAAGCACAGGCAGCAAGCATAGGAATGTTAGAAACCCGCAAAATAGCTCGACGAGATGTGTTCGTTTTAGCGATTCTGGGGGAAGTGCAGAGGGGTCAAGCTCCGTCCTCTTTCCAACAGGCAAAGCCTGCTCCGATCTTCGGCGAGATTCACTCTCGCATTTGTTTACAATGCTTACTCTTACTGAGACGCAGGTCAATGCACCGGCCGCCGAGGTAAACATATGATCCGCGACTCTCGGCGCCTCCAAAAACAGGTGACACAGCAACGCACAGGCAGCACAGCAAGCACAGGCAGCGAGCACAGGCAGCACAGCAAGCACAGGCAGCAAGCACAGGCAGCAAGCACAGGCAGCACAGCAAACACAGGCAGCACAGCAAGCACAGGCAGCAAGCACAGGCAGCACAGCAAGCACAGGCAGCAAGCACAGGCAGCACAGGCAGCACAGCGAGCACAGGCAGCACAGCAAAGCACAGGCATCAAGCACAGGCAGCAAGCACAGGCAGCAAGCACAGGCAGCACAGCAAGCACAGGCAGCAAGCACAGGCAGCACAGCAAGCACAGGCAGCACAGCAAGCACAGGCAGCAAGCACAGGCAGCACAGCAAGCACAGGCAGCAAGCACAGGCAGCACAGCAAGCACAGGCAGCACAGCAAGCACAGGCAGCACAGGCAGCACAGCAAGCACAGGCAGCATAGCAAGTACAGCAAGCACAGGCAGCAAGCACAGGCAGCACAGCAAGCACAGGCAGCACAGCAAGCACAGGCAGCAAGCACAGGCAGCACAGCAAACACAGGCAGCACAGCAAGCACAGGCAGCACAGCAAGCATAGGCAGCAAACACAGGCAGCACAGGCAGCACAGCAAGCACAGGCAGCAAGCACAGGCAGCACAGCAAGCACAGGCAGCACAGCAAGCACAGGCAGCAAGCACAGGCAGCACAGCAAACACAGGCAGCACAGCAAGCACAGGCAGCAAGCACAGGCATCACAGCAAGCACAGGCAGCAAGCACAGGCAGCAAGCACAGGCAGCAAGCACAGGCAGCACAGCAAGCACAGGCAGCACAGGCAACACAGCAAGCACAGGCAGCAAGCACAGGCAGCACAGCAAGCACAGGCAACAAGCAAAGGCATGTCAGAAACCCGCAAAATAGCTCGACGAGATGTGTTCGTTTTTTAGCGATTCTTGGGGAAGTGCAGAGGGGTCAAGCTCCGTCCTCTTTCCAACAGGCAAAGCCTGCTCCGATCTTCGGCGAGATTCACTCTCGCATTTGATTAAAATGCTTACTCTTACTGATACGCAGGTCAATGCAACGGCCGCCGAGGTAAACATATGATCCGCGACTCGCGGCGCCTCCAAAAACAGGTGACACAGCAACGTACTGTCGTGTGCCACTGTCGAATTACCGCGTGTTATGGGCGAAATCAAATGCATCGCTAACAGGCAGCACAGCAAGCACAGGCAGCAAGCACAGGCAGCACAGCAAGCACAGGCAGCACAGCATGCACAGGCAGCAAGCACAGGCAGCACAGCAAGCACAGGCAGCTTGCACAGGCAGCATAGCAAGCACAGGCAGCTTGCACAGGCAGCATAGCAAGCAGAGCAAGCACAGGCAGCAAGTACAGGCAGCACAGGCAGCAAGCACAGGTAGCACAGGCAGCAAGCCTAGGCAGCATAGCAAGCACAGGCAGCAAGCACAGGCAGCTTGCACAGGCAGCATAGCAAGCACAGCAAGCACAGGCAGCAAGCACAGGCAGCACAGCAAGCACAGGCAGCAAGCACAGGCAGCACAGCAAGCACAGGCAGCACAGGCAGCAAGCACAGGCAGCACAGCAAGCACAGGCAGCAAGCATAGGCAGCACAGCAAGCACAGGCAGCAAGCACAGGCAGCAAGCACAGGCAGCACAGCAAGCATGGGCAGCAAGCACCGGCAGCACAGCAAGCACGGGCAGCAAGCACAGGCAGCACAGCAAGCACAGGCAGCAAGCACTGGCAGCACAGCAAGCACAGGCAGCAAGCACAGGCAGCACAGCAAACACAGGCAGCACAGCAAGCACAGGCAGCACAACAAGCACAGGCAGCACAGCAAGCACAGGCAGCAAGCACAGGCAGCACAGCAAGCACAGGCAGCACAGCTAGCCCAGGCAGCAAGCACAGGCAGCACAGCAAGCACAGACAGCACAGCTAGCACAGGCAGCAAGCACAGGCAGCACAGCAAGCACAGGCAGCAAGCACAGGCAGCACATCAAGCACAGGCAGCAAGCACAAGCAGCACAGCAAGCACAGGCATGTTAGAAACCCGCAAAATAGCTCGACGAGATGTGTTCGTTTTAGCGATTCTGGGGAAGTGCAGAGGTGTCAAGCTCCGTCCTCTTTCCAACAGGCAAAGCCTGCTCCGATCTTCGGCGAGATTCACTCTCGCATTTGTTTACAATGCTTACTCTTACTGAGACACAGGTCAATGCACCGGCCGCCGAGGTAAACATATGATGCGCGACTCTCGCCGCCTCCAAAAACAGGTGACACAGCAACGCACTGTCGTGTGCCACTGTCGAAGTACCGCGTGTTATGTGCGAAATCAAATGCATCGCTAACAGGCAGCACAGCAAGCACAGGCAGCACAGCAAGCACAGGCAGCACAGCAAGCACAGACAGCACAGCAGGCACAGGCAGCAAGCACAGGCAGCACAGCAAACACAGGCAGCACAGCAAGCACAGGCAGCACAGCACAGGCAGCACAGCAAGATCAGGCAGCAAAGCAAGTACAGCAAGCACAGGCAGCAAGCACAGGCAGCACAGCAAGCACAGGCAGCAAGCACAAGCAGCACAGCATACACAGGCAGCACAGCAAGCACAGGCAGCATGCACAGGCAGCACAGCAAGCACAGGCAGCAAGCACAGGCAGCACAGCATGCACAAGCAGCAAGCACAGGCAGCAAGCACAGGCAGCACAGCAAGCACAGGCAGCAAGCACAGGCAGCACAGCAAACACAGGCAGCACAGCAAGCACAGGCAGCAAGCACAGGCAGCAAGCACAGGCAGCAAGCACAGGCAGCACAACAAACACAGGCAGCACAGCAAGCACAGGCAGCAAGCACAGGCAGCACAGGCAGCACAGCAAGCACCGGCAGCACAGCAAGCTCGGGCAGCAAGCACCGGCAGCACAGCAAGCACGGGCAGCAAGCACAGGCGGCACAGCAAGCACAGGCAGCAAGCAAAGGCAGCACAGCAAGCACAGGCAGCACAGCACAGGCAGCACAGCAAGCACAGGCAGCAAGCACAGGCAGCACAGCAAGCACAGGCAGCAAGCACAGGCAGCACAGGCAGCACAGCAAGCAGAGGCAGCAAGCACAGGCAGCACAGCAAGTACAGACAGCAAGCACAGGCAGCAAGCACAGGCAGCACAGCAAGCACAGGCAGCAAGCACAGGCAGCACAGGCAGCACAGCAAGCACAGGCAGCAAGCACAGGCAGCACAGCAAGCACAGGCAGCAAGCACAGGCAGCACAGCAAGCACAGGCAGCAAGCACAGGCAGCACAGCAAGCACAGGCATGTTAGAAACCCGCAAAATATCTCGACGAGATGTGTTCGTTTTTTAGCGATTCTTGGGGAAGTGCAGAGGGGTCAAGCTCCGTCCTCTTTCCAACAGGCAAAGCCTGCTCCGATCTTCGGCGAGATTCACACTCGCATTTGTTTAAAATGCTTACTCTTACTGATACGCAGGTCAATGCAACGGCCGCCGAGGTAAACATATGATCCGCGACTCTCGGCGCCTCCAAAAACAGGTGACACAGCAACGCACTGTCGTGTGCCACTGTCGAATTACCGCGTGTTATGGGCGAAATCAAATGCATCGCTAACAGGCAGCACAGCAAGCACAGGCAGCAAGCACAGCCAGCACAGCAAACACAGGCAGCACAGCAAGCACAGGCAGCAAGCACAGGCAGCACAGCAAGCACAGGCAGCAAGCACGGGCAGCACAGCAAGCACAGGCAAGTTAGAAACCCGCAAAATAGCTCGACGATATGTGTTCGTTTTAGCGATTCTGGGGGAAGTGCAGAGGTGTCAAGCTTCGTCCTCTTTCCAACAGGCAAAGCCTGCTCCGATCTTCGGCGAGATTCACTCTCGCATTTGTTTACAATGCTTACTCTTACTGAGACGCAGTTCAATGCACCGGCCGCCGAGGTAAACATATGATCAGCGACTCTCGGCGCCTCCAAAAACAGGTGACACAGCAACGCACTGTCGTGTGCCACTGTCGAAGTACCGCGTGTTATGTGCGAAATCAAATGCATCGCTAACAGGCAGCACAGCAAGCACAGGCAGCAAGCACAGGCAGCAGAGCAAGCACAGGCAGCACAGCAAGCACAGGCAGCAAGCACAGGCAGCACAGCAAGCACAGGCAGCACAGCAAGCGCAGGCAGCAAGCACAGGCAGCACAGCAAGCACAGACAGCACAGCAGGCACAGGCAGCAAGCACAGGCAGCACAGCAAACACAGGCAGCACAGCAAGCACAGGCAGCACAGCACAGGCAGCACAGCAAACACAGGCAGCACAGCAAGCACAGGCAGCAAGCACAGACAACACAGCAAGCCAGGCAGCAAGCACAGGCAGCACAGCAAGCACAGGCAGCACAGCAAACACAGGCAGCACAGCAAGCACAGGCAGCAAGCACAGGCAGCACAGCAAGCACAGGCAGCAAGCACCGGCAGCACAGCAAGCACAGGCAGCACAGCAAGCACGGGCAGCAAGCACAGGCAGCACAGCAAGCACAGGCAGCAAGCACAGGCAGCACAGCAAGCACAGGCAGCAAGCACAGGCAGCATAGCAAGCACAGCCAGCACAGCCAGCACAACAAGCACAGGCGGCACAGCAAGCACAGGCAGCAAGCAAAGGCAGCACAGCAAGCACAGGCAGCACAGCAAGCACAGGCAGCACAGCAAGCACACGCAGCGCAGCAAGCACAGGCAGCAATCACAGGCAGCACAGCAGGCACAGGCAGCAAGCACAGGTAGCACAGCAAGCACAGGCAGCAAGCACAGGCAGCACAGCAAGCACAAACAGCAAGCACAGGCAGCACAGCAAGCACAGGCAGCAAGCACAGGCAGCACAGCAAGCACAAACAGCAAGCATAGGCAGCACAGCAAGCACAGGCAGCAAGCACAGGCAGCATAGCAAGCACAGGAAGGACAGGCAGCCCAACAAGCAAAGGCGGCACAGCAAGCACAGGCAGCAAGCACAGGCAGCAAGCACAGGCAGCACACCAAGCACAGGCAGCACAGCAAGCACAGGCAGCAAGCACAGGCAGCACAGCAAGCACAGGGAGCAAGCACAGGCAGCACAGCAAGCACAGGCAGCAAGCATAGGCAGCACAGCAAGCACAGGCAGCAAGCACAGGCAGCACAGCAAGCACAGGCAGCAAGCACAGGCAGCAAGCACAGGCAGCACAGGCAGCAAGCACAGGCAGCACAGCAAGCACAGGCAGCAAGCACAGGCAGCACAGGCAGCAAGCACAGGCATGTTAGAAACCCGCAAAATAGCTCGACGATATGTGTTCGTTTTAGCGATTCTGGGGGAAGTGCAGAGGTGTCAAGCTTCGTCCTCTTTCCAACAGGCAAAGCCTGCTCCGATCTTCGGCGAGATTCACTCTCGCATTTGTTTACAATGCTTACTCTTACTGAGACGCAGTTCAATGCACCGGCCGCCGAGGTAAACATATGATCCGCGACTCTCGGCGCCTCCAAAAACAGGTGACACAGCAACGCACTGTCGTGTGCCACTGTCGAAGTACCGCGTGTTATGTGCGAAATCAAATGCATCGCTAACAGGCAGCACAGCAAGCACAGGCAGCAAGCACAGGCAGCAGAGCAAGCACAGGCAGCACAGCAAGCACAGGCAGCAAGCACAGGCAGCACAGCAAGCACAGGCAGCACAGCAAGCGCAGGCAGCAAGCACAGGCATCACAGCAAGCACAGACAGCACAGCAGGCACAGGCAGCAAGCACAGGCAGCACAGCAAACACAGGCAGCACAGCAAGCACAGGCAGCACAGCACAGGCAGCACAGCAAGCACAGGCAGCACAGCAAACACAGGCAGCACAGCAAGCACAGGCAGCAAGCACAGACAACACAGCAAGCCAGGCAGCAAGCACAGGCAGCACAGCAAGCACAGGCAGCAAGCACAGGCAGCAAGCACAGGCAGCACAGCAAGCACAGGCAGCAAGCACAGGCAGCACAGCAAGCACAGGCAGCAAGCACCGGCAGCACAGCAAGCACAGGCAGCACAGCAAGCACTGGCAGCAAGCACAGGCAGCACAGCAAGCAGAGGCAGCAAGCACAGGCAGCACAGCAAGCACAGGCAGCAAGCACAGGCAGCATAGCAAGTACAGCCAGCACAACAAGCACAGGCGGCACAGCAAGCACAGGCAGCAAGCAAAGGCAGCACAGCAAGCACAGGCAGCACAGCAAGCACAGGCATCACAGCAAGCACACGCAGCGCAGCAAGCACAGGCAGCAATCACAGGCAGCACAGCAGGCACAGGCAGCAAGCACAGGCAGCACAGCAAGCACAGGCAGCAAGCACAGGCAGCACAGCAAGCACAAACAGCAAGCACAGGCAGCACAGCAAGCACAGCCAGCACAGCAAGCACAAACAGCAAGCATAGGCAGCACAGCAAGCACAGGCAGCAAGCACAGGCAGCATAGCAAGCACAGGAAGGACAGGCTGCCCAACAAGCAAAGGCGGCACAGCAAGCACAGGCAGCGAGCACAGCCAGCAAGCAAAGGCAGCACAGCAAGCACACGCAGCGCAGCAAGCACAGGAGCAAGCACAGGCAGCACAGCAAGCACAGGCAGCAAGCACAGGCAGCAAAGCAAGCACAAACAGCAAGCACAGGCAGCACAGCAAGCACAAACAGCAAGCATAGGCAGCACAGCAAGCACAGGCAGCATAGCAAGCACACGCAGCGCAGCAAGCACAGGCAGCACAGCAAGCACAGACAGCACAGGAAGCACAGGCAGCACAGCAAGCACAGGCAGCAAGCACAGGCAGCACAGCAAGCACGGGGAGCAAGCATAGGCAGCACAGCAAGCACAGGCAGCAAGCACAGGCAGCAAGCACAGGCAGCACAGTAAGCACAGGAAGCAAGCACAGGCAGCACATCAAGCACAGGCAGCAAGCACAGGCAGCATAGCAACCACAGCAAGCACAGGCAGCCCAACAAGCACAGGCGGCACAGCAAGCACAGGCAGCACAGCAAGCACAAACAGCAAGCATAGGCAGCACAGCAAGCACAGGCAGCAAGCACAGGCAGCATAGCAAGCACAGCAAGCACAGGCAGCCCAACAAGCACAGGCGGCACAGCAAGCACAGGCAGCAAGCACAGGCAGCAAGCAAAGGCAGCACAGCAAGCACAGGCAGCACAGCAAGCACAGGCAGCAAAGCAAGCACAAACAGCAAGCACAGGCAGCACAGCAAGCACAATCAGCAAGCATAGGCAGCACAGCAAGCACAGGCAGCAAGCACAGGCAGCACAGCAAGCACAGGCAGCATAGCAAGCACAGGCAGCAAGCACAGGCAGCACAGCAAGCACAAACAGCAAGCACAGGCAGCACAGCAAGCACAGGCAGCACAGCAAGCACAAACAGCAAGCACAGGCAGCACAGCAAGCACAGGCAGCAAGCACAGACAACACAGCAAGCACAGGCAGCACAGCAAGCACAGGCAGCAAGCACAGGCAGCAAGCACAGGCAGCACAGCAAACACAGGCAGCACAGCAAGCACAGGCAGCAAGCACAGGCAGCACAGCAAGCACAGGCAGCAAGCACCGGCAGCACAGCAAGCACAGGCAGCAAGCACAGGCAGCACAGCAAGCACAAACAGCAAGCACAGGCAGCAGAGCAAGCACAGGCAGCACAGGCAGCACAGCAAGCACGGGCAGCAAGCACAGGCAGCACAGCAAGCACAGGCAGCAAGCACAGGCAGCACAGCAAGAACAGGCAGCAAGCACAGGCAGCACAGCAAGCACAAACAGCAAGCACAGGCAGCACAGCAAGCACAAACAGCAAGCATAGGCAGCACAGCAAGCACAGGCAGCAAGCACAGGCAGCATAGCAAGCACAGCAAGCACAGGCAGCCCAACAAGCACAGACGGCACAGCAAGCACAGGCAGCAAGCACAGGCAGCAAGCAAAGGCAGCACAGCAAGCACAGGCAGCACAGCAAGCACAGGCAGCAAAGCAAGCACAAACAGCAAGCACAGGCAGCACAGCAAGCACAAACAGCAAGCATAGGCAGCACAGCAAGCACAGGCAGCAAGCACAGGCAGCACAGCAAGCACAGGCGGCACAGCAAGCACACGCAGCAAGCACAGGCAGCAGAGCAAGCACAGGCAGCACAGCAAGCACGGGCAGCAAGCACCGGCAGCACAGCAAGCACGGGCAGCAAGCGCAGGCAGCACAGCAAGCACAGGCAACAAGCACACGCAGCACAGCAAGCACAGGCAGCAAGCACAGGCAGCATAGCAAGCACAGCAAGCACGGGCATCAAGCACAGGCAGCACAGCAAGCACAAACAGCAAGCATAGGCAGCACAGCAAGCACAGGCAGCACAGCAAGCACAGGCAGCAAGCACAGGCAGCATAGCAAGCACAGGCAGCCCAACAAGCACAGGCGGCACAGCAAGCACAGGCAGCAAGCACAGGCAGCAAGCAAAGGCAGCACAGCAAGCACAGGCAGCACAGCAAGCACAGGCAGCAAGCACAGGCAGCACAGCAAGCACAGGCAGCAAGCACGGGCAGCACAGCAAGCACAGGCAAGTTAGAAACCCGCAAAATAGCTCGACGATATGTGTTCGTTTTAGCGATTCTGGGGGAAGTGCAGAGGTGTCAAGCTTCGTCCTCTTTCCAACAGGCAAAGCCTGCTCCGATCTTCGGCGAGATTCACTCTCGCATTTGTTTACAATGCTTACTCTTACTGAGACGCAGTTCAATGCACCGGCCGCCGAGGTAAACATATGATCCGCGACTCTCGGCGCCTCCAAAAACAGGTGACAGAGCAACGCACTGTCGTGTGCCACTGTCGAAGTACCGCGTGTTATGTGCGAAATCAAATGCATCGCTAACAGGCAGCACAGCAAGCACAGGCAGCAAGCACAGGCAGCAGAGCAAGCACAGGCAGCACAGCAAGCACAGGCAGCAAGCACAGGCAGCACAGCAAGCACAGGCAGCACAGCAAGCGCAGGCAGCAAGCACAGGCAACACAGCAAGCACAGACAGCACAGCAGGCACAGGCAGCAAGCACAGGCAGCACAGCAAACACAGGCAGCACAGCAAGCACAGGCAGCACAGCACAGGCAGCACAGCAAGCACAGGCAGCACAGCAAACACAGGCAGCACAGCAAGCACAGGCAGCAAGCACAGACAACACAGCAAGCACAGGCAGCAAGCACAGGCAGCACAGCAAGCACAGGCAGCAAGCACAGGCAGCAAGCACAGGCAGCACAGCAAACACAGGCAGCACAGCAAGCACAGGCAGCAAGCACAGGCAGCACAGCAAGCACAGGCAGCACAGCAAGCACATGCAGCGCAGCAAGCACAGGCAGCAATCACAGGCAGCACAGCAGGCACAGGCAGCAAGCACAGGCAGCACAGCAAGCACAGGCAGCAAGCACAGGCAGCACAGCAAGCACAGGCAGCAAGCACAGGCAGCACAGCAAGCACAGGAAGGACAGGCTGCCCAACAAGCAAAGGCGGCACAGCAAGCACAGGCAGCGAGCACAGCCAGCAAGCAAAGGCAGCACAGCAAGCACACGCAGCGCAGCAAGCACAGGAGCAAGCACAGGCAGCACAGCAAGCACAGGCAGCAAGCACAGGCAGCAAAGCAAGCACAAACAGCAAGCACAGGCAGCACAGCAAGCACAAACAGCAAGCATAGGCAGCACAGCAAGCACAGGCAGCATAGCAAGCACACGCAGCGCAGCAAGCACAGGCAGCACAGCAAGCACAGACAGCACAGGAAGCACAGGCAGCACAGCAAGCACAGGCAGCAAGCACAGGCAGCACAGCAAGCACGGGGAGCAAGCATAGGCAGCACAGCAAGCACAGGCAGCAAGCACAGGCAGCAAGCACAGGCAGCACAGTAAGCACAGGAAGCAAGCACAGGCAGCACATCAAGCACAGGCAGCAAGCACAGGCAGCATAGCAACCACAGCAAGCACAGGCAGCCCAACAAGCACAGGCGGCACAGCAAGCACAGGCAGCACAGCAAGCACAAACAGCAAGCATAGGCAGCACAGCAAGCACAGGCAGCAAGCACAGGCAGCATAGCAAGCACAGCAAGCACAGGCAGCCCAACAAGCACAGGCGGCACAGCAAGCACAGGCAGCAAGCACAGGCAGCAAGCAAAGGCAGCACAGCAAGCACAGGCAGCACAGCAAGCACAGGCAGCAAAGCAAGCACAAACAGCAAGCACAGGCAGCACAGCAAGCACAATCAGCAAGCATAGGCAGCACAGCAAGCACAGGCAGCAAGCACAGGCAGCACAGCAAGCACAGGCAGCATAGCAAGCACAGGCAGCAAGCACAGGCAGCACAGCAAGCACAAACAGCAAGCACAGGCAGCACAGCAAGCACAGGCAGCACAGCAAGCACAAACAGCAAGCACAGGCAGCACAGCAAGCACAGGCAGCAAGCACAGACAACACAGCAAGCACAGGCAGCAAGCACAGGCAGCACAGCAAGCACAGGCAGCAAGCACAGGCAGCAAGCACAGGCAGCACAGCAAACACAGGCAGCACAGCAAGCACAGGCAGCAAGCACAGGCAGCACAGCAAGCACAGGCAGCAAGCACCGGCAGCACAGCAAGCACAGGCAGCAAGCACAGGCAGCACAGCAAGCACAAACAGCAAGCACAGGCAGCAGAGCAAGCACAGGCAGCACAGGCAGCACAGCAAGCACGGGCAGCAAGCACAGGCAGCACAGCAAGCACAGGCAGCAAGCACAGGCAGCACAGCAAGAACAGGCAGCAAGCACAGGCAGCACAGCAAGCACAAACAGCAAGCACAGGCAGCACAGCAAGCACAAACAGCAAGCATAGGCAGCACAGCAAGCACAGGCAGCAAGCACAGGCAGCATAGCAAGCACAGCAAGCACAGGCAGCCCAACAAGCACAGACGGCACAGCAAGCACAGGCAGCAAGCACAGGCAGCAAGCAAAGGCAGCACAGCAAGCACAGGCAGCACAGCAAGCACAGGCAGCAAAGCAAGCACAAACAGCAAGCACAGGCAGCACAGCAAGCACAAACAGCAAGCATAGGCAGCACAGCAAGCACAGGCAGCAAGCACAGGCAGCACAGCAAGCACAGGCGGCACAGCAAGCACACGCAGCAAGCACAGGCAGCAGAGCAAGCACAGGCAGCACAGCAAGCACGGGCAGCAAGCACCGGCAGCACAGCAAGCACGGGCAGCAAGCGCAGGCAGCACAGCAAGCACAGGCAACAAGCACACGCAGCACAGCAAGCACAGGCAGCAAGCACAGGCAGCATAGCAAGCACAGCAAGCACGGGCATCAAGCACAGGCAGCACAGCAAGCACAAACAGCAAGCATAGGCAGCACAGCAAGCACAGGCAGCACAGCAAGCACAGGCAGCAAGCACAGGCAGCATAGCAAGCACAGGCAGCCCAACAAGCACAGGCGGCACAGCAAGCACAGGCAGCAAGCACAGGCAGCAAGCAAAGGCAGCACAGCAAGCACAGGCAGCACAGCAAGCACAGGCAGCAAGCACAGGCAGCACAGCAAGCACAGGCAGCAAGCACGGGCAGCACAGCAAGCACAGGCAAGTTAGAAACCCGCAAAATAGCTCGACGATATGTGTTCGTTTTAGCGATTCTGGGGGAAGTGCAGAGGTGTCAAGCTTCGTCCTCTTTCCAACAGGCAAAGCCTGCTCCGATCTTCGGCGAGATTCACTCTCGCATTTGTTTACAATGCTTACTCTTACTGAGACGCAGTTCAATGCACCGGCCGCCGAGGTAAACATATGATCCGCGACTCTCGGCGCCTCCAAAAACAGGTGACAGAGCAACGCACTGTCGTGTGCCACTGTCGAAGTACCGCGTGTTATGTGCGAAATCAAATGCATCGCTAACAGGCAGCACAGCAAGCACAGGCAGCAAGCACAGGCAGCAGAGCAAGCACAGGCAGCACAGCAAGCACAGGCAGCAAGCACAGGCAGCACAGCAAGCACAGGCAGCACAGCAAGCGCAGGCAGCAAGCACAGGCAACACAGCAAGCACAGACAGCACAGCAGGCACAGGCAGCAAGCACAGGCAGCACAGCAAACACAGGCAGCACAGCAAGCACAGGCAGCACAGCACAGGCAGCACAGCAAGCACAGGCAGCACAGCAAACACAGGCAGCACAGCAAGCACAGGCAGCAAGCACAGACAACACAGCAAGCACAGGCAGCAAGCACAGGCAGCACAGCAAGCACAGGCAGCAAGCACAGGCAGCAAGCACAGGCAGCACAGCAAACACAGGCAGCACAGCAAGCACAGGCAGCAAGCACAGGCAGCACAGCAAGCACAGGCAGCACAGCAAGCACATGCAGCGCAGCAAGCACAGGCAGCAATCACAGGCAGCACAGCAGGCACAGGCAGCAAGCACAGGCAGCACAGCAAGCACAGGCAGCAAGCACAGGCAGCACAGCAAGCACAAACAGCAAGCACAGGCAGCACAGCAAGCACAGGCAGCAAGCACAGGCAGCACAGCAAGCACAAACAGCAAGCATAGGCAGCACAGCAAGCACAGGCAGCAAGCACAGGCAGCATAGCAAGCACAGGAAGGACAGGCAGCCCAACAAGCAAAGGCGGCACAGCAAGCACAGGCAGCAAGCACAGGCAGCACAGCAAGCACAGGGAGCAAGCATAGGCAGCACAGCAAGCACAGGCAGCAAGCACAGGCAGCACAGCAAGCACAGGCAGCAAGCACAGGCAGCACAGTAAGCACAGGAAGCAAGCACATCAAGCACAGGCAGCAAGCACAGGCAGCATAGCAACCACAGCAAGCACAGGCAGCCCAACAAGCACAGGCGGCACAGCAAGCACAGGCAGCACAGCAAGCACAAACAGCAAGCATAGGCAGCACAGCAAGCACAGGCAGCAAGCACAGGCAGCATAGCAAGCACAGCAAGCACAGGCAGCCCAACAAGCACAGGCGGCACAGCAAGCACAGGCAGCAAGCACAGGCAGCAAGCAAAGGCAGCACAGCAAGCACAGGCAGCACAGCAAGCACAGGCAGCAAAGCAAGCACAAACAGCAAGCACAGGCAGCACAGCAAGCACAAACAGCAAGCACAGGCAGCAAGCAAAGGCAGCATAGCAAGCACAGGCAGCAAGCACAGGCAGCACAGCAAGCACAGGGAACAAGCACAGGCAGCACAGCAAGCACAGGCAGCGCAGCAAGCTCAGGCAGCACAGCAAGAACAGGCAGCAAGCACAGGCAGCAAGCACAGGCAGCATAGCAAGCACAGCAAGCACAGGCAGCAAGCACAGGCAGCACACCAAGCACAGGCAGCACAGCAAGCACAGGCAGCAAGCACAGGCAGCACAGCAAGCACAGGGAGCAAGCACAGGCAGCACAGCAAGCACAGGCAGCAAGCATAGGCAGCACAGCAAGCACAGGCAGCAAGCACAGGCATGTTAGAAACCCGCAAAATAGCTCGACGAGATGTGTTCGTTTTTTAGCGATTCTGGGGGAAGTGCAGAGGGGTCAAGCTCCGTCCTCTTTCCAACAGGCAAAGCCTGCTCTGATCTTCGGCGAGATTCACTCTCGCATTTGCTTACAATGCTTACTCTTACTGAGACGCAGGTCAATGCACCGGCCGCCGAGGTAAACATATGATCCGCGACTCTCGGCGCCTCCAAAAACAGGTGACACAGTATCGCACTGTCGTGTGCCACTGTCGAATTACCGCGTGTTATGGGCGAAATCAAATGCATCGCTAACAGGCAGCACAGCAAGCACAGGCAGCAAGCACAGGCAGCAGAGCAAGCACAGGCAGCACAGCAAGCACAGGCAGCAAGCACAGGCAGCACAGCAAGCACAGGCAGCACAGCAAGCGCAGGCAGCAAGCACAGGCAGCACAGCAAGCACAGACAGCACAGCAGGCACAGGCAGCAAGCACAGGCAGCACAGCAAACACAGGCAGCACAGCAAGCACAGGCAGCACAGCACAGGCAGCACAGCAAGCACAGGCAGCACAGCAAACACAGGCAGCACAGCAAGCACAGGCAGCAAGCACAGACAACACAGCAAGCACAGGCAGCAAGCACAGGCAGCACAGCAAGCACAGGCAGCAAGCACAGGCAGCAAGCACAGGCAGCACAGCAAACACAGGCAGCACAGCAAGCACAGGCAGCAAGCACAGGCAGCACAGCAAGCACAGGCAGCAAGCACCGGCAGCACAGCAAGCACAGGCAGCACAGCAAGCACGGGCAGCAAGCACAGGCAGCACAGCAAGCACAGGCAGCAAGCACAGGCAGCACAGCAAGCACAGGCAGCAAGCACAGGCAGCATAGCAAGCACAGCCAGCACAGCCAGCACAAGAAGCACAGGCGGCACAGCAAGCACAGGCAGCAAGCAAAGGCAGCACAGCAAGCACAGGCAGCACAGCAAGCACACGCAGCGCAGCAAGCACAGGCAGCAATCACAGGCAGCACAGCAGGCACAAGCAGCAAGCACAGGCAGCACAGCAAGCACAGGCAGCAAGCACAGGCAGCACAGCAAGCACAAACAGCAAGCACAGGCAGCACAGCAAGCACAGGCAGCAAGCACAGGCAGCACAGCAAGCACAAACAGCAAGCATAAGCAGCACAGCAAGCACAGGCAGCAAGCACAGGCAGCATAGCAAGCACAGGAAGGACAGGCAGCCCAACAAGCAAAGGCGGCACAGCAAGCACAGGCAGCAAGCACAGGCAGCAAGCAAAGGCAGCACAGCAAGCACACGCAGCGCAGCAAGCACAGGAGCAAGCACAGGCAGCACAGCAAGCACAGGCAGCAAGCACAGGCAGCATAGCAAGCACAGGCAGCAAGCACAGGCAGCACAGCAAGCACAAACAGCAAGCACAGGCAGCACAGCAAGCACAAACAGCAAGCACAGGCAGCACAGCAAGCACAGGCAGCAAGCAGAGGCAGCAAGCACAGGCAGCACAGCAAGCACAGGCAGCACAGCAAGCACAGGCAGCAAGCACAGGCAGCAAGCACACGCAGCGCAGCAAGCACGGGGAGCAAGCATAGGCAGCACAGCAAGCACAGGCAGCAAGCACAGGCAGCAAGCACAGGCAGCATAGCAAGCACAGGAAGGACAGGCAGCCCAACAAGCAAAGGCGGCACAACAAGCACAGGCAGCGAGCACAGCCAGCAAGCAAAGGCAGCACAGCAAGCACACGCAGCGCAGCAAGCACAGGAGCAAGCACAGGCAGCACAGCAAGCACAGGCAGCAAGCACAGGCAGCAAAGCAAGCACAAACAGCAAGCACAGGCAGCACAGCAAGCACAAACAGCAAGCATAGGCAGCACAGCAAGCACAGGCAGCAAGCACAGGCAGCATAGCAAGCACACGCAGCGCAGCAAGCACAGGCAGCACAGCAAGCACAGACAGCACAGGAAGCACAGGCAGCACAGCAAGCACAGGCAGCAAGCACAGGCAGCACAGCAAGCACGGGGAGCAAGCATAGGCAGCACAGCATGCACAGGCAGCAAGCACAGGCAGCAAGCACAGGCAGCACAGTAAGCACAGGAAGCAAGCACAGGCAGCACATCAAGCACAGGCAGCAAGCACAGGCAGCATAGCAACCACAGCAAGCACAGGCAGCCCAACAAGCACAGGCGGCACAGCAAGCACAGGCAGCACAGCAAGCACAAACAGCAAGCATAGGCAGCACAGCAAGCACAGGCAGCAAGCACAGGCAGCATAGCAAGCACAGCAAGCACAGGCAACCCAACAAGCACAGGCGGCACAGCAAGCACAGGCAGCAAGCACAGGCAGCAAGCAAAGGCAGCACAGCAAGCACAGGCAGCACAGCAAGCACAGGCAGCAAAGCAAGCACAAACAGCAAGCACAGGCAGCACAGCAAGCACAATCAGCAAGCATAGGCAGCACAGCAAGCACAGGCAGCAAGCACAGGCAGCACAGCAAGCACAGGCAGCATAGCAAGCACAGGCAGCAAGCACAGGCAGCACAGCAAGCACAAACAGCAAGCACAGGCAGCACAGCAAGCACAGGCAGCACAGCAAGCACAGGCAGCACAGCAAGCACAAACAGCAAGCACAGGCAGCACAGGCAGCAAGCACAGACAACACAGCAAGCACAGGCAGCAAGCACAGGCAGCAAGCACAGGCAGCACAGCAAGCACAGGCAGCAAGCACAGGCAGCACAGCAAGCACAGGCAGCAAGCACCGGCAGCACAGCAAGCACAGGCAGCAAGCACAGGCAGCACAGCAAGCACAAACAGCAAGCACAGGCAGCAGAGCAAGCACAGGCAGCACAGGCAGCACAGCAAGCACGGGCAGCAAGCACAGGCAGCACAGCAAGCACAGGCAGCAAGCACAGGCAGCACAGCAAGCACAGGCAGCAAGCACAGGCAGCACAGCAAGCACAAACAGCAAGCACAGGCAGCACAGCAAGCACAAACAGCAAGCATATGCAGCACAGCAAGCACAGGCAGCAAGCACAGGCAGCATAGCAAGCACAGCAAGCACAGGGAGCCCAACAAGCACAGACGGCACAGCAAGCACAGGCAGCAAGCACAGGCAGCAAGCAAAGGCAGCACAGCAAGCACAGGCAGCACAGCAAGCACAGGCAGCAAAGCAAGCACAAACAGCAAGCACAGGCAGCACAGCAAGCACAAACAGCAAGCATAGGCAGCACAGCAAGCACAGGCAGCAAGCACAGGCAGCACAGCAAGCACAGGCGGCACAGCAAGCACACGCAGCAAGCACAGGCAGCAGAGCAAGCACAGGCAGCACAGCAAGCACGGGCAGCAAGCACCGGCAGCACAGCAAGCACGGGCAGCAAGCGCAGGCAGCACAGCAAGCACAGGCAACAAGCACAGGCAGCACAGCAAGCACAGGCAGCAAGCACAGGCAGCATAGCAAGCACAGCAAGCACGGGCATCAAGCACAGGCAGCACAGCAAGCACAAACAGCAAGCATAGGCAGCACAGCAAGCACAGGCAGCACAGCAAGCACAGGCAGCAAGCACAGGCAGCATAGCAAGCACAGGCAGCCCAACAAGCACAGGCGGCACAGCAAGCACAGGCAGCAAGCACAGGCAGCAAGCAAAGGCAGCACAGCAAGCACAGGCAGCACAGCAAGCACAGGCAGCAAGCACAGGCAGCACAGGCAGCAAGCACGGGCAGCACAGCAAGCACAGGCAAGTTAGAAACCCGCAAAATAGCTCGACGATATGTGTTCGTTTTAGCGATTCTGGGGGAAGTGCAGAGGTGTCAAGCTTCGTCCTCTTTCCAACAGGCAAAGCCTGCTCCGATCTTCGGCGAGATTCACTCTCGCATTTGTTTACAATGCTTACTCTTACTGAGACGCAGTTCAATGCACCGGCCGCCGAGGTAAACATATGATCCGCGACTCTCGGCGCCTCCAAAAACAGGTGACACAGCAACGCACTGTCGTGTGCCACTGTCGAAGTACCGCGTGTTATGTGCGAAATCAAATGCATCGCTAACAGGCAGCACAGCAAGCACAGGCAGCAAGCACAGGCAGCAGAGCAAGCACAGGCAGCACAGCAAGCACAGGCAGCAAGCACAGGCAGCACAGCAAGCACAGGCAGCACAGCAAGCACAGGCAACACAGCAAGCACAGACAGCACAGCAGGCACAGGCAGCAAGCACAGGCAGCACAGCAAACACAGGCAGCACAGCAAGCACAGGCAGCACAGCACAGGCAGCACAGCAAGCACAGGCAGCACAGCAAACACAGGCAGCACAGCAAGCACAGGCAGCAAGCACAGACAACACAGCAAGCACAGGCAGCAAGCACAGGCAGCACAGCAAGCACAGGCAGCAAGCACAGGCAGCAAGCACAGGCAGCACAGCAAACACAGGCAGCACAGCAAGCACAGGCAGCAAGCACAGGCAGCACAGCAAGCACAGGCAGCACAGCAAGCACATGCAGCGCAGCAAGCACAGGCAGCAATCACAGGCAGCACAGCAGGCACAGGCAGCAAGCACAGGCAGCACAGCAAGCACAGGCAGCAAGCACAGGCAGCACAGCAAGCACAAACAGCAAGCACAGGCAGCACAGCAAGCACAGGCAGCAAGCACAGGCAGCACAGCAAGCACAAACAGCAAGCATAGGCAGCACAGCAAGCACAGGCAGCAAGCACAGGCAGCATAGCAAGCACAGGAAGGACAGGCAGCCCAACAAGCAAAGGCGGCACAGCAAGCACAGGCAGCAAGCACAGCCAGCAAGCAAAGGCAGCACAGCAAGCACACGCAGCGCAGCAAGCACAGGAGCAAGCACAGGCAGCACAGCAAGCACAGGCAGCAAGCACAGGCAGCAAAGCAAGCACAAACAGCAAGCACAGGCCGCACAGCAAGCACAAACAGCAAGCATAGGCAGCACAGCAAGCACAGGCAGCAAGCACAGGCAGCATAGCAAGCACACGCAGCGCAGCAAGCACAGGCAGCACAGCAAGCACAGACAGCACAGGCAGCACAGCAAGCACAGGCGGCACAGCAAGCACAGGCAGCAAGCACAGGCAGCACAGCAAGCACAGGGAGCAAGCATAGGCAGCACAGCAAGCACAGGCAGCAAGCACAGGCAGCACAGAAAGCACAGGCAGCAAGCACAGGCAGCACAGTAAGCACAGGAAGCAAGCACATCAAGCACAGGCAGCAAGCACAGGCAGCATAGCAACCACAGCAAGCACAGGCAGCCCAACAAGCACAGGCGGCACAGCAAGCACAGGCAGCACAGCAAGCACAAACAGCAAGCATAGGCAGCACAGCAAGCACAGGCAGCAAGCACAGGCAGCATAGCAAGCACAGCAAGCACAGGCAGCCCAACAAGCACAGGCGGCACAGCAAGCACAGGCAGCAAGCACAGGCAGCAAGCAAAGGCAGCACAGCAAGCACAGGCAGCACAGCAAGCACAGGCAGCAAAGCAAGCACAAACAGCAAGCACAGGCAGCACAGCAAGCACAAACAGCAAGCACAGGCAGCAAACAAAGGCAGCATAGCAAGCACAGGCAGCAAGCACAGGCAGCACAGCAAGCACAGGGAACAAGCACAGGCAGCGCAGCAAGCTCAGGCAGCACAGCAAGAACAGGCAGCAAGCACAGGCAGCAAGCACAGGCAGCATAGCAAGCACAGCAAGCACAGGCAGCAAGCACAGGCAGCACACCAAGCACAGGCAGCACAGCAAGCACAGGCAGCAAGCACAGGCAGCACAGCAAGCACAGGGAGCAAGCACAGGCAGCACAGCAAGCACAGGCAGCAAGCATAGGCAGCACAGCAAGCACAGGCAGCAAGCACAGGCATGTTAGAAACCCGCAAAATAGCTCGACGAGATGTGTTCGTTTTTTAGCGATTCTGGGGGAAGTGCAGAGGGGTCAAGCTCCGTCCTCTTTCCAACAGGCAAAGCCTGCTCTGATCTTCGGCGAGATTCACTCTCGCATTTGCTTACAATGCTTACTCTTACTGAGACGCAGGTCAATGCACCGGCCGCCGAGGTAAACATATGATCCGCGACTCTCGGCGCCTCCAAAAACAGGTGACACAGTATCGCACTGTCGTGTGCCACTGTCGAATTACCGCGTGTTATGGGCGAAATCAAATGCATCGCTAACAGGCAGCACAGCAAGCACAGGCAGCAAGCACAGGCAGCAGAGCAAGCACAGGCAGCACAGCAAGCACAGGCAGCAAGCACAGCCAGCACAGCCAGCACAACAAGCACAGGCGGCACAGCAAGCACAGGCAGCAAGCAAAGGCAGCACAGCAAGCACAGGCAGCACAGCAAGCACACGCAGCGCAGCAAGCACAGGCAGCAATCACATGCAGCACAGCAGGCACAAGCAGCAAGCACAGGCAGCACAGCAAGCACAGGCAGCAAGCACAGGCAGCACAGCAAGCACAAACAGCAAGCACAGGCAGCACAGCAAGCACAGGCAGCAAGCACAGGCAGCACAGCAAGCACAAACAGCAAGCATAAGCAGCACAGCAAGCACAGGCAGCAAGCACAGGCAGCATAGCAAGCACAGGAAGGACAGGCAGCCCAACAAGCAAAGGCGGCACAGCAAGCACAGGCAGCAAGCACAGGCAGCAAGCAAAGGCAGCACAGCATGCACACGCAGCGCAGCAAGCACAGGAGCAAGCACAGGCAGCACAGCAAGCACAGGCAGCAAGCACAGGCAGCATAGCAAGCACAGGCAGCAAGCACAGGCAGCACAGCAAGCACAAACAGCAAGCACAGGCAGCACAGCAAGCACAAACAGCAAGCACAGGCAGCACAGCAAGCACAGGCAGCAAGCAGAGGCAGCAAGCACAGGCAGCACAGCAAGCACAGGCAGCACAGCAAGCACAGGCAGCAAGCACAGGCAGCAAGCACACGCAGCGCAGCAAGCACAGGCAGCACAGCAAGCACAGACAGCACAGCAAGCACAGGCAGCACAGCAAGCACAGGCGGCACAGCAAGCACAGGCAGCAAGCACAGGCAGCACAGCAAGCACAGGGAGCAAGCATAGGCAGCACAGCAAGCACAGGCAGCAAGCACAGGCAGCACAGCAAGCACAGGCAGCAAGCACAGGCAGCACAGTAAGCACAGGAAGCAAGCACAGGCAGCACATCAAGCACAGGCAGCAAGCACAGGCAGCATAGCAACCACAGCAAGCACAGGCAGCCCAACAAGCACAGGCGGCACAGCAAGCACAGGCAGCAAGCACAGGCAGCAAGCAAAGGCAGCACAGCAAGCACAGGCAGCAAGCACAGGCAGCACAGCAAGCACAGGGAACAAGCACAGGCAGCACAGCAAGCACAGGCAGCGCAGCAAGCTCAGGCAGCACAGCAAGAACAGGCAGCAAGCACAGGCAGCAAGCACAGGCAGCATAGCAAGCACAGCAAGCACAGGCAGCAAGCACAGGCAGCACACCAAGCACAGGCAGCACAGCAAGCACAGGCAGCACAGCAAGCACAGGGAGCAAGCACAGGCAGCACAGCAAGCACAGGCAGCAAGCATAGGCAGCACAGCAAGCACAGGCAGCAAGCACAGGCATGTTAGAAACCCGCAAAATAGCTCGACGAGATGTGTTCGTTTTTTAGCGATTCTGGGGGAAGTGCAGAGGGGTCAAGCTCCGTCCTCTTTCCAACAGGCAAAGCCTGCTCTGATCTTCGGCGAGATTCACTCTCGCATTTGCTTACAATGCTTACTCTTACTGAGACGCAGGTCAATGCACCGGCCGCCGAGGTAAACATATGATCCGCGACTCTCGGCGCCTCCAAAAACAGGTGACACAGTATCGCACTGTCGTGTGCCACTGTCGAATTACCGCGTGTTATGGGCGAAATCAAATGCATCGCTAACAGGCAGCACAGCAAGCACAGGCAGCAAGCACAGCCAGCACAGCAAGCACAGGCAGCACAGGTAGCACAGGCAGCAAGCACAGGCAGCACAGCAAGCACAGGCAGCAAGCACAGGCAGCACAGCAAGCACAGGCAGCACAGCAAACACAGGCAGCACAGCAAGCTCAGGCAGCAAGCACAGACAACACAGCAAGCCAGGCAGCAAGCACAGGCAGCACAGCAAGCACAGGCAGCAAGCACAGGCAGCAAGCACAGGCAGCACAGCAAGCACAGGCAGCAAGCACAGGCAGCACAGCAAGCACAAACAGCAAGCACAGGCAGCACAGCAAGCACAGGCAGCACAGCAAGCACAAACAGCAAGCATAGGCAGCACAGCAAGCACAGGCAGCAAGCACAGGCAGCATAGCAAGCACAGGAAGGACAGGCAGCCCAACAAGCAAAGGCGGCACAGCAAGCACAGGCAGCAAGCACAGGAGCAAGCACAGGCAGCACAGCAAGCACAGGCAGCAAGCACAGGCAGCAAAGCAAGCACAAACAGCAAGCACAGGCAGCACAGCAAGCACAAACAGCAAGCATAGGCAGCACAGCAAGCACAGGCAGCAAGCACAGGCAGCATAGCAAGCACACGCAGCGCAGCAAGCACAGGCAGCACAGCAAGCACAGACAGCACAGCAAGCACAGGCAGCACAGCAAGCACAGGCGGCACAGCAAGCACAGGCAGCAAGCACAGGCAGCACAGCAAGCACAGGGAGCAAGCATAGGCAGCACAGCAAGCACAGGCAGCAAGCACAGGCAGCACAGCAAGCACAGGCAGCAAGCACAGGCAGCACAGTAAGCACAGGAAGCAAGCACAGGCAGCACATCAAGCACAGGCAGCAAGCACAGGCAGCATAGCAACCACAGCAAGCACAGGCAGCCCAACAAGCACAGGCGGCACAGCAAGCACAGGCAGCAAGCACAGGCAGCAAGCAAAGGCAGCACAGCAAGCACAGGCAGCAAGCACAGGCAGCACAGCAAGCACAGGGAACAAGCACAGGCAGCACAGCAAGCACAGGCAGCGCAGCAAGCTCAGGCAGCACAGCAAGAACAGGCAGCAAGCACAGGCAGCAAGCACAGGCAGCATAGCAAGCACAGCAAGCACAGGCAGCAAGCACAGGCAGCACACCAAGCACAGGCAGCACAGCAAGCACAGGCAGCAAGCACAGGCAGCACAGCAAGCACAGGGAGCAAGCACAGGCAGCACAGCAAGCACAGGGAGCAAGCACAGGCAGCACAGCACGCACAGGCAGCAAGCATAGGCAGCACAGCAAGCACAGGCAGCAAGCACAGGCATGTTAGAAACCCGCAAAATAGCTCGACGAGATGTGTTCGTTTTTTAGCGATTCTGGGGGAAGTGCAGAGGGGTCAAGCTCCGTCCTCTTTCCAACAGGCAAAGCCTGCTCTGATCTTCGGCGAGATTCACTCTCGCATTTGCTTACAATGCTTACTCTTACTGAGACGCAGGTCAATGCACCGGCCGCCGAGGTAAACATATGATCCGCGACTCTCGGCGCCTCCAAAAACAGGTGACACAGTATCGCACTGTCGTGTGCCACTGTCGAATTACCGCGTGTTATGGGCGAAATCAAATGCATCGCTAACAGGCAGCACAGCAAGCACAGGCAGCAAGCACAGCCAGCACAGCAAGCACAGGCAGCACAGGTAGCACAGGCAGCAAGCACAGGCAGCACAGCAAGCACAGGCAGCAAGCACAGGCAGCACAGCAAACACAGGCAGCACAGCAAGCACAGGCAGCAAGCACAGGCAGCACAGCAAGCACAGGCAGCACAGCAAGCGCAGGCAGCAAGCACAGGCAGCACAGCAAGCACAGACAGCACAGCAGGCACAGGCAGCAAGCACAGGCAGCACAGCAAACACAGGCAGCACAGCAAGCACAGGCAGCACAGCACAGGCAGCACAGCAAGCACAGGCAGCACAGCAAACACAGGCAGCACAGCAAGCACAGGCAGCAAGCACAGACAACACAGCAAGCCAGGCAGCAAGCACAGGCAGCACAGCAAGCACAGGCAGCAAGCACAGGCAGCAAGCACAGGCAGCACAGCAAACACAGGCAGCACAGCAAGCACAGGCAGCAAGCACAGGCAGCACAGCAAGCACAGGCAGCAAGCACCGGCAGCACCGGCAGCACCGCAAGCACAGGCAGCAAGCACAGGCATGTTAGAAACCCGCAAAATAGCTCGACGAGATGTGTTCGTTTTAGCGATTCTGGGGGAAGTGCAGAGGGGTCAAGCTCCGTCCTCTTTCCAACAGGCAAAGCCTGCTCCGACCTTCGGCGAAATTCACTCTCGCATTTGTTTACAATGCTTACTCTTACTGAGACGCAGGTCAATGCACCGGCCGCCTAGGTAAACATATGATCCGCGACACTCGGCGCCTCCAAAAACAGGGGACACAGCAACGCACTGTCGTGTGCCACTGTCGAATTACCGCGGGTTATGGGCGAAATCAAAAGCATCGCTAACAGGCAGCGAGCACAGACAGCACAGCAAGCACAGGCAGCAAGCGCAGGCAGCACAGCAAGCACAGGCAGCAAGCACAGGCAGCAAGCACAGGCAGCAAGCACAGGCAGCACAGCAAGCACAGGCAGCAAGCACAGGCAGCACAGCAAGCACAGGCAGCAAGCACAGGCAGCATAGCAAGCACAGCAAGCACAGGCAGCACAACAAGCACAGGCGGCACAGCAAGCCCAGGCAGCAAGCACAGGCAGCAAGCAAAGGCAGCAAGCACAGGCAGCACAGCAGGCACACGCAGCGCAGCAAGCACAGGCAGCACAGCAAGCACAGGCAGCACAGCAAGCACAAACAGCAAGCACAGGCAGCACAGCAAGCACAGGCAGCACAGCAAGCACAAACAGCAAGCATAGGCAGCACAGCAAGCACAGGCAGCACAGCAAGCACAGGCAGCAAGCACAGGCAGCATAGCAAGCACAGGCAGCCCAACAAGCACAGGCGGCACAGCAAGCACAGGCAGCACAGCAAGCACAGGCGGCACAGCAAGCACAGGCAGCAAGCACAGGCAGCACAGCAAGCACGGGCAGCAAGCACCGGCAGCACAGCAAGCACGGCAGCAAGCACAGGCAGCACAGCAAAGGCAGCACAGCAAGCACAGGCAGCAAGCACAGGCAGCACAGCAAGCACCAACAGCAAGCACAGGCAGCACAGCAAGCACAGGCAGCACAGCAAGCACAGGCAGCCCAACAAGCACAGGCGGCAAGCACAGGCAGCACAGCAAGCACAAACAGCAAGCACAGGCAGCACAGCAAGCACAGGCAGCACAGCAAGCACAAACAGCAAGCATAGGCAGCACAGCAAGCACAGGCAGCACAGCAAGCACAGGCAGCAAGCACAGGCAGCATAGCAAGCACAGCAAGCACAGGCAGCCCAACAAGCACAGGCGGCACAGCAAGCACAGGCAGCCAGCAAAGGCAGCACAGCAAGCACAGGCAGCACAGCAAGCACAGGCAGCACAGCAAGCACAAACAGCAAGCATAGGCAGCACAGCAAGCACAGGCAGCAAGCACAGGCAGCATAGCAAGCACACGCAGCGCAGCAAGCACAGGCAGCACAGCAAGCACAGGCAGCACAGCAAGCACAGGCGGCACAGCAAGCACAGGCAGCAAGCACAGGCAGCACAGCAAGCACAGGCAGCACAGCAAGCACGGGCAGCAAGCACCGGCAGCACAGCGAGCACGGCAGCAAGCACAGGCAGCACAGCAAAGGCAGCACAGCAAGCACAGGCAGCACAGCAAGCACAGGCAGCAAGCACAGGCAGCACAGCAAGCACAAACAGCAAGCACAGGCAGCACAGCAAGCACAGGCAGCACAGCAAGCACAAACAGCAAGCATAGGCAGCACAGCAAGCACAGGCAGCAAGCACAGGCAGCATAGCAAGCACACGCAGCGCAGCAAGCACAGGCAGCCCAACAAGCACAGGCGGCACAGCAAGCACAGGCAGCAAGCACAGGCAGCAAGCAAAGGCAGCACAGCAAGCACAGGCAGCACAGCAAGCACAGGCAGCACAGCAAGCACAAACAGCAAGCATAGGCAGCACAGCAAGCACAGGCAGCAAGCACAGGCAGCATAGCAAGCACACGCAGCGCAGCAAGCACAGGCAGCACAGCAAGCACAGGCAGCAAGCACAGGCAGCACAGCAAGCACGGGCAGCAAGCACCGGCAGCACAGCAAGCACGGGCAGCAAGCACAGGCAACAAGCACAGGCAGCACAGCAAGCACAGGCAGCAAGCACAGGCAGCATAGCAAGCACAGCAAGCACGGGCATCAAGCACAGGCTGCACAGGCAGCACAGCACAGGAAGCACAGCAAGCACAGGCAGCACAGCAAGCACAAACAGCAAGCATAGGCAGCACAGCAAGCACAGGCAGCACAGCAAGCACAGGCAGCAAGCACAGGCAGCATAGCAAGCACAGCAAGCACAGGCAGCCCAACAAGCACAGGCGGCACAGCAAGCACAGGCAGCACAGCAAGCACAGGCAGCAAGCAAAGGCAGCACAGCAAGCACAGGCAGCACAGCAAGCACAGGCAGCAAGCACAGGCAGCACAGCAAGCACAAACAGCAAGCACAGGCAGCACAGCAAGCACAAACAGCAAGCATAGGCAGCACAGCAAGCACACGCAGCGCAGCAAGCACAGGCAGCACAGCAAGCACAGACAGCACAGCAAGCACAGGCAGCACAGCAAGCACAGGCGGCACAGCAAGCACAGGCAGCAAGCACAGGCAGCGCAGCAGGCACAGGCAGCAAGCATAGGCAGCACAGCAAACACAGGCAGCACAGCAAGCACAGGCAGCAAGCACAGGCAGCACAGCAAACACAGGCAGCACAGCAAGCACAGGCAGCAAGCACAGGCAGCACAGCAAGCACAGCCAGCAAGCACAGGCAGCACAGCAAGTACAGGCAGCAAGCACAGGCAGCACAGCAAGCACAGGCAGCACAGCTAGCACAGGCAGCAAGCACAGGCAGCACATCAAACACAGGCAGCACAGCAAGCACAGGCAGCAAGCACAGGCAGCAAGCACAGGCAGCACAGCAAGCACAGGCAGCAAGCACAGGCAGCAAGCACAGGCAGCACAGCAAGCACAGGCATTAAGCACAGGCAGCAAGCACAGGCAGCAAGCACAGGCAGCATGCACAGGCAGCACAGCAAGCACAGGCAGCACAGCTAGCACAGGCAGCAAGCACAGGCAGCACATCAAACACAGGCAGCACAGCAAGAACAGGCAGCAAGCACTGGCAGCAAGCACAGGCAGCACAGCAAGCACAGGCAGCAAGCACAGGCAGCACAGCAAGCACAGGCAGCAAGCACAGGCAGCACAGCAAGCACAGGCAGCAAGCATAGGCAGCACAGCAAACACAGGCAGCACAGCAAGCACAGGCAGCACAGCAGCACAGGCAGCAAGCACAGGCAGCAAGCACAGGCAGCAAGCACAGGCAGCACAGCAAGCACAGGCAGCAAGCACAGGCAGCAAGCACAGGCAGCACAGCAAGCACAGGCAGCAAGCACAGGCAGCACAGCAAGCACAGGCAGCACAGCAAGCACAGGCAGCAAGCACAGGCAGCACAGCAAGCACAGGCAGCAAGCACAGGCAGCAAGCACAGGCACGTTAGAAACCCGCAAAATAGCTCGACGAGATGTGTTCGTTTTTTAGCGATTCTTGGGGAAGTGCAGTGGGGTCAAGCTCCGTCCTCTTTCGAACAGGCAAAGCCTGCTCCGATCTTCGGCGAGATTCACTCTCGCATTCGTTTACAATGCTTACTCTTACTGAGACGCAGGTCAATGCAACGGCCGCCGAGGTAAACATATGATTCGCGACTCTCGGCGCCTCCAAAAACAGGTGACACAGCAACGCACTGTCGTGTGCCACTGTCGAATTACCGCGTGTTATGGGTGAAATCAAATGCATCGCTAACAGGCAGCACAGCAAGCACAGGCAGCACAGCAAGCACAGGCAGCAAGCACAGGCAGCAAGCACAGGCAGCACAGCAAGCACAGGCAGCAAGCACAGGCAGCAAAGCAAACACAGGCAGCACAGCAAGCACAGGCAGCACAGCAAGCACAAACAGCAAGCACAGGCAGCACATCAAACACAGGCAGCACAGCAAGCACAGGCAGCAAGCACAGGCAGCAAGCACAGGCAGCAAGCACAGGCAGCACAGCAAGCACAGGCAGCAAGCACAGGCAGCACAGCAAGCACAGGCAGCAAGCACAGACAGCACAGCAAGCACAGGCAGCAAGCACAGGAAGCACAGGCAGCAAGCACAGGCAGCACAGCAAGCACAGGCAGCAAGCACAGGCAGCATAGCAAGCACAGGCAGCCCAACAAGCACAGGCGGCACAGCAAGCTCAGGCAGCAAGCACAGGCAGCAAGCAAAGGCAGCACAGCAAGCACAGGCAGCACAGCAAGCACAAACAGCAAGCACAGGCAGCACAGCAAGCACAGGCAGCAAGCACAGGCAGCACAGGCAGCACAGCAAGCACAGACAGCACAGCAGGCACAGGCAGCAAGCACAGGCAGCACAGCAAACACAGGCAGCACAGCAAGCACAGGCAGCACAGCACAGGCAGCACAGCAAACACAGGCAGCACAGCAAGCACAGGCAGCAAGCACAGGCAGCACAGCAAGCACAGCCAGCAAGCACAGGCAGCACAGCAAGTACAGGCAGCAAGCACAGGCAGCACAGCAAGCACAGGCAGCATAGCAAGCACAGGCAGCAAGCACAGGCCAGCACAGCAAGCACAGGCAGCAAGCCCAGGCAGCAAGCACAGGCAGCACAGCAAGCACAGGCAGCACAGCAAGCACAGGCAGCAAGCACAGGCAGCATAGCAAGCACAGGCAGCAAGCACAGGCAGCATAGCAAGCACAGGCAGCACAGCAAGCACAGGCAGCAAGCACAGGCAGCACAGAAAGCACAGGCAGCAAGCACAGGCAGCACAGCAAGCACAGGCAGCAAGCACAGGCAGCACAGCAAGCACAGGCAACACAGCAAGCACGGGCAGCAAGCACAGGCAGCAAGCACAGGCGGCACAGCAAGCACAGGCAGCAAGCACAGGCAGCACAGCAAGCACAGGCAGCAAGCACAGGAAGCACAGGCAGCAAGCACAGGCAGCACAGCAAGCACAGGCAGCAAGCACAGGCAGCTTGCACGGGCAGCATAGCAAGCACAGCAAGCACAGGCAGCACAGCAAGCACAGGCAGCAAGCACAGGCAGCACAGCAAGCACAGGCAGCACAGGCAGTAAGCACAGGCAGCACAGGCAACAAGCATAGGCAGCACAGCAAGCACAGGCAGCAAGCACAGGCAGCACAGCAAGCACAGGCAGCAAGCACAGGCAGCACAGCAAGCACAGGCAGCACAGCAAGCACAGGCAGCAAGTACAGGCAGCACAGCAAACATAGGCAGCACAGCAAGCACAGGCAGCAAGCACAGGCAGCAAGCACAGGCAGCACAGGCAGCAAGCACAGGCAGCACAGCAAGCACAGGCAGCAAGCATAGGCAGCACAGCAAGCACAGGCAGCAAGCACAGGCAGCACAGCAAGCACAGGCAGCAAGCACAGGCAGCACAGCAAACACAGGCAGCACAGCAAGCACAGGCAGCAAGCACAGGCAGCACAGCAAGCACAGGCAGCACAGCAAGCACAGACAGCACAGCAGGCACAGGCAGCAAGCACAGGCAGCACAGCAAACACAGGCAGCACAGCAAGCACAGGCAGCACAGCACAGGCAGCACAGCAAACACAGGCAGCACAGCAAGCACAGGCAGCAAGCACAGGCAGCACAGCAAGCACAGCCAGCAAGCACAGGCAGCACAGCAAGTACAGGCAGCAAGCACAGGCAGCACAGCAAGCACAGGCAGCATAGCAAGCACAGGCAGCAAGCACAGGCCAGCACAGCAAGCACAGGCAGCAAGCCCAGGCAGCAAGCACAGGCAGCACAGCAAGCACAGGCAGCACAGCAAGCACAGGCAGCAAGCACAGGCAGCATAGCAAGCACAGGCAGCACAGGAAGCAAGCCCAGGCAGCACAGCAAGCACAGGCAGCAAGCACAGGCAGCACAGAAAGCACAGGCAGCAAGCACAGGCAGCACAGCAAGCACAGGCAGCAAGCACAGGCAGCACAGCAAGCACAGGCAACACAGTAAGCACAGGCAGCAAACACAGGCAGCACAGGCAGCACCGCAAGCACAGGCAGCAAGCACAGGCATGTTAGAAACCCGCAAAATAGCTCGACGAGATGTGTTCGTTTTAGCGATTCTGGGGGAAGTGCAGAGGGGTCAAGCTCCGTCCTCTTTCCAACAGGCAAAGCCTGCTCCGACCTTCGGCGAAATTCACTCTCGCATTTGTTTACAATTCTTACTCTTACTGAGACGCAGGTCAATGCACCGGCCGCCTAGGTAAACATATGATCCGCGACACTCGGCGCCTCCAAAAACAGGGGACACAGCAACGCACTGTCGTGTGCCACTGTCGAATTACCGCGTGTTATGGGCGAAATCAAATGCATCGCTAACAGGCAGCACAGCAAGCACAGGCAGCAAGCACAGGCAGCACAGCAAACGCAGGCAGCACAGCAAGCACAGGCAGCAAGCACAGGCAGCACAGCAAGCACAGGCAGCAAGCACAGGCAGCACAGCAAACACAGGCAGCACAGCAAGTACAGGCAGCAAGCACAGGCAGCACAGCAAGCACAGGCAGCACAGCTAGCACAGGCAGCAAGCACAGGCAGCACATCAAACACAGGCAGCACAGCAAGCACAGGCAGCAAGCACAGGTAGCACAGCAAGCACAGGCAGCACAGCAAGCACAAACAGCAAGCATAGGCAGCACAGCAAGCACAGGCAGCATAGCAAGCACAGCAAGCACAGGCAGCCCAACAAGCACAGGCGGCACAGCAAGCACAGGCAGCCCAACAAGCACAGGCAGCAAGCACAGGCAGCACATCAAACACAGGCAGCACAGCAAGCACAGGCAGCAAGCACAGGCAGCACAGCAAGCACAGGCAGCAAGCACAGGCAGCACAGGCAGCACATCAAACACAGGCAGCACAGCAAGCACAGGCAGCAAGCAGAGGCAGCAAGCACAGGCAGCAAACACAGGCAGCACAGCAAGCACAGGCAGCAAGCACAGGCAGCACAGCAAGCACAGGCAGCACAGCTAGCACAGGCAGCAAGCACAGGCAGCACAGCAAGCACAAACAGCAAGCATAGGCAGCCCAACAAGCACAGGCAGCAAGCAAAGGCAGCATAGCAAGCACAGGCAGCCCAACAAGCACAGGCGGCACAGCAAGCACACGCAGCGCAGCAAGCACAGGCAGCACATTAAGCACAGACAGCACAGCAAGCACAGGCAGCAAGCACAGGCAGCACAGCAAGCACACGCAGCGCAGCAAGCACAGGCAGCACAGCAAGCACAGACAGCACAGCAAGCACAGGCAGCACACCAAGCACAGCAAGCACAGGCAGCAAGCACAGGCAGCACAGGCAGCACAGCAAGCACAGGAAGCACAGCAAGCACAGGCAGCAAGCTCAGGCAGCACAGCAAGCACAGGCAGCACAGCAAGCACGGGCAGCAAGCACAGGCAGCAAGCACAGGCGGCACAGCAAGCACAGGCAGCAAGCACAGGCAGCACAGCAAGCACAGGCAGCAAGCACAGGAAGCACAGGCAGCAAGCACAGGCAGCACAGCAAGCACAGGCAGCAAGCACAGGCAGCTTGCACAGGCAGCATAGCAAGCACAGCAAGCACAGGCAGCACAGCAAGCACAGGCAGCAAGCACAGGCAGCACAGGAAGCAAGCCCAGGCAGCACAGCAAGCACAGGCAGCAAGCACAGGCAGCACAGAAAGCACAGGCAGCAAGCACAGGCAGCAAGCACAGGCAGCACAGCAAGCACAGGCAACACAGTAAGCACAGGCAGCAAACACAGGCAGCACAGGCAGCACCGCAAGCACAGGCAGCAAGCACAGGCATGTTAGAAACCCGCAAAATAGCTCGACGAGATGTGTTCGTTTTAGCGATTCTGGGGGAAGTGCAGAGGGGTCAAGCTCCGTCCTCTTTCCAACAGGCAAAGCCTGCTCCGACCTTCGGCGAAATTCACTCTCGCATTTGTTTACAATTCTTACTCTTACTGAGACGCAGGTCAATGCACCGGCCGCCTAGGTAAACATATGATCCGCGACACTCGGCGCCTCCAAAAACAGGGGACACAGCAACGCACTGTCGTGTGCCACTGTCGAATTACCGCGTGTTATGGGCGAAATCAAATGCATCGCTAACAGGCAGCACAGCAAGCACAGGCAGCAAGCACAGGCAGCACAGCAAACGCAGGCAGCACAGCAAGCACAGGCAGCAAGCACAGGCAGCACAGCAAGCACAGGCAGCAAGCACAGGCAGCACAGCAAACACAGGCAGCACAGCAAGTACAGGCAGCAAGCACAGGCAGCACAGCAAGCACAGGCAGCACAGCTAGCACAGGCAGCAAGCACAGGCAGCACATCAAACACAGGCAGCACAGCAAGCACAGGCAGCAAGCACAGGTAGCACAGCAAGCACAGGCAGCACAGCAAGCACAAACAGCAAGCATAGGCAGCACAGCAAGCACAGGCAGCATAGCAAGCACAGCAAGCACAGGCAGCCCAACAAGCACAGGCGGCACAGCAAGCACAGGCAGCCCAACAAGCACAGGCAGCAAGCACAGGCAGCACATCAAACACAGGCAGCACAGCAAGCACAGGCAGCAAGCACAGGCAGCACAGCAAGCACAGGCAGCAAGCACAGGCAGCACAGGCAGCACATCAAACACAGGCAGCACAGCAAGCACAGGCAGCAAGCAGAGGCAGCAAGCACAGGCAGCAAACACAGGCAGCACAGCAAGCACAGGCAGCAAGCACAGGCAGCACAGCAAGCACAGGCAGCACAGCTAGCACAGGCAGCAAGCACAGGCAGCACAGCAAGCACAAACAGCAAGCATAGGCAGCCCAACAAGCACAGGCAGCAAGCAAAGGCAGCACAGCAAGCACAGGCAGCCCAACAAGCACAGGCGGCACAGCAAGCACACGCAGCGCAGCAAGCACAGGCAGCACAGCAAGCACAGACAGCACAGCAAGCACAGGCAGCAAGCACAGGCAGCACAGCAAGCACAGGCAGCACAGCAAGCACAGACAGCACAGCAAGCACAGCAAGCACAGGCAGCAAGCACAGGCAGCACAGCAAGCACAGGCAGCACAGCAAGCACAGGAAGCACAGCAAGCACAGGCAGCAAGCTCAGGCAGCACAGCAAGCACAGGCAGCACAGCAAGCACGGGCAGCAAGCACAGGCAGCAAGCACAGGCGGCACAACAAGCACAGGCAGCAAGCACAGGCAGCACAGCAAGCACAGGCAGCAAGCACAGGAAGCACAGGCAGCAAGCACAGGCAGCACAGCAAGCACAGGCAGCAAGCACAGGCAGCTTGCACAGGCAGCATAGCAAGCACAGCAAGCACAGGCAGCACAGCAAGCACAGGCAGCAAGCACAGGCAGCACAGCAAGCACAGGCAGCACAGGCAGTAAGCACAGGCAGCACAGGCAACAAGCATAGGCAGCACAGCAAGCACAGGCAGCAAGCACAGGCAGCACAGCAAGCACAGGCAGCGAGCTCAGGCAGCACAGCAAACACAGGCAGCACAGCAAGCACAGGCAGCAAGTACAGGCAGCACAGCAAACATAGGCAGCACAGCAAGCACAGGCAGCAAGCACAGGCAGCAAGCACAGGCAGCAAGCACAGGCAGCACAGCAAGCACAGGCAGCAAGCATAGGCAGCACAGCAAGCACAGGCAGCAAGCACAGGCAGCACAGCAAGCACAGGCAGCAAGCACAGGCAGCACAGCAAACACAGGCAGCACAGCAAGCACAGGCAGCAAGCACAGGCAGCACAGCAAGCACAGACAGCACAGCAGGCACAGGCAGCAAGCACAGGCAGCACAGCAAACACAGGCAGCACAGCAAGCACAGGCAGCACAGCACAGGCAGCACAGCAAACACAGGCAGCACAGCAAGCACAGGCAGCAAGCACAGGCAGCACAGCAAGCACAGCCAGCAAGCACAGGCAGCACAGCAAGTACAGGCAGCAAGCACAGGCAGCACAGCTAGCACAGGCAGCAAGCACAGGCAGCACATCAAACACAGGCAGCACAGCAAGCACAGGCAGCAAGCACAGGCAGCAAGCACAGGCAGCACAGCAAGCACAGGCAGCAAGCACAGGCAGCACAGCAAGCACAGGCATTAAGCACAGGCAGCAAGCACAGGCAGCATGCACAGGCAGCACAGCAAGCACAGGCAGCAAGCACAGGCAGCACAGCAAGCACAGGCAGCACAGCTAGCACAGGCAGCAAGCACAGGCAGCACATCAAACACAGGCAGCACAGCAAGAACAGGCAGCAAGCACTGGCAGCAAGCACAGGCAGCACAGCAAGCACAGGCAGCAAGCACAGGCAGCACAGCAAGCACAGGCAGCAAAGCAAGTACAGCAAGCACAGGCAGCAAGCACAGGCAGCAAGCACAGGCAGCACAGCAAGCACTGGCAGCACAGCACAGGCAGCACAGCAAACACAGGCAGCACAGCAAGCACAGGCAGCAAGCACAGGCAGCACAGCAAGCACAGCCAGCAAGCACAGGCAGCACAGCAAGTACAGGCAGCAAGCACAGGCAGCACAGCAAGCACAGGCAGCACAGCTAGCACAGGCAGCAAGCACAGGCAGCACATCAAACACAGGCAGCACAGCAAGCACAGGCAGCAAGCACAGGCAGCAAGCACAGGCAGCACAGGAAGCACAGGCAGCAAGCACAGGCAGCACAGCAAGCACAGGCAGCAAGCACAGGCAGCACAGCAAGCACAGGCAGCACAGCTAGCACAGGCAGCAAGCACAGGCAGCACATCAAACACAGGCAGCACAGCAAGAACAGGCAGCAAGCACTGGCAGCAAGCACAGGCAGCACAGCAAGCACAGGCAGCAAGCACAGGCAGCACAGCAAGCACAGGCAGCAAGCACAGGCAGCACAGCAAGCACAGGCAGCAAAGCAAGTACAGCAAGCACAGGCAGCAAGCACAGGCAGCAAGCACAGGCAGCACAGCAAGCACAGGCAGCACAGCAAACACAGGCAGCACAGCAAACACAGGCAGCACAGCAAGCACAGGCAGCAAGCACAGGCAGCACAGCAAGCACAGGCAGCACAGCAAGCACAGGCAGCAAACACAGGCAGCAGAGCAAGCACAGGCAGCAAGCACAGGCAGCACAGCAAGCACAGGCAGCACAGCTAGCACAGGCAGCAAGCACAGGCAGCACATCAAACACAGGCAGCACAGCAAGAACAGGCAGCAAGCACAGGCAGCAAGCACAGGCAGCACAGCAAGCACAGGCAGCACAGCTAGCACAGGCAGCAAGCACAGGCAGCACATCAAACACAGGCAGCACAGCAGGAACAGGCAGCAAGCACTGGCAGCAAGCACAGGCAGCACAGCAAGCACAGGCAGCAAGCACAGGCAGCACAGCAAGCACAGGCAGCAAGCACAGGCAGCACAGCAAGCACAGGCAGCAAAGCAAGTACAGCAAGCACAGGCAGCAAGCACAGGCAGCAAGCACAGGCAGCACAGCAAGCACAGGCAGCACAGCAAACACAGGCAGCACAGCAAGCACAGGCAGCAAGCACAGGCAGCACAGCAAGCACAGGCAGCACAGCAAGCACAGGCAGCAAACACAGGCAGCAGAGCAAGCACAGGCAGCACAGCAACCACAGGCAACAAGCACAGGCAGCACAGCAAGCACAGCCAGCAAGCACAGGCAGCACAGCAAGTACAGGCAGCAAGCACAGGCAGCACAGCAAGCACAGGCAGCACAGCTAGCACAGGCAGCAAGCACAGGCAGCACATCAAACACAGGCAGCACAGCAAGCACAGGCAGCAAGCACAGGCAGCAAGCACAGGCAGCACAGCAAGCACAGGCAGCAAGCACAGGCAGCACAGCAAGCACAGGCAGCAAGCACAGGCAGCACATCAAACACAGGCAGCACAGCAAGCACAGGCATTAAGCACAGGCAGCAAGCACAGGCAGCATGCACAGGCAGCACAGCAAGCACAGGCAGCAAGCACAGGCAGCACAGCAAGCACAGGCAGCACAGCTAGCACAGGCAGCAAGCACAGGCAGCACATCAAACACAGGCAGCACAGCAAGGACAGGCAGCAAGCACAGGCAGCAAGCACAGGCAGCACAGCAAGCACAGGCAGCAAGCACAGGCAGCACAGCAACCACAGGCAGCACAGCAAGCACAGGCAGCAAGCACAGGCAGCAAGCACAGGCAGCACAGCAAGCACAGGCAGCACAGCAAACACAGGCAGCACAGCAAGCACAGGCAGCAAGCACAGGCAGCACAGCAAGCACAGGCAGCACAGCAAGCACAGGCAGCAAACACAGGCAGCAGAGCAAGCACAGGCAGCACAGCAACCACAGGCAACAAGCACAGGCAGCACAGCAAGCACAGGCAGCACAGCAAGCACAGGCAGCAAGCACAGGCAGCACAGCAAGCACAGGCAGCAAGCACAGGCAGCACAGCAAGCACAGGCAGCACAGCAAGCACGGGCAGCAAGCACAGGCAGCACACCAAGCACAGGCAGCACAGCAAGCACAGGCAGCAAGCACAGGCAGCACAGCAAGCACAGGCAGCAAGCACAGGCAGCACAGCAAGCACAGGCAGCACAGCAAGCACAGGTAGCACACCAAGCACGGGCAGCACAGCAAGCACAGGCAGCAAGCACAGGCAGCACACCAAGCACAGGCAGCACAGCAAGCACAGGCAGCAAGCACAGGCAGCACAGCAAGCACAGGCAGCAAGCACAGGCAGCACAGCAAGCACAGGTAGCACAGCAAGCACAGGCAGCAAGCACAGGCATGTTAGAAACCCGCAAAATAGCTCGACGAGATGTGTTCGTTTTAGCGATTCCGGGGGAAGTGCAGAGGTGTAAAGCTCCGTCCTCTTTCCATCAGGCAAAGCCTGCTCCGATCTTCGGCGAGATTCACTCTCGCATTTGTTTACAATGCATTCTCTTACTGAGACGCAGGTCAATGCACCGGCCGCCGAGGTAAACATATGATCCGCGACTCTCGGCGCCTCCAAAAACAGGTGACACAGCAACGCACTGTCGTGTGCCACTGTCGAATTACCGCGTGTTATGGGCGAAATCAAATGCATCGCTAACAGGCATCACAGGCAGCACAGGCAGCAAGCACAGGCGGCACAGCAAGCACAGGCAGCGCAGCAAGCACAGGCAGCAAGCACAGGCAGCACAGGCAGCACAGCAAGCACAGGCAGCAAGCACAGGCAGCACAGCAAACACAGGCAGCACAGCAAGCACAGGCAGCAAGCACAGGCAGCAAGCACAGGCAGCACAGGCAGCACAGGCAGCAAGCACAGGCATCACAGCAAGCACAGGCAGCAAGCACAGGCAGCATAGCAAGCACAGGCAGCACAGGCAGCAAGCACAGGCAGCAAGCGCAGGCAGCACAGCAAGCACAGGCAGCAAGCACAGGCAGCACAGCAAGCACAGGCAGCAAGCACAGGCAGCTCAGGCAGCACAGGCAGCAAGCACAGGCAGCACAGCAAGCACAGGCAGAAAGCACAGGCAGCACAGCAAGCACAGGCAGCACAGCAAGCACAGGCAGCACAGCAAGCACAGGCAGCAAGCACAGGCAGCTCAGGCAGCACAGGCAGCAAGCACAGGCAGCACAGCAAGCACAGGCAGCAAGCAAAGGCAGCACAGCAAGCACAGACAGCAAGCACAGGCAGCAAGCACAGGCAGCTCAGGCAGCACAGGCAGCAAGCACAGGCAGCACAGCAAGCACAGGCAGCAAGCACAGGCAGCACAGCAAGCACAGGCAGCACAGCAAGCACAGGCAGCAAGCACAGGCAGCAAGCACAGGCAGCACAGCAAACACAGGCAGCACAACAAGCACAGACAGCAAGCACAGGCAGCACAGCAAGCACAGGCAGCGCAGCAAGCACAGGCAGCACAGCAAGCACAGGCAGCAAGCACAGGCAGCACGGCAAGCACAGGCAGCTCAGGCAGCACAGCAAGCACAGGCAGCACAGCAAGCACAGGCAGCAAGCACAGGCAGCACAGCAAGCACAGGCAGCAAGCACAGGCAGCAAGCACAGGTAGCACACCAAGCACGGGCAGCACAGCAAGCACAGGCAGCAAGACAGGGAGCACACCAAGCACAGGCAGCACAGCAAGCACAGGCAGCAAGCACAGGCAGCACAGCAAGCACTGGCAGCACAGCAAGCACAGGCAGCAAGCACAGGCAGCACAGCAAGCACAGGCAGCAAGCACAGGCAGCTCAGGCAGCACAGGCAGCAAGCACAGGCAGCACAGCAAGCACAGGCAGCAAGCACAGGCAGCACAGCAAGCACAGGCAGCAAGCACAGGCAGCAAAGCAAGCACAGGCAGCAAGCACAGGCAGCTCAGGCAGCACAGGCAGCAAGCACAGGCACCACAGCAAGCACAGGCAGCAAGCACAGGCAGCAAGCACAGGCAGCACAGCAAGCACAGGCAGCAAGCACAGGCAGCACAGCAAGCACAGGCAGCAAGCACAGGCAGCACGGCAAGCACAGGCAGCTCAGGCAGCACAGCAAGCACAGGCAGCAAGCACAGGCAGCACAGCAAGCACAGGCAGCAAGCACAGGCAGCACAGCAAGTACAGGCAGCAAGCACCGGCATGTTAGAAACCCGCAACATAGCTCGACGAGATGTGTTCGTTTTAGCGATTCTGGGGGAAGTGCAGAGGGGTCAAGCTCCGTCCTCTTTCCAACAGGCAAAGCCTGCTCCGATCTTCGGCGACATTCACTCTGGGATTTGTTTACAATGCTTACTCTTACTGAGACGCAGGTCAATGCACCGGCCGCCGAGGTAAACATATGATCCGCGACTCTCGGCGCCTCCAAAAACAGGTGACACAGCAACGCACTGTCGTGTGCCACTGTCGAATTACCGCGTGTTATGGGCGAAATCAAATGCATCGCTAACAGGCAGCACAGCAAGCACAGGCAGCACAGCAAGCACAGGCAGCAAGCACAGGCAGCAAGCACGGGCAGCACAGCAAGCACAGGCAGCAAGCACAGGCAGCGCAGCAAGCACAGGCAACACAGCAAGCACAGGCAGCAAGCACAGGCAACAAGCACAGGCAGCACGGCAAGCACAGGCAACAAGCACAGGCAGCACGGCAAGCACAGGCAGCTCAGGCAGCACAGCAAGCACAGGCAGCAAGCACAGGCAGCACAGCAAGCACAGGCAGCACAGCAAGCACAGGCAGCAAGCACAGGCAGCACAGCAAGCACAGGCAGCAAGCACAGGTAGCACACCAAGCACGGGCAGCACAGCAAGCACAGGCAGCAAGCACAGGCAGCACACCAAGCACAGGCAGCACAGCAAGCACAGGCATGTTAGAAACCCGCAAAATAGCTCGACGAGATGTGTTCGTTTTAGCGATTCCGAGGGAAGTGCAGAGGTGTAAAGCTCCGTCCTCTTTCCAACAGGCAAAGCCTGCTCCGATCTTCGGCGAGATTCACTCTCGCATTTGTTTACAATGCTTACTCTTACTGAGACGCAGGTCAATGCACCGGCCGCCGAGGTAAACATATGATCCGCGACTCTCGGCGCCTCCAAAAACAGGTGACACAGCAACGCACTGTCGTGTGCCACTGTCGAATTACCGCGTGTTATGGGCGAAATCAAATGCATCGCTAACAGGCAGCACAGCAAGCACAGGCAGCAAGCACAGGCAGCACAGCAAGCACAGGCAGCACAGCAAGCACAGGCAGCACAGCAAGCAGAGGCAACATGCAGAGGCAGCACAGCAAGCACAGGCAGCACAGCAAGCACAAACAGCAAGCACAGGCAGCAAGAACAGGCAGCACAGCAAGTACAGCAAGCACAGGTAGCAAGCACAGGCAGCACAGCAAGCACAGGTAGCAAGCACAGGTATGCTAGAAACCCGCAAAATAGCTCGACGAGATGTGTTCGTTTTAGCGATTCTGGGGGAAGTGCAGAGGGGTCAAGCTCCGTCCTCTTTCCAACAGGCAAAGCCTGCTCCGATCTTCGGCGAGATTCACTCTCGCATTTGTTTACAATGCTTACTCTTACTGAGACGCAGGTCAATGCACCGGCCGCCGAGGTAAACATATGATCCGCGACTCTCGGCGCCTCCAAAAACAGGTGACACAGCAACGCACTGTCGTGTGCCACTGCCGAATTACCGCGTGTTATGGGCGAAATCAAATGCATCGCTAACAGGCAGCACAGCAAGCACAGGCAGCAAGCACAGGCAGCACAGCAAGCACAGGCAGCAAGCACAGGCAGCACAGCAAGCACAGGCAGCAAGCACAGCCAGCACAGCAAGCACAGGCAGCAAGCACAGGCAGCAAGCACAGGCAGCACAGCAAGCACAGGCAGCAAACACAGGCAGCACAGCAAGCACAGGCAGCAAGCACAGGCAACACAGTAACCACAGGCAGCACAGCAAGCAGAGGCAACAAGCACAGGCAGCACAGCAAGCACAGGCAGCAAGCACAGGCAGCACAGCAAGCACAGGCAGCACAGCAAGCACAGGCAGCAAGCACAGGCAGCACAGCAAGCACAGGCAGCAAGCACAGGCAGCACAGCAAGCACAGGCAGCAAGCACAGGCAGCACAGCAAGCACAGGCAGCAAGCACAGGCAGCACAGCAAGCACAGGCAGCAAGCACAGGCAGCACAGGCAGCACAGCAAGTACAGCAAGCACAGGCAGCAAGCACAGGCAGCACAGCAAGCACAGGCAGCAAGCACAGGCAGCACAGCAAGCACCGGCAGCAAGCACAGGCAGCAAGCACAGGCAACACAGTAAGCACAGGCAACACAGCAAGCACAGGCAGCAAGCACAGGCATGTTAGAAACCCGCAAAATAGCTCGAGGAGATGTGTTCGTTTTAGAGATTCTGGGGGAAGTGCAGAGGGGTCAAGCGCCGTCCTCTTTCCAACAGGCAAAGCCTGCTCCGATCTTCGGCGAGATTCACTCTCGCATTTGTTTACAATGCTTACTCTTACTGAGACGCAGGTCAATGCACCGGCCGCCGAGGTAAACATATGATCCGCGACTATCGGCGCCTCCAAAAACAGGTGACACAGCAACGCACTGTCGTGTGCCACTGTCGAATTACCGCGTGTTATGGGCGAAATCAAATGCATCGCTAACAGGCAGCACAGCAAGCACAGGCAGCACAGCAAGCAGAGGCAACAAGCACAGGCAGCACAGCAAGCACAGGCAGAAAGCACAGGCAGCACAGCAAGCACAAACAGCAAGCACAAACAGCAAGCACAGGCAGCAAGCACAGGCAGCAAGCACAGACAGCACAGCAAGCACAGGCAGCAAGCACAGGCAGCACAGCAAACACAGGCAGCACAGCGAGCACAGGCAGCAAGCACAGGCAGCACAGCAAGTACAGCAAGCACAGGCAGCAAGCACAGGCAGCACAGCAAGCACAGGCAGCAAGCACAGGCAGCACAGCAAGCACAGTCAGCAAGCACAGGCAGCACAGCAAGCAGAGGCAACAAGCACAGGCAGCATAGCAAGCAGAGGCAACAAGCACAGGCAGCACAGCAAGCACAAACAGCAAGCACAGGCAGCACAGCAGGCACAGGCAGCAAGCACAGGCAGCAAGCACAGCCAGCACAGCAAGCACAGGCAGCAAGCACAGGCAGCACAGCAAGCACAGGCAGCAAGCACAGGCAGCACAGCAAGCACAGGCAGCAAGCACAGGCAGCACAGCAAGCACAGGCAGCAAGCACAGGCAGCACAGCAAGCACAGGCAGCTAGCACAGGCAGCACAGCAAGCACAGGCAGCAAGCACAGGCAGCACAGCAAGCACAGGCAGCAAGCACAGGCAGCACAGCAAGCACAGGCAGCAAGCACAGGCAGCACAGCAAGCACAGGCAGCAAGCACAGGCAGCAAGCACAGGCAGCAAGCACAGGCAGCTAGCACAGGCATGTTAGAAACCCGGAAAATAGCTCGACGAGATGTGTTCGTTTTAGCGATTCTGGGGGAAGTGCAGAGGGGTCAAACTCCGTCCTCTTTCCAACAGGCAAAGCCTGCTCCGATCTTCGGCGAGATTCACTCTCGCATTAGTTTACAATGCTTACTCTTACTGAGACGCAGGTCAATGCACCGGCCGCCGAGGTAAACATATGATCCGCGACTCTCGGCGCCTCCAAAAACAGGTGACACAGCAACGCACTGTCGTGTGCCACTGTCGAATTACCGCGTGTTATGGGCGAAATCAAATGCATCGCTAACAGGCAGCACAGCAAGCACAGGCAGCAAGCACAGGCAGCACAGCAAGCACAGGCAGCACAGCAAGCACAGGCAGCACAGCAAGCAGAGGCAACATGCAGAGGCAGCACAGCAAGCACAGGCAGCACAGCAAGCACAAACAGCAAGCACAGGCAGCAAGCACAGGCAGCACAGCAAGTACAGCAAGCACAGGTAGCAAGCACAGGCAGCAAGCACAGGCAGCACAGCAAGCTCAGGCAGCAAGCACAGGCAACACAGTAAGCACAGGCAGCTTGCACAGGCAGCACTGCAAGCACAGGCAGCGCAGCAAGCACAGGCAGCAAGCACAGGCAGCAAGCACAGGCAGCACACCAAGCACAGGCAGCACAGCAAGCACTGGCAGCAAGCACAGGCAGCACAGCAAGCACAGGCAGCAAGCACAGGCAGCTCAGCATGCACAGGCAGCACAGCAAGCACAGGCAGCAAGCACAGGCAGCACAGCAAGCACAGGCAGGAAGCACAGGCAGCACAGCAAGTACAGGCAGCACAGCAAGCACAGGCAGCAAGCACAGGCCGCACAGCAAGCACAGGCAGCTTGCAGATGCAGCATAGCAAGCACAGGCAGCAAGCACAGGCAGCAAGCACAGGCAGCAAGCACAGGCAGCACAGCAAGCACAGGCAGCAAGCACAGGCAACACGGCAAGCACAGGCAGCAAGCACAGGCAGCAAGCACAGGCAGCAAGCACAGGCATGTTAGAAACCCGCAACATAGCTCGACGAGATGTGTTCGTTTTAGCGATTCTGGGGGAAGTGCAGAGGGGTCAAGCTCCGTCCTCTTTCCAACAGGCAAAGCCTGCTCCGATCTTCGGCGACATTCACTCTGGGATTTGTTTACAATGCTTACTCTTACTGAGACGCAGGTCAATGCACCGGCCGCCGAGGTAAACATATGATCCGCGACTCTCGGCGCCTCCAAAAACAGGTGACACAGCAACGCACTGTCGTGTGCCACTGTCGAATTACCGCGTGTTATGGGCGAAATCAAATGCATCGCTAACAGGCAGCACAGCAAGCACAGGCAGCACAGCAAGCACAGGCAGCAAGCACAGGCAGCAAGCACGGGCAGCACAGCAAGCACAGGCAGCAAGCACAGGCAGCACAGCAAGCACAGGCAGCACAGCAAGCACAGGCAGCAAGCACAGGCAGCACAGCAAGCACAGGCAGCAAGCACAGGCAGCTCAGGCAGCACAGGCAGCAAGCACAGGCAGCACAGCAAGCACAGGCAGCAAGCACAGGCAGCACAGCAAGCACAGGCAGCAAGCACAGGCAGCACAGCAAGCACAGGCAGCAAGCACAGGCAGCACAGCAAGCACAGGCAGCAAGCACAGGCAGCTCAGGCAGCACAGGCAGCAAGCACAGGCAGCACAGCAAGCACAGGCAGCAAGCACAGTCAGCACAGCAAGCACAGGCAGCACAGCAAGCACAGGCAGCAAGCACAGGCAGCACACCAAGCACAGGCAGCACAGCAAGCATAGGCAGCAAGCACAGGCAGCACACCAAGCACAGGCAGCACAGCAAGCACAGGCAGCAAGCACAGGCAGCAAGCACAGGCAGCACAGCAAACACAGGCAGCACAGCAAGCACAGACAGCAAGCACTGGCAGCAAGCACAGGCAGCACAGCAAGCACAGGCAGCACGGCAAGCACAGACAGCAAGCACAGGCAGCGAGCACAGGCAGCACAGCAAGCACAGGCAGCAAGCACAGGCAGCGCAGCAAGCACAGGCAACACAGCAAGCACAGGCAGCACAGCAAGCACAGGCAGCAAGCACAGGCAACAAGCACAGGCAGCACGGCAAGCACAGGCAGCTCAGGCAGCACAGCAAGCACAGGCAGCAAGCACAGGCAGCACAGCAAGCACAGGCAGCACAGCAAGCACAGGCAGCAAGCACAGGCAGCACAGCAAGCACAGGCAGCACAGCAAGCACAGGCAGCAAGCACAGGTAGCACACCAAGCACGGGCAGCACAGCAAGCACAGGCAGCAAGCACAGGCAGCACACCAAGCACAGGCAGCACAGCAAGCACTGGCAGCACAGCAAGCACAGGCAGCAAGCACAGGCAGCACAGCAAGCACAGGCATGTTAGAAACCCGCAAAATAGCTCGACGAGATGTGTTCGTTTTAGCGATTCCGAGGGAAGTGCAGAGGTGTAAAGCTCCGTCCTCTTTCCAACAGGCAAAGCCTGCTCCGATCTTCTGCGAGATTCAATCTCGCATTTGTTTACAATGCTTACTCTTACTGAGACGCAGGTCAATGCACCGGCCGCCGAGGTAAACATATGATCCGCGACTCTCGGCGCCTCCAAAAACAGGTGACACAGCAACGCACTGTCGTATGCCACTGTCGAATTACCGCGTGTTATGGGCGAAATCAAATGCATCGCTAACAGGCAGCACAGCAAGCACAGGCAACAAGCACAGGCAGCACAGCAAGCACAGGCAGTACAGCAAGCACAGGCAGCAAGCACAGGCAGCACACCAAGCACAGACAGCACAGCAAGCACAGGCAGCACAGACAGCACAGCAAGCACAAGCAGCACAGCAAACACAGGCAGCACAGCAAGCACAGGCAGCAAGCACAGGCAGCAAACACAGGCAGCACAGCAAGCACAGGCAGCACAACAAGCACAGGCAGCAAGCACAGGCAGCACAGCAAACACAGGCAGCACAGCAAGCACAGGCAGCACAGCAACCACAGCAAGCACAGGCAGCAAGCACTGGCAGCACAGCAAGCACAGGCAGCAAGCACAGGCAGCAAACACAGGCAGCACAGCAAGCACAGGCAGCAAGCACAGGCAGCACAGCAAGCACAGGCAGCAAACACAGGCAGCACAGCAAGCACAGGCAGCAAGCACAGGCAGCACAGCAAGCACAGGCAATACACCAAGCACAGGCAGCAAGCACAGGCAGCACAGCAAACACAGGCAGCAAGCACAGGCAGCACAGCAAGCACAGGCAGCAAGCATAGGCAGCACAGCAAGCACAGGCAGCAAGCACAGGCAGCAAGCACAGGCAGCACAGCAAACACAGGCAGCAAGCACAAGCAGCACAGCAAGCACAGGCAGCAAGCACAGGCAACACAGCAAGCACAGGCAGCAAGCACAGGCAGCACAGCAAGCACAGGCAGCAAGCACAGGCATGTTAGAAACCCGCAAAATAGCTCGACGAGATGTGTTCGTTTTAGCGATTCTGGGGGAGGTGCAGAGGGGTCAAGCTCCGTCCTCTTTCCAACAGGCAAAGCCTGCTCCGATCTTCGGCGAGATACACTCTCGCATTTGTTTGCAATGCTTACTCTTACTGAGACGCAGGTCAATGCACCGGCCGCCGAGGTAAACATATGATCCGCGACTCTCGGCGCCTCCAAAAACAGGTGACACAGCAACACACTGTCGTATGCCACTGTCGAATTACCGCGTGTTATGGGCGAAATCAAATGCATCGCTAACAGGCGGCACAGCAAGCACAGGCAGCATAGCAAGCACAGGCAGCAAGCACAGGCAGCACAGCAAGCACAGGCAGCAAGCACAGGCAGCACAGCAAGCACAGGCAGCAAGCACAGGCAGCACAGCAAGCACAGGCAGCACAGCAAGCACAGGCAGCAAAGCAAGCACAGGCAGCATAGCAAGTACAGCAAGCACAGGCAGCAAGCACAGGCAGCACAGCAAGCACAGGCAGCACAGCAAGCACAGGCAGCAAGCACAGGCAGCACAGGCAGCACAGCAAGCACAGGCAGCACAGCAAGCATAGGCAGCAAACACAGGCAGCACAGGCAGCACAGCAAGCACAGGCAGCAAGCACAGGCAGCACAGCAAGCACAGGCAGCAAGCACAGGCAGCACAGCAAACACAGGCAGCAAGCACAGGCAGCACAGCAAGCACAGGCAGCAAGCACAGGCATCACAGCAAGCACAGGCAGCAAGCACAGGCAGCAAGCACAGGCAGCACAGCAAGCACAGGCAGCACAGGCAACACAGCAAGCACAGGCAGCAAGCACAGGCAGCACAGCAAGCACAGGCAGCAAGCAAAGGCATGTCAGAAACCCGCAAAATAGCTCGACGAGATGTGTTCGTTTTAGGGATTCTGGGGGAAATGCAGAGGGGTCAAGCTCCGTCCTCTTTCCAACAGGCAAAGCCTGCTCCGATCTTCGGCGAGATTCACTCTCGCATTTGTATACAATGCTTACTCTTACTGAGACGCAGGTCAATGCACCGGCCGCCGAGGTAAACATATGATCCGCGATTCTCGGCGCCTCCAAAAACAGGTGACACAGCAACGCACTGTCGTGTGCCACTGTCGAATTACCGCGTGTTATGGGCGAAATCAACTGCATCGCTAACAGGCAGCACAGCAAGCACAGGCATGTCAGAAACCCGCAAAATAGCTCGACGAGATGTGTTCGTTTTAGCGATTCTGGGGGAAATGCAGAGGGGTCAAGCTCCATCCTCTTTCCAACAGGCAAAGCCTGCTCCGATGTTCGGCGAGATTCACTCTCGCATTTGTTTACAATGCTTACTCTTACTGAGACGCAGTTCAATGCACCGGCCGCCGAGATAAACATACGATCCGCGACTCTCGGCGCCTCCAAAAACAGGTGACACAGCAACGCTCTGTCGTGTGCCACTATCGAATTACCGCGTGTTATGGGCGAAATCAAATGCATCGCTAACAGACAGCACAGCAAGCACAGGCAGCACAGCAAGCACAGCAAGCACAGGCAGCAAGCACAGGCAGCAAGCACAGGCAGCACACCAAGCACAGGCAGCACAGCAAGCACAGGCAGCACAGGCAGCACAGCATGCACAGGCAGCAAGCACAGGCAGCACAGAAAGCACAGGCAGCTTGCACAGGCAGCATAGCAAGCACAGGCAGCTTGCACAGGCAGCATAGCAAGCTCAGCAAGCACAGGCAGCAAGTACAGGCAGCACAGGCAGCAAGCACAGGCAGCACAGCAAGCACAGGCAGCAAGCATAGGCAGCATAGCAAGCACAGGCAGCAAGCACAGGCAGCTTGCACAGGCAGCATAGCAAGCACAGGCAGCAGAGCAAGCACAGACAGCAAGCACAGGCAGCACAGCAAGCACAGGCAGCAAGCATAGGCAGCACAGCAAGCACAGGCAGCACAGCAAGCATAGGCAGCAAACACAGGCAGCACAGGCAGCACAGCAAGCACAGGCAGCAAGCACAGGCAGCACAGCAAGCACAGGCAGCAAGCACAGGCAGCACAGCAAACACAGGCAGCAAGCACAGGCAGCACAGCAAGCACAGGCAGCAAGCACAGGCATCACAGCAAGCACAGGCAGCAAGCACAGGCAGCAAGCACAGGCAGCAAGCACATGCAGCACAGCAAGCACAGGCAGCACAGGCAGCAAGCACAGGCAGCACAGCAAGCACAGGCAGCAAGCAAAGGCATGTCAGAAACCCGCAAAATATCTCGACGAGATGTGTTCGTTTTAGCGATTCTGGGGGAAATGCAGAGGGGTCAAGCTCCGTCCTCTTTCCAACAGGCAAAGCCTGCTCCGATCTTCGGCGAGATTCACTCTCGCATTTGTATACAATGCTTACTCTTACTGAGACGCAGGTCAATGCACCGGCCGCCGAGGTAAACATATGATCCGCGATTCTCGGCGCCTCCAAAAACAGGTGACACAGCAACGCACTGTCGTGTGCCACTGTCGAATTACCGCGTGTTATGGGCGAAATCAAATGCATCGCTAACAGGCAGCACAGCAAGCACAGGCATGTTAGAAACCCGCAAAATAGCTCGACTAGATGTGTTCGGTTTAGCGATTCTGGGGGAAGTGCAGAGGGGTCAAGCTCCATCCTCTTTCCAACAGGCAAAGCCTGCTCCGATGTTCGGCGAGATTCACTCTCGCATTTGTTTACAATGCTTACTCTTACTGAGACGCAGTTCAATGCACCGGCCGCCGAGATAAACATACGATCCGCGACTCTCGGCGCCTCCAAAAACAGGTGACACAGCAACGCTCTGTCGTGTGCCACTATCGAATTACCGCGTGTTATGGGCGAAATCAAATGCATCGCTAACAGGCAGCACAGCAAGCACAGGCAGCACAGCAAGCACAGGCAGCACACCAAGCACAGGCAGCACAGCAAGCACAGGCAGCACAGCATGCACAGGCAGCAAGCACAGGCAGCACAGCAAGCACAGGCAGCTTGCACAGGCAGCATAGCAAGCACAGGCAGCTTGCACAGGCAGCATAGCAAGCACAGCAAGCACAGGCAGCAAGTACAGGCAGCACAGGCAGCAAGAACAGGCAGCACAGCAAGCACAGGCAGCAAGCATAGGCAGCATAGCAAGCACAGGCAGCAAGCACAGGCAGCTTGCACAGGCAGCATAGCAAGCACAGCAAGCACAGGCAGCAAGCACAGGCAGCAGAGCAAGCACAGACAGCATGCACAGGCAGCACAGCAAGCACAGGCAGCACAGGCAGCAAGCACAAGCAGCACAGCAAGCACAGGCAGCACAGCAAGCACAGGCAGCAAGCACAGGCAGCACAGCAAGCACAGGCATGTTAGAAACCCGCAAAATAGCTCGACGAGTTCGTTTTAGCGATTCTGGGGGAAGTGCAGAGGGGTCAAGCTCCGTCCTCTTTCCAACAGGCAAAGCCTGCTCCGATCTTCTGCGAGATTCACTCTCGCATTTGTTTACAATGCTTACTCTTACTGAGACGCAGGTCAATGCACCGGTGTCGAGGTAAACATATGATCCGCGACTCTCGGCGTCTCCAAAAACAGGTGACACAGCAACGCACTGTCGCGTGCCACTGTCGAATTACCGCGTGTTATGGGCCAAATCAAATGCATCGCTAACAGGCAGCACAGCAAGCACAGGCAGCACAGCAAGCACAGGCAGCAAGCACAGGCAGCACAGCAAGCACAGGCAGCAAGCACAGCCGGCACAGCAAGCACAGGCTGCAAGCACAGGCAGCACAGCAAGCACAGGCAGCAAGCACAGCAGGCAAGCACAGGCAGCACAGCAAGCACAGCAAGCACAGGCAGCAAGCACAGGCAGCAAGCACAGGCAGCACAGCAAGCACAGGCAGCAAGCACAGGCAGCACAGCAAGCACAAGCAGCACAGCAAGCACAGGCAGCACAGCAAGCACAGGCAGCAAGCACAGGCAGCACAGCAAGCACAGGCAGCAAGCACAGGCAGCACAGCAAGCACAGGCAGTACAGCAAGCACAGGCAGCAAGCACAGGCAGCACAGGCAGCACACCAAGCACAGGCAGCAAGCACCCGCAGCAAGCACAGGCAGCACAGGCAGCACAGCAAGCACAGGCAGCAAGCACAGGCAGCACAGCAAGCACAGGCAGCAAGCACAGGCAGCACAGCAAGCACAGGCAGCAAGCACAGGCAGCACAGCAAGCACAGGCAGCAAGCACAGGCAGCACAGGCAGCACAGGCAGCACAGCAAACACAGGCAGCACAGCACTGGCAGCAAGCACAGGCAGCACAGCAAACACAGGCAGCACAGCAAGCACAGGCAGCAAGCACAGGCAGCAAGCAAAGGCAGCACAGCAAGCACAGGGAGCAAGCACAGGCAGCAAACACAGGCAGCAAGCACAGGCAGCACAGCAAGCACAGGCAGCATAGCAAGTACAGCAAGCACAGGCAGCAAGCACAGGCAGCACAGCAAGCACAGGCAGTACAGCAAGCACAGGCAGCAAGCACAGGCAGCACACCAAGCACAGACAGCACAGCAAGCACAGGCAGCACAGGCAGCACAGCAAGCACAAGCAGCACAGCAAACACAGGCAGCACAGCAAGCACAGGCAGCAAGCACAGGCAGCAAACACAGGCAGCACAGCAAGCACAGGCAGCACAGCAAGCACAGGCAGCAAGCACAGGCAGCACAGCAAGCACAGGCAGCAAGCATAGGCAGCACAGCAAGCACAGGCAGCAAGCACAGGCAGCAAGCACAGGCAGCACGGCAAACACAGGCAGCAAGCACAGGCAGCACAGCAAGCACAGGCAGCACAGGCAGCAAGCACAGGCAGCACAGCAAGCACAGGCAGCAAGCATAGGCAGCACAGCAAGCACAGGCAGCAAGCACAGGCAGCAACCACAGGCAGCACAGCAAGCATGGGCAGCAAGCACCGGCAGCACAGCAAGCACGGGCAGCAAGCACAGGCAGCACAGCAAGCACAGGCAGCAAGCCTAGGCAGCATAGCAAGCACAGGCAGCAAGCACAGGCAGCTTGCACAGGCAGCATAGCAAGCACAGCAAGCACAGGCAGCAAGCACAGGCAGCACAGCAAGCACAGGCAGCAAGCACAGGCAGCAACCACAGGCAGCACAGCAAGCATGGGCAGCAAGCACCGGCAGCACAGCAAGCACGGGCAGCAAGCACAGGCAGCTTGCACAGGCAGCATAGCAAGCACAGCAAGCACAGGCAGCAAGCACAGGCAGCACAGCAAGCACAGGCAGCACAGGCAGCAAGCACAGGCAGCACAGCAAGCACAGGCAGCAAGCATAGGCAGCACAGCAAGCACAGGCAGCAAGCACTGGCAGCACAGCAAGCACAGGCAGCAAGCGCAGGCAGCACAGCAAACACAGGCAGCACAGCAAGCACAGGCAGCACAACAAGCACAGGCAGCACAGCAAGCACAGGCAGCAAGCACAGGCAGCACAGCAAGCACAGGCAGCACAGCTAGCACAGGCAGCAAGTACAGGCAGCACAGGCAGCAAGCACAGGTAGCACAGCAAGCACAGGCAGCAAGCCTAGGCAGCATAGCAAGCACAGGCAGCAAGCACAGGCAGCTTGCACAGGCAGCATAGCAAGCACAGCAAGCACAGGCAGCAAGCACAGGCAGCACAGCAAGCACAGGCAGCACAGGCAGCAAGCACAGGCAGCACAGCAAGCACAGGCAGCAAGCATAGGCAGCACAGCAAGCACAGGCAGCAAGCACAGGCAGCAACCACAGGCAGCACAGCAAGCATGGGCAGCAAGCACCGGCAGCACAGCAAGCACGGGCAGCAAGCACAGGCAGCACAGCAAGCACAGGCAGCAAGCACTGGCAGCACAGCAAGCACAGGCAGCAAGCGCAGGCAGCACAGCAAACACAGGCAGCACAGCAAGCACAGGCAGCACAACAAGCACAGGCAGCACAGCAAGCACAGGCAGCAAGCACAGGCAGCACAGCAAGCACAGGCAGCACAGCTAGCACAGGCAGCAAGCACAGGCAGCACAGCAAGCACAGGCAGCACAGCAAACACAGGCAGCACAGCAAGCACAGTAAGCAAGCACAGGCAGCACATCAAGCACAGGCAGCACAGCAAGCACAGGCAGCAAGCATAGGCAGCACAGCAAGCACAGGCAGCACAGCAAACATAGGCAGCACAGCAAGCACAGGCAGCAAGCACAGGCAGCAAGCACAGGCAGCACAGCAAGCACAGGCAGCAAGCACAGGCAGCTTGCACAGGCAGCATAGCAAGCACAGGCAGCACAGCAAGCATAGGCAGCACAGCAAGCACAGGCAGCACAGCAAGCACAGGCAGCAAGCACAGGCAGCACAGCAAGCATGGGCAGCAAGCACCGGCAGCACAGCAAGCACAGGCAGCAAGCACTGGCAGCACAGCAAGCACAGGCAGCAAGCACAGGCAGCACAGCAAACACAGGCAGCACAGCAAGCACAGGCATCAAGAACAGGCAGCACAACAAGCACAGGCAGCACAGCAAGCACAGGCAGCAAGCACAGGCAGCACAGCAAGCACAGGCAGCACAGCTAGCACAGGCAGCAAGCACAGGCAGCAGAGCAAACACAGGCAGCACAGCAAGCACAGGCAGCACAGGCAGCACAGCAAACACAGGCAGCACAGCAAGCACAGGCAGCACAGCAAGCACAGGCAGCAAGCACAGGCAGCAAGTACAGGCAGCAAACACAGGCAGCACAGCAAGCACAGGCAGCAAGCACAGGCAGCACAGCAAACACAGGCAGCACTGCAAGCACAGGCAGAACAGGCAGCACAGCAAGCACAGGCGGCAAGCACAGGCAGCACAGCAAGCACAGGCAGTACAGCAAGCACAGGCAGCAAGCACAGGCAGCACAGGCAGCACACCAAGCACAGGCAGCACAGCAAGCACAGGCAGCAAGCACAGGCAGCACAGCAAGCACAGGCAGCACAGCAAGCACAGGCAGCAAGCACAGGCATGTTAGAAACCCGCAAAATAGCTCGACGAGATGTGTTCGTTTTAGCGATTCTGGGGGAAGTGCAGAGGGGTCAAGCTCCGTCCTCTTTCCAACAGGCAAAGCCTGCTCCGATCTTCGGCGAGATACACTCTCGCATTTGTTTGCAATGCTTACTCTTACTGAGACGCAGGTCAATGCACCGGCCGCCGAGGTAAACATATGATCCGCGACTCTCGGCGCCTCCAAAAACAGGTGACACAGCAACACACTGTCGTATGCCACTGTCGAATTACCGCGTGTTATGGGCGAAATCAAATGCATCGCTAACAGGCAGCACAGCAAGCACAGGCAGCATAGCAAGCACAGGCAGCAAGCACAGGCAGCACAGCAAGCACAGGCAGCAAGCACAGGCAGCAGAGCAAGCACAGGCAGCAAGCACAGGCAGCACAGCAAGCACAGGCAGCACAGCAAGCACAGGCAGCAAGCACAGGCAGCACAGCAAGCACAGGCATGTTAGAAACCCGCAAAATAGCTCGACGAGTTCGTTTTAGCGATTCTGGGGGAAGTGCAGAGGGGTCAAGCTCCGTCCTCTTTCCAACAGGCAAAGCCTGCTCCGATCTTCTGCGAGATTCACTCTCGCATTTGTTTACAATGCTTACTCTTACTGAGACGCAGGTCAATGCACCGGTGCCGAGGTAAACATATGATCCGCGACTCTCGGCGTCTCCAAAAACAGGTGACACAGCAACGCACTGTCGCGTGCCACTGTCGAATTACCGCGTGTTATGGGCCAAATCAAATGCATCGCTAACAGGCAGCACAGCAAGCACAGGCAGCACAGCAAGCACACGCAGCAAGCACAGGCAGCACAGCAAGCACAGGCAACACAGCAAGCACAGGCAGCAAGCACAGGCAGCACAGCAAGCACAGGCAACACAGCAAGCACAGGCAGCAAGCACAGGCAGCACAGCAAGCACAGGCAGCAAGCATAGGAATGTTAGAAACCCGCAAAATAGCTCGACGAGATGTGTTCGTTTTAGCGATTCTGGGGGAAGTGCAGAGGGGTCAAGCTCCGTCCTCTTTCCAACAGGCAAAGCCTGCTCCGATCTTCGGCGAGATTCACTCTCGCATTTGTTTACAATGCTTACTCTTACTGAGACGCAGGTCAATGCACCGGCCGCCGAGGTAAACATATGATCCGCGACTCTCGGCGCCTCCAAAAACAGGTGACACAGCAACGCACAGGCAGCACAGCAAGCACAGGCAGCGAGCACAGGCAGCACAGCAAGCACAGGCAGCAAGCACAGGCAGCAAGCACAGGCAGCACAGCAAACACAGGCAGCACAGCAAGCACAGGCAGCAAGCACAGGCAGCACAGCAAGCACAGGCAGCAAGCACAGGCAGCACAGGCAGCCCAGCGAGCACAGGCAGCACAGCAAAGCACAGGCAGCAAGCACAGGCAGCAAGCACAGGCAGCACAGGAAGCAAGCACAGGCAGCACATCAAGCACAGGCAGCAAGCACAGGCAGCACAGCAAGCACAGGCAGCACAGCAAGCACAGGCAGCAAGCACAGGCAGCACAGCAAGCACAGGCAGCAAGCATAGGCAGCATAGCAAGCACAGGCAGCAAGCACAGGCAGCTTGCACAGGCAGCATAGCAAGCACAGGCAGCAGAGCAAGCACAGACAGCAAGCACAGGCAGCACAGCAAGCACAGGCAGCAAGCATAGGCAGCACAGCAAGCACAGGCAGCACAGCAAGCATAGGCAGCAAACACAGGCAGCACAGGCAGCACAGCAAGCACAGGCAGCAAGCACAGGCAGCACAGCAAGCACAGGCAGCAAGCACAGGCAGCACAGCAAACACAGGCAGCAAGCACAGGCAGCACAGCAAGCACAGGCAGCAAGCACAGGCATCACAGCAAGCACAGGCAGCAAGCACAGGCAGCAAGCACAGGCAGCAAGCACATGCAGCACAGCAAGCACAGGCAGCACAGGCAGCAAGCACAGGCAGCACAGCAAGCACAGGCAGCAAGCAAAGGCATGTCAGAAACCCGCAAAATATCTCGACGAGATGTGTTCGTTTTAGCGATTCTGGGGGAAATGCAGAGGGGTCAAGCTCCGTCCTCTTTCCAACAGGCAAAGCCTGCTCCGATCTTCGGCGAGATTCACTCTCGCATTTGTATACAATGCTTACTCTTACTGAGACGCAGGTCAATGCACCGGCCGCCGAGGTAAACATATGATCCGCGATTCTCGGCGCCTCCAAAAACAGGTGACACAGCAACGCACTGTCGTGTGCCACTGTCGAATTACCGCGTGTTATGGGCGAAATCAAATGCATCGCTAACAGGCAGCACAGCAAGCACAGGCATGTTAGAAACCCGCAAAATAGCTCGACTAGATGTGTTCGGTTTAGCGATTCTGGGGGAAGTGCAGAGGGGTCAAGCTCCATCCTCTTTCCAACAGGCAAAGCCTGCTCCGATGTTCGGCGAGATTCACTCTCGCATTTGTTTACAATGCTTACTCTTACTGAGACGCAGTTCAATGCACCGGCCGCCGAGATAAACATACGATCCGCGACTCTCGGCGCCTCCAAAAACAGGTGACACAGCAACGCTCTGTCGTGTGCCACTATCGAATTACCGCGTGTTATGGGCGAAATCAAATGCATCGCTAACAGGCAGCACAGCAAGCACAGGCAGCACAGCAAGCACAGGCAGCACACCAAGCACAGGCAGCACAGCAAGCACAGGCAGCACAGCATGCACAGGCAGCAAGCACAGGCAGCACAGCAAGCACAGGCAGCTTGCACAGGCAGCATAGCAAGCACAGGCAGCTTGCACAGGCAGCATAGCAAGCACAGCAAGCACAGGCAGCAAGTACAGGCAGCACAGGCAGCAAGAACAGGCAGCACAGCAAGCACAGGCAGCAAGCATAGGCAGCATAGCAAGCACAGGCAGCAAGCACAGGCAGCTTGCACAGGCAGCATAGCAAGCACAGCAAGCACAGGCAGCAAGCACAGGCAGCAGAGCAAGCACAGACAGCATGCACAGGCAGCACAGCAAGCACAGGCAGCACAGGCAGCAAGCACAAGCAGCACAGCAAGCACAGGCAGCACAGCAAGCACAGGCAGCAAGCACAGGCAGCACAGCAAGCACAGGCATGTTAGAAACCCGCAAAATAGCTCGACGAGTTCGTTTTAGCGATTCTGGGGGAAGTGCAGAGGGGTCAAGCTCCGTCCTCTTTCCAACAGGCAAAGCCTGCTCCGATCTTCTGCGAGATTCACTCTCGCATTTGTTTACAATGCTTACTCTTACTGAGACGCAGGTCAATGCACCGGTGTCGAGGTAAACATATGATCCGCGACTCTCGGCGTCTCCAAAAACAGGTGACACAGCAACGCACTGTCGCGTGCCACTGTCGAATTACCGCGTGTTATGGGCCAAATCAAATGCATCGCTAACAGGCAGCACAGCAAGCACAGGCAGCACAGCAAGCACAGGCAGCAAGCACAGGCAGCACAGCAAGCACAGGCAGCAAGCACAGCCGGCACAGCAAGCACAGGCTGCAAGCACAGGCAGCACAGCAAGCACAGGCAGCAAGCACAGCAGGCAAGCACAGGCAGCACAGCAAGCACAGCAAGCACAGGCAGCAAGCACAGGCAGCAAGCACAGGCAGCACAGCAAGCACAGGCAGCAAGCACAGGCAGCACAGCAAGCACAAGCAGCACAGCAAGCACAGGCAGCACAGCAAGCACAGGCAGCAAGCACAGGCAGCACAGCAAGCACAGGCAGCAAGCACAGGCAGCACAGCAAGCACAGGCAGTACAGCAAGCACAGGCAGCAAGCACAGGCAGCACAGGCAGCACACCAAGCACAGGCAGCAAGCACCCGCAGCAAGCACAGGCAGCACAGGCAGCACAGCAAGCACAGGCAGCAAGCACAGGCAGCACAGCAAGCACAGGCAGCAAGCACAGGCAGCACAGCAAGCACAGGCAGCAAGCACAGGCAGCACAGCAAGCACAGGCAGCAAGCACAGGCAGCACAGGCAGCACAGGCAGCACAGCAAACACAGGCAGCACAGCACTGGCAGCAAGCACAGGCAGCACAGCAAACACAGGCAGCACAGCAAGCACAGGCAGCAAGCACAGGCAGCAAGCAAAGGCAGCACAGCAAGCACAGGGAGCAAGCACAGGCAGCAAACACAGGCAGCAAGCACAGGCAGCACAGCAAGCACAGGCAGCATAGCAAGTACAGCAAGCACAGGCAGCAAGCACAGGCAGCACAGCAAGCACAGGCAGTACAGCAAGCACAGGCAGCAAGCACAGGCAGCACACCAAGCACAGACAGCACAGCAAGCACAGGCAGCACAGGCAGCACAGCAAGCACAAGCAGCACAGCAAACACAGGCAGCACAGCAAGCACAGGCAGCAAGCACAGGCAGCAAACACAGGCAGCACAGCAAGCACAGGCAGCACAGCAAGCACAGGCAGCAAGCACAGGCAGCACAGCAAGCACAGGCAGCAAGCATAGGCAGCACAGCAAGCACAGGCAGCAAGCACAGGCAGCAAGCACAGGCAGCACGGCAAACACAGGCAGCAAGCACAGGCAGCACAGCAAGCACAGGCAGCACAGGCAGCAAGCACAGGCAGCACAGCAAGCACAGGCAGCAAGCATAGGCAGCACAGCAAGCACAGGCAGCAAGCACAGGCAGCAACCACAGGCAGCACAGCAAGCATGGGCAGCAAGCACCGGCAGCACAGCAAGCACGGGCAGCAAGCACAGGCAGCACAGCAAGCACAGGCAGCAAGCACTGGCAGCACAGGCAGCAAGCACAGGTAGCACAGCAAGCACAGGCAGCAAGCCTAGGCAGCATAGCAAGCACAGGCAGCAAGCACAGGCAGCTTGCACAGGCAGCATAGCAAGCACAGCAAGCACAGGCAGCAAGCACAGGCAGCACAGCAAGCACAGGCAGCAAGCACAGGCAGCAACCACAGGCAGCACAGCAAGCATGGGCAGCAAGCACCGGCAGCACAGCAAGCACGGGCAGCAAGCACAGGCAGCTTGCACAGGCAGCATAGCAAGCACAGCAAGCACAGGCAGCAAGCACAGGCAGCACAGCAAGCACAGGCAGCACAGGCAGCAAGCACAGGCAGCACAGCAAGCACAGGCAGCAAGCATAGGCAGCACAGCAAGCACAGGCAGCAAGCACTGGCAGCACAGCAAGCACAGGCAGCAAGCGCAGGCAGCACAGCAAACACAGGCAGCACAGCAAGCACAGGCAGCACAACAAGCACAGGCAGCACAGCAAGCACAGGCAGCAAGCACAGGCAGCACAGCAAGCACAGGCAGCACAGCTAGCACAGGCAGCAAGTACAGGCAGCACAGGCAGCAAGCACAGGTAGCACAGCAAGCACAGGCAGCAAGCCTAGGCAGCATAGCAAGCACAGGCAGCAAGCACAGGCAGCTTGCACAGGCAGCATAGCAAGCACAGCAAGCACAGGCAGCAAGCACAGGCAGCACAGCAAGCACAGGCAGCACAGGCAGCAAGCACAGGCAGCACAGCAAGCACAGGCAGCAAGCATAGGCAGCACAGCAAGCACAGGCAGCAAGCACAGGCAGCAACCACAGGCAGCACAGCAAGCATGGGCAGCAAGCACCGGCAGCACAGCAAGCACGGGCAGCAAGCACAGGCAGCACAGCAAGCACAGGCAGCAAGCACTGGCAGCACAGCAAGCACAGGCAGCAAGCGCAGGCAGCACAGCAAACACAGGCAGCACAGCAAGCACAGGCAGCACAACAAGCACAGGCAGCACAGCAAGCACAGGCAGCAAGCACAGGCAGCACAGCAAGCACAGGCAGCACAGCTAGCACAGGCAGCAAGCACAGGCAGCACAGCAAGCACAGGCAGCACAGCAAACACAGGCAGCACAGCAAGCACAGTAAGCAAGCACAGGCAGCACATCAAGCACAGGCAGCACAGCAAGCACAGGCAGCAAGCATAGGCAGCACAGCAAGCACAGGCAGCACAGCAAACATAGGCAGCACAGCAAGCACAGGCAGCAAGCACAGGCAGCAAGCACAGGCAGCACAGCAAGCACAGGCAGCAAGCACAGGCAGCTTGCACAGGCAGCATAGCAAGCACAGGCAGCACAGCAAGCATAGGCAGCACAGCAAGCACAGGCAGCACAGCAAGCACAGGCAGCAAGCACAGGCAGCACAGCAAGCATGGGCAGCAAGCACCGGCAGCACAGCAAGCACAGGCAGCAAGCACTGGCAGCACAGCAAGCACAGGCAGCAAGCACAGGCAGCACAGCAAACACAGGCAGCACAGCAAGCACAGGCATCAAGAACAGGCAGCACAACAAGCACAGGCAGCACAGCAAGCACAGGCAGCAAGCACAGGCAGCACAGCAAGCACAGGCAGCACAGCTAGCACAGGCAGCAAGCACAGGCAGCAGAGCAAACACAGGCAGCACAGCAAGCACAGGCAGCACAGGCAGCACAGCAAACACAGGCAGCACAGCAAGCACAGGCAGCACAGCAAGCACAGGCAGCAAGCACAGGCAGCAAGTACAGGCAGCAAACACAGGCAGCACAGCAAGCACAGGCAGCAAGCACAGGCAGCACAGCAAACACAGGCAGCACTGCAAGCACAGGCAGAACAGGCAGCACAGCAAGCACAGGCGGCAAGCACAGGCAGCACAGCAAGCACAGGCAGTACAGCAAGCACAGGCAGCAAGCACAGGCAGCACAGGCAGCACACCAAGCACAGGCAGCACAGCAAGCACAGGCAGCAAGCACAGGCAGCACAGCAAGCACAGGCAGCAAGCACAGGCATGTTAGAAACCCGCAAAATAGCTCGACGAGATGTGTTCGTTTTAGCGATTCTGGGGGAAGTGCAGAGGGGTCAAGCTCCGTCCTCTTTCCAACAGGCAAAGCCTGCTCCGATCTTCGGCGAGATACACTCTCGCATTTGTTTGCAATGCTTACTCTTACTGAGACGCAGGTCAATGCACCGGCCGCCGAGGTAAACATATGATCCGCGACTCTCGGCGCCTCCAAAAACAGGTGACACAGCAACACACTGTCGTATGCCACTGTCGAATTACCGCGTGTTATGGGCGAAATCAAATGCATCGCTAACAGGCAGCACAGCAAGCACAGGCAGCATAGCAAGCACAGGCAGCAAGCACAGGCAGCACAGCAAGCACAGGCAGCAAGCACAGGCAGCAGAGCAAGCACAGGCAGCAAGCACAGGCAGCACAGCAAGCACAGGCAGCACAGCAAGCACAGGCAGCAAGCACAGGCAGCACAGCAAGCACAGGCATGTTAGAAACCCGCAAAATAGCTCGACGAGTTCGTTTTAGCGATTCTGGGGGAAGTGCAGAGGGGTCAAGCTCCGTCCTCTTTCCAACAGGCAAAGCCTGCTCCGATCTTCTGCGAGATTCACTCTCGCATTTGTTTACAATGCTTACTCTTACTGAGACGCAGGTCAATGCACCGGTGCCGAGGTAAACATATGATCCGCGACTCTCGGCGTCTCCAAAAACAGGTGACACAGCAACGCACTGTCGCGTGCCACTGTCGAATTACCGCGTGTTATGGGCCAAATCAAATGCATCGCTAACAGGCAGCACAGCAAGCACAGGCAGCACAGCAAGCACACGCAGCAAGCACAGGCAGCACAGCAAGCACAGGCAACACAGCAAGCACAGGCAGCAAGCACAGGCAGCACAGCAAGCACAGGCAACACAGCAAGCACAGGCAGCAAGCACAGGCAGCACAGCAAGCACAGGCAGCAAGCATAGGAATGTTAGAAACCCGCAAAATAGCTCGACGAGATGTGTTCGTTTTAGCGATTCTGGGGGAAGTGCAGAGGGGTCAAGCTCCGTCCTCTTTCCAACAGGCAAAGCCTGCTCCGATCTTCGGCGAGATTCACTCTCGCATTTGTTTACAATGCTTACTCTTACTGAGACGCAGGTCAATGCACCGGCCGCCGAGGTAAACATATGATCCGCGACTCTCGGCGCCTCCAAAAACAGGTGACACAGCAACGCACAGGCAGCACAGCAAGCACAGGCAGCGAGCACAGGCAGCACAGCAAGCACAGGCAGCAAGCACAGGCAGCAAGCACAGGCAGCACAGCAAACACAGGCAGCACAGCAAGCACAGGCAGCAAGCACAGGCAGCACAGCAAGCACAGGCAGCAAGCACAGGCAGCACAGGCAGCCCAGCGAGCACAGGCAGCACAGCAAAGCACAGGCAGCAAGCACAGGCAGCAAGCACAGGCAGCAAGCACAGGCAGCACAGGAAGCAAGCACAGGCAGCACATCAAGCACAGGCAGCAAGCACAGGCAGCACAGCAAGCACAGGCAGCACAGCAAGCACAGGCAGCAAGCACAGGCAGCACAGCAAGCACAGGCAGCAAGCACAGGCAGCACAGCAAGCACAGGCAGCACAGCAAGCACAGGCAGCACAGGCAGCACAGCAAGCACAGGCAGCATAGCAAGTACAGCAAGCACAGGCAGCAAGCACAGGCAGCACAGCAAGCACAGGCAGCACAGCAAGCACAGGCAGCAAGCACAGGCAGCACAGCAAACACAGGCAGCACAGCAAGCATAGGCAGCAAACACAGGCAGCACAGGCAGCACAGCAAGCACAGGCAGCAAGCACAGGCAGCACAGCAAGCACAGGCAGCACAGCAAGCACAGGCAGCACAGCAAGCACAGGCAGCAAGCACAGGCAGCACAGCAAACACAGGCAGCACAGCAAGCACAGGCAGCAAGCACAGGCATCACAGCAAGCACAGGCAGCAAGCACAGGCAGCAAGCACAGGCAGCAAGCACAGGCAGCACAGCAAGCACAGGCAGCACAGGCAACACAGCAAGCACAGGCAGCAAGCACAGGCAGCACAGCAAGCACAGGCAACAAGCAAAGGCATGTCAGAAACCCGCAAAATAGCTCGACGAGATGTGTTCGTTTTTTAGCGATTCTTGGGGAAGTGCAGAGGGGTCAAGCTCCGTCCTCTTTCCAACAGGCAAAGCCTGCTCCGATCTTCGGCGAGATTCACTCTCGCATTTGATTAAAATGCTTACTCTTACTGATACGCAGGTCAATGCAACGGCCGCCGAGGTAAACATATGATCCGCGACTCGCGGCGCATCCAAAAACAGGTGACACAGCAACGTACTGTCGTGTGCCACTGTCGAATTACCGCGTGTTATGGGCGAAATCAAATGCATCGCTAACAGGCAGCACAGCAAGCACAGGCAGCAAGCACAGGCAGCACAGCAAGCACAGGCAGCACAGCATGCACAGGCAGCAAGCACAGGCAGCACAGCAAGCACAGGCAGCTTGCACAGGCAGCATAGCAAGCACAGGCAGCTTGCACAGGCAGCATAGCAAGCAGAGCAAGCACAGGCAGCAAGTACAGGCAGCACAGGCAGCAAGCACAGGTAGCACAGCAAGCACAGGCAGCAAGCCTAGGCAGCATAGCAAGCACAGGCAGCAAGCACAGGCAGCTTGCACAGGCAGCATAGCAAGCACAGCAAGCACAGGCAGCAAGCACAGGCAGCACAGCAAGCACAGGCAGCAAGCACAGGCAGCACAGCAAGCACAGGCAGCACAGGCAGCAAGCACAGGCAGCACAGCAAGCACAGGCAGCAAGCATAGGCAGCACAGCAAGCACAGGCAGCAAGCACAGGCAGCAAGCACAGGCAGCATAGCAAGCATGGGCAGCAAGCACCGGCAGCACAGCAAGCACGGGCAGCAAGCACAGGCAGCACAGCAAGCACAGGCAGCAAGCACTGGCAGCACAGCAAGCACAGGCAGCAAGCACAGGCAGCACAGCAAACACAGGCAGCACAGCAAGCACAGGCAGCACAACAAGCACAGGCAGCACAGCAAGCACAGGCAGCAAGCACAGGCAGCACAGCAAGCACAGGCAGCACAGCTAGCCCAGGCAGCAAGCACAGGCAGCACAGCAAGCACAGACAGCACAGCTAGCACAGGCAGCAAGCACAGGCAACACAGCAAACACAGGCAGCACAGCAAGCACAGGCAGCAAGCACAGGCAGCACATCAAGCACAGGCAGCAAGCACAAGCAGCACAGCAAGCACAGGCATGTTAGAAACCCGCAAAATAGCTCGACGAGATGTGTTCGTTTTAGCGATTCTGGGGAAGTGCAGAGGTGTCAAGCTCCGTCCTCTTTCCAACAGGCAAAGCCTGCTCCGATCTTCGGCGAGATTCACTCTCGCATTTGTTTACAATGCTTACTCTTACTGAGACACAGGTCAATGCACCGGCCGCCGAGGTAAACATATGATGCGCGACTCTCGCCGCCTCCAAAAACAGGTGACACAGCAACGCACTGTCGTGTGCCACTGTCGAAGTACCGCGTGTTATGTGCGAAATCAAATGCATCGCTAACAGGCAGCACAGCAAGCACAGGCAGCACAGCAAGCACAGACAGCACAGCAGGCACAGGCAGCAAGCACAGGCAGCACAGCAAACACAGGCAGCACAGCAAGCACAGGCAGCACAGCACAGGCAGCACAGCAAGATCAGGCAGCAAAGCAAGTACAGCAAGCACAGGCAGCAAGCACAGGCAGCACAGCAAGCACAGGCAGCAAGCACAAGCAGCACAGCATACACAGGCAGCACAGGCAGCATGCACAGGCAGCACAGCAAGCACAGGCAGCAAGCACATGCAGCACAGCATGCACAAGCAGCAAGCACAGGCAGCAAGCACAGGCAGCACAGCAAGCACAGGCAGCAAGCACAGGCAGCACAGCAAACACAGGCAGCACAGCAAGCACAGGCAGCAAGCACAGGCAGCAAGCACAGGCAGCAAGCACAGGCAGCACAAAAAACACAGGCAGCACAGCAAGCACAGGCAGCAAGCACAGGCAGCACAGGCAGCACAGCAAGCACCGGCAGCACAGCAAGCTCGGGCAGCAAGCACCGGCAGCACAGCAAGCACGGGCAGCAAGCACAGGCGGCACAGCAAGCACAGGCAGCAAGCAAAGGCAGCACAGCAAGCACAGGCAGCACAGCACAGGCAGCACAGCAAGCACAGGCAGCAAGCACAGGCAGCACAGCAAGCACAGGCAGCAAGCACAGGCAGCACAGGCAGCACAGCAAGCAGAGGCAGCAAGCACAGGCAGCACAGCAAGTACAGACAGCAAGCACAGGCAGCAAGCACAGGCAGCACAGCAAGCACAGGCAGCAAGCACAGGCAGCACAGGCAGCACAGCAAGCACAGGCAGCAAGCACAGGCAGCACAGCAAGCACAGGCAGCAAGCACAGGCAGCAAGCACAGGCAGCACAGGCAGCAAGCACAGGCAGCACAGCAAGTGCAGCAAGCACAGGCAGCACAGCAAGCAGAGGCAGCAAGCACAGGCAGCATAGCAAGCACAGGCAGCAAGCACAGGCAGCAAGCACAGGCTGCATAGCAAGCACAGCAAGCACAGGCAGCACAGCAAGCACAGGCGGCACAGCAAGCACAGGCAGCAAGCAAAGGCAGCACAGCAAGCACAGGCAGCACAGCACAGGCAGCACAGCAAGCACAGGCAGTAAGCACAGGCAGCACAGCAAGCACAGGCAGCAAGCACAGGCAGCACAGGCAGCACAGCAAGCAGAGGCAGCAAGCACAGGCAGCACAGCAAGTACAGACAGCAAGCACAGGCAGCAAGCACAGGCAGCACAGCAAGCACAGGCAGCAAGCACAGGCAGCACAGGCAGCACAGCAAGCACAGGCAGCAAGCACAGGCAGCACAGCAAGCACAGGCAGCACAGGCAGCAAGCACAGGCAGCACAGCAAGCACAGGCAGCAAGCATAGGCAGCACAGCAAGCACAGGCAGCAAGCACAGGCAGCACAGCAAGCACGGGCAGCAAGCACCGGCAGCACAGCAAGCACGGGCAGCAAGCACAGGCAGCAAGCACTGGCAGCACAGCAAGCACAGGCAGCAAGCACAGGCAGCACAGCAAGCACAGGCATCAAGAACAGGCAGCACAACAAGCACAGGCAGCAAGCACAGGCAGCACAGCAAGCACAGGCAGCACAGCTAGCACAGGCAGCAAGCACAGGCAGCACAGCAAGCACAGGCAGCAAGCACAGGCAGCACAGCAAGCACAGGCAGCACAGCAAACACAGGCAGCACAGCAAGCACAGGCAGCAAGCACAGGCAGCACAGCAAGCACAGGCAGCACAGCAAGCACAGACAGCAAGCACAGGCAGCAAGCACAGGCATGTTAGAAACCCGCAAAATAGCTCGACGAGATGTGTTCGTTTTAGCGATTCTGGGGGAAGTGCAGAGGGGTTAAGCTCCGACCTCTTTCCAACAGGCAACGCCTGCTCCGATCTTCGGCGAGATTCACTGTCGCATTTGTTTACAATGATTACTCTTACTGAGACGCAGGTCAATGCACCGGCCGCCGAGGTAAACATATGATCCGCGACTCTCGGCGCCTCCAAAGATAGGTGACACAGCAACGCACTGTCGTGTGCCACTGTCGAATTACCGCGTGTTATGGGCGAAATCAAGTGCATCGCTAACAGGCAGCACAGCAAGCGCAGGCAGCACAGCAAGCACAGGCAGCAAGCACAGGCAACACAGCAAGCACAGGCAGCAAGCACTGGCAGCAAGCACAGGCAGCACAGCAAGCACAGGCAGCAAGAACAGGCAGCGCAGCAAGCACAGGCAGCAAGCACAGGCAGCTCAGGCAGCACAGCAAGCACAGGCAGCAAGCACAGGCAGCACAGCAAGCACAGGCAGCAAGCACAGGCAGCACAGCAAGCACAGGCAGCAAGCACAGGCAGCAAGCACAGGCAGCACAGCAAGCACAGGCAGCACAGGCAGCACAGCAAGCACAGGCAGCAAGCACAGGCAGCAAGCACAGGCAGCACAGCAAGCACAGGCAGCAAGCACAGGCAGCAGAGCAAGCACAGGCAGCAAGCACAGGCAGTACAGGAAGGACAGGCAGCACAGCAAGCACAGGCAGCAAGCACAGGCGGCACAGCAAACACAGGCAGCACAGCAAGCACAGGCAGCACAGCAAGCACAGGCAGCAAGCACAGGCATGTTAGAAACCCGCAAAATAGCTCGACGAGATGTGTTCGTTTTAGCGCTTCTGGGGGAAGTGCAGAGGGGTCAACCTCCGTCCTCTTTCCAACAGGCAAAGCCTGCTCCGATCTTCGGCGAGATTCACTCTCGCATTTGTTTACAATGCTTACTCTTACTGAGACGCAGGTCAATACACCGGCCGCCGAGGTAAACATATGATCCGCGCGTCTCGGCGCCTCCAAAAACAGGTGACACAGCAACGCACTGTCGTGTGCCACTGTAGAATTACCGCGTGTTATGGGCGAAATCAAATGCATCGCTAACAGGCAGCACAGCAAGAACAGGCAGCACAGCAAGCACAGGCAGCAAGCACAGGCAGCACAGGCAGCAAGCACAGGCAGCAAGCACTGGCAGCACAGCAAGCACAGGCAGCAAGCACAGGCAGCACAGGCAGCACAGCAAGCACAGGCAGCAAGCACAGGCAGCAAGCACAGGCAGCACAGCAAGCACAGGCAGCAAGCACAGGCAGCAAGAACAGGCAGCACAGCAAGCACAGGCAGCACAGCAAGCACAGGCAGCAAGCACAGGCAGCACAGCAAACACAGGCAGCACAGCAAGCACAGGCAGCAAGCACAGGCATGTTAGAAACCCGCAAAATAGCTCGACGAGATGTGTTCGTTTTAGCGCTTCTGGGGGAAGTGCAGAGGGGTCAACCTCCGTCCTCTTTCCAACAGGCAAAGCCTGCTCCGATCTTCGGCGAGATTCACTCTCGCATTTGTTTACAATGCTTACTCTTACTGAGACGCAGGTCAATGCACCGGCCGCCGAGGTAAACATATGATCCGCGACTCTCGGCGCCTCCAAAAACAGGTGACACAGCAACGCACTGTCGTGTGCCACTGTCGAATTACCACGTGTTATGGGCGAAATCAAATGCATCGCTAACAGGCAGCACAGCAAGCACAGGCAGCACAGCAAGCACAGGCAGCAAGCACAGGCAGCAAGCACAGGCAGCACAGCAAGCACAGGCAGCAAGCACAGGCAGCACAGCAAACACAGGCAGCAAGCACAGGCAGCACAGGCAGCACAGCAAGCACAGGCAGCAAGCACAGGCAGCACAGCAAGCACAGACATGTTAGAAACCCGCAAAATAGCTCGACGAGATGTGTTCGTTTTAGCGATTCTGGGGGAAGTGCAGAGGGGTCAAGCTCCGACCTCTTTCCAACAGGCAACGCCTGCTCCGATCTTCGGCGAGATTCACTGTCGCATTTGTTTACAATGCTTACTCTTACTGAGACGCAGGTCAATGCACCGGCAGCCGAGGTAAACATATGATCCGCGACTCTCGGCGCCTCCAAAGATAGGTGACACAGCAACGCATTGTCGTGTGCCACTGTCGATTTACCGCGTGTTATGGGCGAAATCAAAAGCATCGTTAACAGGCAGCACAGCAAGCACAGGCAGCAAGCACAGGCAGCACAGTAAGCACAGGAAGCAAGCACAGGCAGCACATCAAGCACAGGCAGCAAGCACAGGCAGCATAGCAACCACAGCAAGCACAGGCAGCCCAACAAGCACAGGCGGCACAGCAAGCACAGGCAGCAAGCAAAGGCAGCACAGCAAGCACAGGCAGCAAGCACAGGCAGCAAGCACAGGCAGCAAGCACAGGCAGCACAGCAAGCACAGGCAGCACAGCAAGCACAGGCAGCAAGCACAGGCAGCACAGCAAACACAGGCAGCACAGCAAGCACAGGGAGCAAGCACAGGCAGCACAGCAAGCACAGGCAGCAAGCATAGGCAGCACAGCAAGCACAGGCAGCAAGCACAGGCAGCACAGCAAGCACAGGCAGCAAGCACAGGCAGCACAGGCAGCAAGCACAGGCATGTTAGAAACCCGCAAAATAGCTCGACGAGATGTGTTCGTTTTTTAGCGATTCTGGGGGAAGTGCAGAGGGGTCAAGCTCCGTCCTCTTTCCAACAGGCAAAGCCTGCTCTGATCTTCGGCGAGATTCACTCTCGCATTTGCTTACAATGCTTACTCTTACTGAGACGCAGGTCAATGCACCGGCCGCCGAGGTAAACATATGATCCGCGACTCTCGGCGCCTCCAAAAACAGGTGACACAGTATCGCACTGTCGTGTGCCACTGTCGAATTACCGCGTGTTATGGGCGAAATCAAATGCATCGCTAACAGGCAGCACAGCAAGCACAGGCAGCAAGCACAGCCAGCACAGCAAGCACAGGCAGCACAGGTAGCACAGGCAGCAAGCACAGGCAGCACAGCAAGCACAGGCAGCAAGCACAGGCAGCACAGGCAGCAAGCACAGGCAGCAAGCACTGGCAGCACAGCAAGCACAGGCAGCAAGCACAGGCAGCACAGGCAGCACAGCAAGCACAGGCAGCAAGCACAGGCAGCATAGCAAGCACAGGCAGCAAGCACAGGCAGCACAGCAAGCACAAACAGCAAGCACAGGCAGCACAGCAAGCACAGGCAGCACAGCAAGCACAAACAGCAAGCACAGGCAGCACAGCAAGCACAGGCAGCAAGCACAGGCAGCACAGCAAGCACAGGCAGCACAGCAAGCACAGGCAGCAAGCACAGGCAGCATAGCAAGCACAGCAAGCACAGGCAGCACAACAAGCACAGGCGGCACAGCAAGCCCAGGCAGCAAGCAAAGGCAGCACAGCAAGCACAGGCAGCAAGCACAGGCAGCACAGCAGGCACACGCAGCGCAGCAAGCACAGGCAGCACAGCAAGCACAGGCAGCAAGCACAGGCAGCACAGCAAGCACAAACAGCAAGCACAGGCAGCACAGCAAGCACAGGCAGCACAGCAAGCACAAACAGCAAGCATAGGCAGCACAGCAAGCACAGGCAGCAAGCACAGGCAGCATAGCAAGCACAGCAAGCACAGGCAGCCCAACAAGCACAGGCGGCACAGCAAGCACAGGCAGCAAGCACAGGCAGCAAGCAAAGGCAGCACAGCAAGCACAGGCAGCACAGCAAGCACAGGCAGCATAGCAAGCACAAACAGCAAGCACAGGCAGCACAGCAAGCACAAACAGCAAGCATAGGCAGCACAGCAAGCACAGGCAGCAAGCACAGGCAGCACAGCAAGCACAGGCGGCACAGCAAGCACACGCAGCAAGCACAGGCAGCAGAGCAAGCACAGGCAGCACAGCAAGCATGGGCAGCAAGCACCGGCAGCACAGCAAGCACGGGCAGCAAGCGCAGGCAGCACAGCAAGCACAGGCAACAAGCACAGGCAGCACAGCAAGCACAGGCAGCATAGCACAGGCAGCATAGCAAGCACAGCAAGCACGGGCATCAAGCACAGGCAGCACAGCAAGCACAAACAGCAAGCATAGGCAGCACAGCAAGCACAGGCAGCACAGCAAGCACAGGCAGCAAGCACAGGCAGCATAGCAAGCACAGGCAGCCCAACAAGCACAGGCGGCACAGCAAGCACAGGCAGCAAGAACAGGCAGCAAGCAAAGGCAGCACAGCAAGCACAGGCAGCACAGCAAGCACAGGCAGCAAGCACAGGCAGCACAGCAAGCACAGGCAGCACAGCAAGCACACGCAGCGCAGCAAGCACAGGCAGCAATCACAGGCAGCACAGCAGGCACAGGCAGCAAGCACAGGCAGCACAGCAAGCACAGGCAGCAAGCACAGGCAGCACAGCAAGCACAAACAGCAAGCACAGGCAGCACAGCAAGCACAGGCAGCAAGCACAGGCAGCACAGCAAGCACAAACAGCAAGCATAAGCAGCACAGCAAGCACAGGCAGCATAGCAAGCACAGGAAGGACAGGCAGCCCAACAAGCAAAGGCGGCACAGCAAGCACAGGCAGCAAGCACAGGCAGCAAGCAAAGGCAGCACAGCAAGCACACGCAGCGCAGCAAGCACAGGAGCAAGCACAGGCAGCACAGCAAGCACAGGCAGCAAGCACAGGCAGCATAGCAAGCACAGGAAGGACAGGCAGCCCAACAAGCAAAGGCGGCACAGCAAGCACAGGCAGCAAGCACAGGCAGCAAGCAAAGGCAGCACAGCAAGCACACGCAGCGCAGCAAGCACAGGAGCAAGCACAGGCAGCACAGCAAGCACAGGCAGCAAGCACAGGCAGCATAGCAAGCACAGGCAGCAAGCACAGGCAGCACAGCAAGCACAAACAGCAAGCACAGGCAGCACAGCAAGCACAGGCAGCACAGCAAGCACAAACAGCAAGCACAGGCAGCACAGCAAGCACAGGCAGCAAGCAGAGGCAGCAAGCACAGGCAGCACAGCAAGCACAGGCAGCAAGCACAGGCAGCAAGCACACGCAGCGCAGCAAGCACAGGCAGCACAGCAAGCACAGACAGCACAGCAAGCACAGGCAGCACAGCAAGCACAGGCGGCACAGCAAGCACAGGCAGCAAGCACAGGCAGCACAGCAAGCACAGGGAGCAAGCATAGGCAGCACAGCAAGCACAGGCAGCAAGCACAGGCAGCACAGCAAGCACAGGCAGCAAGCACAGGCAGCACAGTAAGCACAGGAAGCAAGCACAGGCAGCACATCAAGCACAGGCAGCAAGCACAGGCAGCATAGCAACCACAGCAAGCACAGGCAACCCAACAAGCACAGGCGGCACAGCAAGCACAGGCAGCAAGCACAGGCAGCAAGCAAAGGCAGCACAGCAAGCACAGGCAGCAAGCACAGGCAGCACAGCAAGCACAGGGAACAAGCACAGGCAGCACAGCAAGCACAGGCAGCGCAGCAAGCTCAGGCAGCACAGCAAGAACAGGCAGCAAGCACAGGCAGCAAGCACAGGCAGCATAGCAAGCACAGCAAGCACAGGCAGCAAGCACAGGCAGCACACCAAGCACAGGCAGCACAGCAAGCACAGGCAGCAAGCACAGGCAGCACAGCAAGCACAGGGAGCAAGCACAGGCAGCACAGCAAGCACAGGCAGCAAGCATAGGCAGCACAGCAAGCACAGGCAGCAAGCACAGGCATGTTAGAAACCCGCAAAATAGCTCGACGAGATGTGTTCGTTTTTTAGCGATTCTGGGGGAAGTGCAGAGGGGTCAAGCTCCGTCCTCTTTCCAACAGGCAAAGCCTGCTCTGATCTTCGGCGAGATTCACTCTCGCATTTGCTTACAATGCTTACTCTTACTGAGACGCAGGTCAATGCACCGGCCGCCGAGGTAAACATATGATCCGCGACTCTCGGCGCCTCCAAAAACAGGTGACACAGTATCGCACTGTCGTGTGCCACTGTCGAATTACCGCGTGTTATGGGCGAAATCAAATGCATCGCTAACAGGCAGCACAGCAAGCACAGGCAGCAAGCACAGCCAGCACAGCAAGCACAGGCAGCACAGGTAGCACAGGCAGCAAGCACAGGCAGCACAGCAAGCACAGGCAGCAAGCACAGGCAGCACAGCAAGCACAGGCAGCACAGCAAGCACAGGCAGCAAGCACAGGCAGCACAGCAAGCACAGGCAGCAAGCACGGGTAGCACAGCACAGGCAGCACAGCAAGCACAGGCAGCACAGCAAACACAGGCAGCACAGGCAGCAAGCACAGACAACACAGCAAGCCAGGCAGCAAGCACAGGCAGCACAGCAAGCACAGGCAGCAAGCACAGGCAGCAAGCACAGGCAGCACAGCAGACACAGGCAGCACAGCAAGCACAGGCAGCAAGCACAGGCAGCACAGCAAGCACAGGCAGCAAGCACCGGCAGCACAGCAAGCACAGGCAGCAAGCACAGGCAGCATAGCAAGCACACGCAGCGCAGCAAGCACAGGCAGCACAGCAAGCACAGACAGCACAGGAAGCACAGGCAGCACAGCAAGCACAGGCGGCACAGCAAGCACAGGCAGCAAGCACAGGCAGCACAGCAAGCACAGGCAGCCCAACAAGCACAGGCGGCACAGCAAGCACAGGCAGCACAGCAAGCACAAACAGCAAGCATAGGCAGCACAGCAAGCACAGGCAGCAAGCACAGGCAGCACAGCAAGCACAAACAGCAAGCATAGGCAGCACAGCAAGCACAGGCAGCAAGCACAGGAAGGACAGGCAGCCCAACAAGCAAAGGCGGCACAGCAAGCACAGGCAGCGAGCACAGCCAGCAAGCAAAGGCAGCACAGCAAGCACACGGAGCGCAGCAAGCACAGGAGCAAGCACAGGCAGCACAGCAAGCACAGGCAGCAAGCACAGGCAGCAAAGCAAGCACAAACAGCAAGCACAGGCAGCACAGCAAGCACAAACAGCAAGCATAGGCAGCACAGCAAGCACAGGCAGCAAGCACAGGCAGCATAGCAAGCACACGCAGCGCAGCAAGCACAGGCAGCACAGCAAGCACAGACAGCACAGGAAGCACAGGCAGCACAGCAAGCACAGGCGGCACAGCAAGCACAGGCAGCAAGCACAGGCAGCACAGCAAGCACAGGGAGCAAGCATAGGCAGCACAGCAAGCACAGGCAGCAAGCACAGGCAGCAAGCACAGGCAGCACAGTAAGCACAGGAAGCAAGCACAGGCAGCACATCAAGCACAGGCAGCAAGCACAGGCAGCATAGCAACCACAGCAAGCACAGGCAGCCCAACAAGCACAGGCGGCACAGCAAGCACAGGCAGCACAGCAAGCACAAACAGCAAGCATAGGCAGCACAGCAAGCACAGGCAGCAAGCACAGGCAGCATAGCAAGCACAGCAAGCACAGGCAGCCCAACAAGCACAGGCGGCACAGCAAGCACAGGCAGCAAGCACAGGCAGCAAGCAAAGGCAGCACAGCAAGCACAGGCAGCACAGCAAGCACAGGCAGCAAAGCAAGCACAAACAGCAAGCACAATCAGCAAGCATAGGCAGCACAGCAAGCACAGGCAGCAAGCACAGGCAGCACAGCAAGCACAGGCAGCATAGCAAGCACAGGCAGCAAGCACAGGCAGCACAGCAAGCACAAACAGCAAGCACAGGCAGCACAGCAAGCACAAACAGCAAGCACAGGCAGCACAGCAAGCACAGGCAGCAAGCACAGACAACACAGCAAGCACAGGCAGCAAGCACAGGCAGCACAGCAAGCACAGGCAGCAAGCACAGGCAGCAAGCACAGGCAGCACAGCAAACACAGGCAGCACAGCAAGCACAGGCAGCAAGCACAGGCAGCACAGCAAGCACAGGCAGCAAGCACCGGCAGCACAGCAAGCACAGGCAGCAAGCACAGGCAGCACAGCAAGCACAAACAGCAAGCACAGGCAGCAGAGCAAGCACAGGCAGCACAGGCAGCACAGCAAGCACGGGCAGCAAGCACAGGCAGCACAGCAAGCACAGGCAGCAAGCACAGGCAGCACAGCAAGCACAGGCAGCAAGCACAGGCAGCACAGCAAGCACAAACAGCAAGCACAGGCAGCACAGCAAGCACAAACAGCAAGCATAGGCAGCACAGCAAGCACAGGCAGCAAGCACAGGCAGCATAGCAAGCACAGCAAGCACAGGCAGCCCAACAAGCACAGACGGCACAGCAAGCACAGGCAGCAAGCACAGGCAGCAAGCAAAGGCAGCACAGCAAGCACAGGCAGCACAGCAAGCACAGGCAGCAAAGCAAGCACAAACAGCAAGCACAGGCAGCACAGCAAGCACAAACAGCAAGCATAGGCAGCACAGCAAGCACAGGCAGCAAGCACAGGCAGCACAGCAAGCACAGGCGGCACAGCAAGCACACGCAGCAAGCACAGGCAGCAGAGCAAGCACAGGCAGCACAGCAAGCACGGGCAGCAAGCACCGGCAGCACAGCAAGCACGGGCAGCAAGCGCAGGCAGCACAGCAAGCACAGGCAACAAGCACAGGCAGCACAGCAAGCACAGGCAGCAAGCACAGGCAGCATAGCAAGCACAGCAAGCACGGGCATCAAGCACAGGCAGCACAGCAAGCACAAACAGCAAGCACAGGCAGCACAGCAAGCACAGGCAGCATAGCAAGCACAGGCAGCCCAACAAGCACAGGCGGCACAGCAAGCACAGGCAGCAAGCACAGGCAGCAAGCAAAGGCAGCACAGCAAGCACAGGCAGCACAGCAAGCACAGGCAGCAAGCACAGGCAGCACAGCAAGCACAGGCAGCAAGCACGGGCAGCACAGCAAGCACAGGCAAGTTAGAAACCCGCAAAATAGCTCGACGATATGTGTTCGTTTTAGCGATTCTGGGGGAAGTGCAGAGGTGTCAAGCTTCGTCCTCTTTCCAACAGGCAAAGCCTGCTCCGATCTTCGGCGAGATTCACTCTCGCATTTGTTTACAATGCTTACTCTTACTGAGACGCAGTTCAATGCACCGGCCGCCGAGGTAAACATATGATCCGCGACTCTCGGCGCCTCCAAAAACAGGTGACACAGCAACGCACTGTCGTGTGCCACTGTCGAAGTACCGCGTGTTATGTGCGAAATCAAATGCATCGCTAACAGGCAGCACAGCAAGCACAGGCAGCAAGCACAGGCAGCAGAGCAAGCACAGGCAGCACAGCAAGCACAGGCAGCAAGCACAGGCAGCACAGCAAGCACAGGCAGCACAGCAAGCGCAGGCAGCAAGCACAGGCAACACAGCAAGCACAGACAGCACAGCAGGCACAGGCAGCAAGCACAGGCAGCACAGCAAACACAGGCAGCACAGCAAGCACAGGCAGCACAGCACAGGCAGCACAGCAAGCACAGGCAGCACAGCAAACACAGGCAGCACAGCAAGCACAGGCAGCAAGCACAGACAACACAGCAAGCACAGGCAGCAAGCACAGGCAGCACAGCAAGCACAGGCAGCAAGCACAGGCAGCAAGCACAGGCAGCACAGCAAACACAGGCAGCACAGCAAGCACAGGCAGCAAGCACAGGCAGCACAGCAAGCACAGGCAGCACAGCAAGCACACGCAGCGCAGCAAGCACAGGCAGCAATCACAGGCAGCACAGCAGGCACAGGCAGCAAGCACAGGCAGCACAGCAAGCACAGGCAGCAAGCACAGGCAGCACAGCAAGCACAAACAGCAAGCACAGGCAGCACAGCAAGCACAGGCAGCAAGCACAGGCAGCACAGCAAGCACAAACAGCAAGCATAGGCAGCACAGCAAGCACAGGCAGCAAGCACAGGCAGCATAGCAAGCACAGGAAGGACAGGCAGCCCAACAAGCAAAGGCGGCACAGCAAGCACAGGCAGCAAGCACAGCCAGCAAGCAAAGGCAGCACAGCAAGCACACGCAGCGCAGCAAGCACAGGAGCAAGCACAGGCAGCACAGCAAGCACAGGCAGCAAGCACAGGCAGCAAAGCAAGCACAAACAGCAAGCACAGGCCGCACAGCAAGCACAAACAGCAAGCATAGGCACCACAGCAAGCACAGGCAGCAAGCACAGGCAGCATAGCAAGCACACGCAGCGCAGCAAGCACAGGCAGCACAGCAAGCACAGACAGCACAGGCAGCACAGCAAGCACAGGCGGCACAGCAAGCACAGGCAGCAAGCACAGGCAGCACAGCAAGCACAGGGAGCAAGCATAGGCAGCACAGCAAGCACAGGCAGCAAGCACAGGCAGCACAGCAAGCACAGGCAGCAAGCACAGGCAGCACAGTAAGCACAGGAAGCAAGCACATCAAGCACAGGCAGCAAGCACAGGCAGCATAGCAACCACAGCAAGCACAGGCAGCCCAACAAGCACAGGCGGCACAGCAAGCACAGGCAGCACAGCAAGCACAAACAGCAAGCATAGGCAGCACAGCAAGCACAGGCAGCAAGCACAGGCAGCATAGCAAGCACAGCAAGCACAGGCAGCCCAACAAGCACAGGCGGCACAGCAAGCACAGGCAGCAAGCACAGGCAGCAAGCAAAGGCAGCACAGCAAGCACAGGCAGCACAGCAAGCACAGGCAGCAAAGCAAGCACAAACAGCAAGCACAGGCAGCACAGCAAGCACAAACAGCAAGCACAGGCAGCAAGCAAAGGCAGCATAGCAAGCACAGGCAGCAAGCACAGGCAGCACAGCAAGCACAGGGAACAAGCACAGGCAGCACAGCAAGCACAGGCAGCGCAGCAAGCTCAGGCAGCACAGCAAGAACAGGCAGCAAGCACAGGCAGCAAGCACAGGCAGCATAGCAAGCACAGCAAGCACAGGCAGCACACCAAGCACAGGCAGCACAGCAAGCACAGGCAGCAAGCACAGGCAGCACAGCAAGCACAGGGAGCAAGCACAGGCAGCACAGCAAGCACAGGCAGCAAGCATAGGCAGCACAGCAAGCACAGGCAGCACAGCAAGCGCAGGCAGCAAGCACAGGCAGCACAGACAGCACAGCAGGCACAGGCAGCAAGCACAGGCAGCACAGCAAACACAGGCAGCACAGCAAGCACAGGCAGCACAGCACAGGCAGCACAGCAAGCACAGGCAGCACAGCAAACACAGGCAGCACAGCAAGCACAGGCAGCAAGCACAGACAACACAGCAAGCCAGGCAGCAAGCACAGGCAGCACAGCAAGCACAGGCAGCAAGCACAGGCAGCAAGCACAGGCAGCACAGCAAACACAGGCAGCACAGCAAGCACAGGCAGCAAGCACAGGCAGCACAGCAAGCACAGGCAGCAAGCACCGGCAGCACCGGCAGCACCGCAAGCACAGGCAGCAAGCACAGGCATGTTAGAAACCCGCAAAATAGCTCGACGAGATGTGTTCGTTTTAGCGATTCTGGGGGAAGTGCAGAGGGGTCAAGCTCCGTCCTCTTTCCAACAGGCAAAGCCTGCTCCGACCTTCGGCGAAATTCACTCTCGCATTTGTTTACAATGCTTACTCTTACTGAGACGCAGGTCAATGCACCGGCCGCCTAGGTAAACATATGATCCGCGACACTCGGCGCCTCCAAAAACAGGGGACACAGCAACGCACTGTCGTGTGCCACTGTCGAATTACCGCGGGTTATGGGCGAAATCAAAAGCATCGCTAACAGGCAGCAAGCACAGACAGCACAGCAAGCACAGGCAGCAAGCGCAGGCAGCACAGCAAGCACAGGCAGCAAGCACAGGCAGCAAGCACAGGCAGCAAGCACAGGCAGCACAGCAAGCACAGGCAGCAAGCACAGGCAGCACAGCAAGCACAGGCAGCAAGCACAGGCAGCATAGCAAGCACAGCAAGCACAGGCAGCACAACAAGCACAGGCGGCACAGCAAGCCCAGGCAGCAAGCACAGGCAGCAAGCAAAGGCAGCAAGCACAGGCAGCACAGCAGGCACACGCAGCGCAGCAAGCACAGGCAGCACAGCAAGCATAGGCAGCACAGCAAGCACAGGCAGCACAGCAAGCACAGGCAGCACAGCAAGCACAAACAGCAAGCATAGGCAGCACAGCAAGCACAGGCAGCAAGCACAGGCAGCATAGCAAGCACAGGCAGCAAGCACCGGCAGCACAGCAAGCACAGGCAGCACAGCAAGCACGGGCAGCAAGCACAGGCAGCACAGCAAGCACAGGCAGCACAGCAGGCACAGGCAGCAAGCACAGGCAGCACAGCAAGCACAAACAGCAAGCACAGGCAGCACAGCAAGCACAGGCAGCAAGCACAGGCAGCACAGCAAGCACAAACAGCAAGCATAGGCAGCACAGCAAGCACAGGCAGCAAGCACAGGCAGCAGAGCAAGCACAGGAAGGACAGGCAGCCCAACAAGCAAAGGCGGCACAGCAAGCACAGGCAGCAAGCACAGCCAGCAAGCAAAGGCAGCACAGCAAGCACACGCAGCGCAGCAAGCACAGGAGCAAGCACAGGCAGCACAGCAAGCACAGGCAGCAAGCACAGGCAGCAAAGCAAGCACAAACAGCAAGCACAGGCAGCACAGCAAGCACAAACAGCAAGCATAGGCAGCACAGCAAGCACAGGCAGCAAGCACAGGCAGCATAGCAAGCACACGCAGCGCAGCAAGCACAGGCAGCACAGCAAGCACAGACAGCACAGCAAGCACAGGCAGCACAGCAAGCACAGGCGGCACAGCAAGCACAGGCAGCAAGCACAGGCAGCACAGCAAGCACAGGGAGCAAGCATAGGCAGCACAGCAAGCACAGGCAGCAAGCACAGGCAGCACAGCAAGCACAGGCAGCAAGCACAGGCAGCACAGTAAGCACAGGAAGCAAGCACAGGCAGCACATCAAGCACAGGCAGCAAGCACAGGCAGCATAGCAACCACAGCAAGCACAGGCAGCCCAACAAGCACAGGCGGCACAGCAAGCACAGGCAGCAAGCACAGGCAGCAAGCAAAGGCAGCACAGCAAGCACAGGCAGCAAGCACAGGCAGCACAGCAAGCACAGGGAACAAGCACAGGCAGCACAGCAAGCACAGGCAGCGCAGCAAGCTCAGGCAGCACAGCAAGAACAGGCAGCAAGCACAGGCAGCAAGCACAGGCAGCATAGCAAGCACAGCAAGCACAGGCAGCAAGCACAGGCAGCACACCAAGCACAGGCAGCACAGCAAGCACAGGCAGCAAGCACAGGCAGCACAGCAAGCACAGGGAGCAAGCACAGGCAGCACAGCAAGCACAGGGAGCAAGCACAGGCAGCACAGCAAGCACAGGCAGCAAGCATAGGCAGCACAGCAAGCACAGGCAGCAAGCACAGGCATGTTAGAAACCCGCAAAATAGCTCGACGAGATGTGTTCGTTTTTTAGCGATTCTGGGGGAAGTGCAGAGGGGTCAAGCTCCGTCCTCTTTCCAACAGGCAAAGCCTGCTCTGATCTTCGGCGAGATTCACTCTCGCATTTGCTTACAATGCTTACTCTTACTGAGACGCAGGTCAATGCACCGGCCGCCGAGGTAAACATATGATCCGCGACTCTCGGCGCCTCCAAAAACAGGTGACACAGTATCGCACTGTCGTGTGCCACTGTCGAATTACCGCGTGTTATGGGCGAAATCAAATGCATCGCTAACAGGCAGCACAGCAAGCACAGGCAGCAAGCACAGCCAGCACAGCAAGCACAGGCAGCACAGGTAGCACAGGCGGCAAGCACAGGCAGCACAGCAAGCACAGGCAGCAAGCACAGGCAGCACAGCAAACACAGGCAGCACAGCAAGCACAGGCAGCAAGCACAGGCAGCACAGCAAGCACAGGCAGCACAGCAAGCGCAGGCAGCAAGCACAGGCAGCACAGCAAAGGCAGCACAGCAAGCACAGGCAGCAAGCACAGGCAGCACAGCAAGCACAAACAGCAAGCACAGGCAGCACAGCAAGCACAGGCAGCCCAACAAGCACAGGCGGCAAGCACAGGCAGCACAGCAAGCACAAACAGCAAGCACAGGCAGCACAGCAAGCACAGGCAGCACAGCAAGCACAAACAGCAAGCATAGGCAGCACAGCAAGCACAGGCAGCACAGCAAGCACAGGCAGCAAGCACAGGCAGCATAGCAAGCACAGCAAGCACAGGCAGCCCAACAAGCACAGGCGGCACAGCAAGCACAGGCAGCAAGCAAAGGCAGCACAGCAAGCACAGGCAGCACAGCAAGCACAGGCAGCACAGCAAGCACAAACAGCAAGCATAGGCAGCACAGCAAGCACAGGCAGCAAGCACAGGCAGCATAGCAAGCACACGCAGCGCAGCAAGCACAGGCAGCACAGCAAGCACAGACAGCACAGCAAGCACAGGCGGCACAGCAAGCACAGGCAGCAAGCACAGGCAGCACAGCAAGCACAAGCAGCACAGCAAGCACGGGCAGCAAGCACCGGCAGCACAGCAAGCACGGCAGCAAGCACAGGCAGCACAGCAAAGGCAGCACAGCAAGCACAGGCAGCACAGCAAGCACAGGCAGCACAGCAAGCACACAACAGCAAGCACAGGCAGCACAGCAAGCACAGGCAGCACAGCAAGCACAAACAGCAAGCATAGGCAGCACAGCAAGCACAGGCAGCAAGCACAGGCAGCATAGCAAGCACACGCAGCGCAGCAAGCACACGCAGCCCAACAAGCACAGGCGGCACAGCAAGCACAGGCAGCAAGCACAGGCAGCACAGCAAGCACAAACAGCAAGCACAGGCAGCACAGCAAGCACAGGCAGCACAGCAAGCACAGGCAGCCCAACAAGCACAGGCGGCAAGCACAGGCAGCACAGCAAGCACAAACAGCAAGCACAGGCAGCACAGCAAGCACAGGCAGCACAGCAAGCACAAACAGCAAGCATAGGCAGCACAGCAAGCACAGGCAGCACAGCAAGCACAGGCAGCAAGCACAGGCAGCATAGCAAGCACAGCAAGCACAGGCAGCCCAACAAGCACAGGCGGCACAGCAAGCACAGGCAGCAAGCAAAGGCAGCACAGCAAGCACAGGCAGCACAGCAAGCACAGGCAGCACAGCAAGCACAAACAGCAAGCATAGGCAGCACAGCAAGCACAGGCAGCAAGCACAGGCAGCATAGCAAGCACACGCAGCGCAGCAAGCACAGGCAGCACAGCAAGCACAGACAGCACAGCAAGCACAGGCAGCACAGCAAGCACAGGCGGCACAGCAAGCACAGGCAGCACAGCAAGCACAAGCAGCACAGCAAGCACGGGCAGCAAGCACCGGCAGCACAGCAAGCACGGCAGCAAGCACAGGCAGCACAGCAAAGGCAGCACAGCAAGCACAGGCAGCACAGCAAGCACAGGCAGCAAGCACAGGCAGCACAGCAAGCACAAACAGCAAGCACAGGCAGCACAGCAAGCACAGGCAGCACAGCAAGCACAAACAGCAAGCATAGGCAGCACAGCAAGCACAGGCAGCAAGCACAGGCAGCATAGCAAGCACACGCAGCGCAGCAAGCACACGCAGCCCAACAAGCACAGGCGGCACAGCAAGCACAGGCAGCAAGCACAGGCAGCAAGCAAAGGCAGCACAGCAAGCACAGGCAGCACAGCAAGCACAGGCAGCACAGCAAGCACAAACAGCAAGCATAGGCAGCACAGCAAGCACAGGCAGCAAGCACAGGCAGCATAGCAAGCACACGCAGCGCAGCAAGCACAGGCAGCACAGCAAGCACAGGCAGCAAGCACAGGCAGCACAGCAAGCACAGGCAGCACAGCAAGCACGGGCAGCAAGCACCGGCAGCACAGCAAGCACGGGCAGCAAGCACAGGCAGCACAGCAAGCACAGGCAACAAGCACAGGCAGCACAGCAAGCACAGGCAGCAAGCACAGGCAGCATAGCAAGCACAGCAAGCACGGGCATCAAGCACAGGCTGCACAGGCAGCACAGCACAGGAAGCACAGCAAGCACAGGCAGCACAGCAAGCACAAACAGCAAGCATAGGCAGCACAGCAAGCACAGGCAGCACAGCAAGCACAGGCAGCAAGCACAGGCAGCATAGCAAGCACAGCAAGCACAGGCAGCCCAACAAGCACAGGCGGCACAGCAAGCACAGGCAGCACAGCAAGCACAGGCAGCAAGCAAAGGCAGCACAGCAAGCACAGGCAGCACAGCAAGCACAGGCAGCAAGCACAGGCAGCACAGCAAGCACAAACAGCAAGCACAGGCAGCACAGCAAGCACAAACAGCAAGCATAGGCAGCACAGCAAGCACACGCAGCGCAGCAAGCACAGGCAGCACAGCAAGCACAGACAGCACAGCAAGCACAGGCAGCACAGCAAGCACAGGCGGCACAGCAAGCACAGGCAGCAAGCACAGGCAGCGCAGCAGGCACAGGCAGCAAGCATAGGCAGCACAGCAAACACAGGCAGCACAGCATGCACAGGCAGCAAGCACAGGCAGCACAGCAAACACAGGCAGCACAGCAAGCACAGGCAGCAAGCACAGGCAGCACAGCAAGCACAGCCAGCAAGCACAGGCAGCACAGCAAGTACAGGCAGCAAGCACAGGCAGCACAGCAAGCACAGGCAGCACAGCTAGCACAGGCAGCAAGCACAGGCAGCACATCAAACACAGGCAGCACAGCAAGCACAGGCAGCAAGCACAGGCAGCAAGGACAGGCAGCAAGCACAGGCAGCACAGCAAGCACAGGCAGCAAGCACAGGCAGCAAGCACAGGCAGCACAGCAAGCACAGGCATTAAGCACAGGCAGCAAGCACAGGCAGCAAGCACAGGCAGCATGCACAGGCAGCACAGCAAGCACAGGCAGCACAGCTAGCACAGGCAGCAAGCACAGGCAGCACATCAAACACAGGCAGCACAGCAAGAACAGGCAGCAAGCACTGGCAGCAAGCACAGGCAGCACAGCAAGCACAGGCAGCAAGCACAGGCAGCAAGCACAGGCAGCACAGCAAGCACAGGCAGCAAGCACAGGCAGCACAGCAAGCACAGGCAGCAAGCACAGGCGGCACAGCAAACACAGGCAGCACAGCAAGCACAGGCAGCACAGCAGCACAGGCAGCAAGCACAGGCAGCAAGCACAGGCAGCACAGCAAGCACAGGCAGCAAGCACAGGCAGCACAGCAAGCACAGGCAGCAAGCACAGGCAGCAAGCACAGGCAGCACAGCAAGCACAGGCAGCAAGCACAGGCAGCACAGCAAGCACAGGCAGCACAGCAAGCACAGGCAGCAAGCACAGGCAGCACAGCAAGCACAGGCAGCAAGCACAGGCAGCAAGCACAGGCAGCACAGCAAGCACAGGCAGCAAGCACAGGCACGTTAGAAACCCGCAAAATAGCTCGACGAGATGTGTTCGTTTTTTAGCGATTCTTGGGGAAGTGCAGTGGGGTCAAGCTCCGTCCTCTTTCGAACAGGCAAAGCCTGCTCCGATCTTCGGCGAGATTCACTCTCGCATTCGTTTACAATGCTTACTCTTACTGAGACGCAGGTCAATGCACCGGCCGCCGAGGTAAACATATGATCCGCGACTCTCGGCGCCTCCAAAAACAGGTGACACAGCAACGCACTGTCGTGTGCCACTGTCGAATTACCGCGTGTTATGGGCGAAATCAAATGCATCGCTAACAGGCAGCACAGCAAGCACAGGCAGCAAGCACAGGCAGCACAGCAAACGCAGGCAGCACAGCAAGCACAGGCAGCAAGCACAGGCAGCACAGCAAGCACAGGCAGCAAGCACAGGCAGCACAGCAAACACAGGCAGCACAGCAAGTACAGGCAGCAAGCACAGGCAGCACAGCAAGCACAGGCAGCACAGCTAGCACAGGCAGCAAGCACAGGCAGCACATCAAACACAGGCAGCACAGCAAGCACAGGCAGCAAGCACAGGTAGCACAGCAAGCACAGGCAGCACAGCAAGCACAAACAGCAAGCATAGGCAGCACAGCAAGCACAGGCAGCATAGCAAGCACAGCAAGCACAGGCAGCCCAACAAGCACAGGCGGCACAGCAAGCACAGGCAGCCCAACAAGCACAGGCAGCAAGCACAGGCAGCACATCAAACACAGGCAGCACAGCAAGCACAGGCAGCAAGCACAGGCAGCACAGCAAGCACAGGCAGCAAGCACAGGCAGCACAGGCAGCACATCAAACACAGGCAGCACAGCAAGCACAGGCAGCAAGCAGAGGCAGCAAGCACAGGCAGCAAACACAGGCAGCACAGCAAGCACAGGCAGCAAGCACAGGCAGCACAGCAAGCACAGGCAGCACAGCTAGCACAGGCAGCAAGCAGGAGGCAGCACAGCAAGCACAAACAGCAAGCATAGGCAGCCCAACAAGCACAAGCAGCAAGCAAAGGCAGCACAGCAAGCACAGGCAGCCCAACAAGCACAGGCGGCACAGCAAGCACACGCAGCGCAGCAAGCACAGGCAGCACAGCAAGCACAGACAGCACAGCAAGCACAGGCAGCAAGCACAGGCAGCACAGCAAGCACAGGCAGCACAGCAAGCACAGACAGCACAGCAAGCACAGGCAGCACACCAAGCACAGCAAGCACAGGCAGCAAGCACAGGCAGCACAGCAAGCACAGGCAGCACAGCAAGCACAGCAAGCACAGGCAGCAAGCTCAGGCAGCACAGCAAGCACAGGCAGCACAGCAAGCACGGGCAGCAAGCACAGGCAGCAAGCACAGGCGGCACAGCAAGCACAGGCAGCACAGCACAGGCAGCACAGCAAACACAGGCAGCACAGCAAGCACAGGCAGCAAGCACAGGCAGCACAGCCAGCAAGCACAGACAGCACAGCAAGTACAGGCAGCAAGCACAGGCAGCACAGCAAGCACAGGCAGCAAGCACAGGCAGCTTGCACAGGCAGCATAGCAAGCACAGCAAGCACAGGCAGCACAGCAAGCACAGGCAGCAAGCACAGGCAGCACAGCAAGCACAGGCAGCACAGGCAGTAAGCACAGGCAGCACAGGCAACAAGCATAGGCAGCACAGCAAGCACAGGCAGCAAGCACAGGCAGCACAGCAAGCACAGGCAGCAAGCACAGGCAGCACAGCAAACACAGGCAGCACAGCAAGCACAGGCAGCAAGTACAGGCAGCACAGCAAACATAGGCAGCACAGCAAGCACAGGCAGCAAGCACAGGCAGCAAGCACAGGCAGCACAGGCAGCAAGCACAGGCAGCACAGCAAGCACAGGCAGCAAGCATAGGCAGCACAGCAAGCACAGGCAGCAAGCACAGGCAGCACAGCAAGCACAGGCAGCAAGCACAGGCAGCACAGCAAACACAGGCAGCACAGCAAGCACAGGCAGCAAGCACAGGCAGCACAGCAAGCACAGGCAGCACAGCAAGCACAGACAGCACAGCAGGCACAGGCAGCAAGCACAGGCAGCACAGCAAACACAGGCAGCACAGCAAGCACAGGCAGCACAGCACAGGCAGCACAGCAAACACAGGCAGCACAGCAAGCACAGGCAGCAAGCACAGGCAGCACAGCAAGCACAGCCAGCAAGCACAGGCAGCACAGCAAGTACAGGCAGCAAGCACAGGCAGCAAAGCAAGCACAGGCAGCACAGCTAGCACAGGCAGCAAGCACAGGCAGCACATCAAACACAGGCAGCACAGCAAGCACAGGCAGCAAGCACAGGCAGCACAGCAAGCACAGGCAGCAAGCACAGGCAGCACAGCAAGCACAGGCAGCAAGCACAGGCAGCACAGCAAGCACAGGCATTAAGCACAGGCAGCAAGCACAGGCAGCATGCACAGGCAGCACAGCAAGCACAGGCAGCAAGCACAGGCAGCACAGCAAGCACAGGCAGCACAGCTAGCACAGGCAGCAAGCACAGGCAGCACATCAAACACAGGCAGCACAGCAAGAACAGGCAGCAAGCACTGGCAGCAAGCACAGGCAGCACAGCAAGCACAGGCAGCAAGCACAGGCAGCACAGCAAGCACAGGCAGCAAGCACAGGCAGCACAGCAACCACAGGCAACAAGCACAGGCAGCACAGCAAGCACAGGCAGCAAGCACAGGCAGCAAGCACAGGCAGCACAGCAAGCACAGGCAGCACAGCAAGCACAGGCAGCACAGCAAGCACAGGCAGCAAGCACAGGCAGCAGAGCAAGCACAGGCAGCAAGCACAGGCAGCACAGCAAGCACAGGCAGCAAGCACAGGCAGCACAGCAAGCACAGCCAGCAAGCACAGGCAGCACAGCAAGTACAGGCAGCAAGCACAGGCAGCACAGCAAGCACAGGCAGCACAGCTAGCACAGGCAGCAAGCACAGGCAGCACATCAAACACAGGCAGCACAGCAAGCACAGGCAGCAAGCACAGGCAGCAAGCACAGGCAGCACAGCAAGCACAGGCAGCAAGCACAGGCAGCACAGCAAGCACAGGCAGCAAGCACAGGCAGCACAGCAAGCACAGGCAGCAAGCACAGGCAGCACATCAAACACAGGCAGCACAGCAAGCACAGGCATTAAGCACAGGCAGCAAGCACAGGCAGCAAGCACAGGCAGCACATCAAACACAGGCAGCACAGCAAGAACAGGCAGCAAGCACAGGCAGCAAGCACAGGCAGCACAGCAAGCACAGGCAGCAAGCACAGGCAGCACAGCAAGCACAGGCAGCACAGCAAGCACAGGCAGCAAGCACAGGCAGCACAGCAAACACAGGCAGCACAGCAAGCACAGGCAGCAAGCACAGGCAGCACAGCAAGCACAGGCAGCAAGCACAGGCAGCACAGCAAGCACAGGCAGCACAGCTAGCACAGGCAGCAAGCACAGGCAGCACATCAAACACAGGCAGCACAGCAAGAACAGGCAGCAAGCACTGGCAGCAAGCACAGGCAGCACAGCAAGCACAGGCAGCAAGCACAGGCAGCACAGCAAGCACAGGCAGCAAGCACAGACAGCACAGCAAGCACAGGCAGCAAAGCAAGTACAGCAAGCACAGGCAGCAAGCACAGGCAGCAAGCACAGGCAGCACAGCAAGCACAGGCAGCACAGCAAACACAGGCCGCACAGCAAGCACAGGCAGCAAGCACAGGCAGCACAGCAACCACAGGCAACAAGCACAGGCAGCACAGCCAGCAACCACAGGCAGCACAGCAAGTACAGGCAGCAAGCACAGGCAGCACAGCAAGCACAGGCAGCACAGCTAGCACAGGCAGCAAGCACAGGCAGCACATCAAACACAGGCAGCACAGCAAGCACAGGCAGCAAGCACAGGCAGCAAGCACAGGCAGCACAGCAAGCACAGGCAGCAAGCACAGGCAGCACAGCAAGCACAGGCAGCAAGCACAGGCAGCACAGCAAGCACAGGCAGCACAGCAAGCACAGGCATTAAGCACAGGCAGCAAGCACAGGCAGCATGCACAGGCAGCACAGCAAGCACAGGCAGCAAGCACAGGCAGCACAGCAAGCACAGGCAGCACAGCTAGCACAGGCAGCAAGCACAGGCAGCACATCAAACACAGGCAGCACAGCAAGAACAGGCAGCAAGCACAGGCAGCAAGCACAGGCAGCACAGCAAGCACAGGCAGCAAGCACAGGCAGCACAGCAACCACAGGCAGCACAGCAAGCACAGGCAGCAAGCACAGGCAGCACAGCAAACACAGGCAGCACAGCAAGCACAGGCAGCAAGCACAGGCAGCACAGCAAGCACAGGCAGCAAGCACAGGCAGCACAGCAAACACAGGCAGCACAGCAAGTACAGGCAGCAAGCACAGGCAGCACAGCAAGCACAGACAGCACAGCTAGCACAGGCAGCAAGCACAGGCAGCACATCAAACACAGGCAGCACAGCAAGCACAGGCAGCAAGCACAGGCAGCACAGCAAGCACAGGCAGCAAGCACAGGCAGCACAGCAAGCACAGGCAGCACAGCAAGCACGGGCAGCAAGCACAGGCAGCAAGCACAGGCGGCACAGCAAGCACAGGCAGCAAGCACAGGCAGCACAGCAAGCACAGGCAGCAAGCACAGGAAGCACAGGCAGCAAGCACAGGCAGCACAGCAAGCACAGGCAGCACAGCAAGCACGGGCAGCAAGCACAGGCAGCAAGCACAGGCGGCACAGCAAGCACAGGCAGCAAGCACAGGCAGCACAGCAAGCACAGGCAGCAAGCACAGGAAGCACAGGCAGCAAACACAGGCAGCACAGGCAGCACCGCAAGCACAGGCAGCAAGCACAGGCATGTTAGAAACCCGCAAAATAGCTCGACGAGATGTGTCCGTTTTTTAGCGATTCTTGGGGAAGTGCAGAGGGGTCAAGCTCCGTCCTCTTTCCATCAGGCAAAGCCTGCTCCGATTTTCGGCGAGATTCACTCTCGCATTTGTTTACAATGCTTACTCTTACTGAGACGCAGGTCAATGCAACGGCCGCCGAGGTAAACATATGATTCGCGACTCTCGGCGCCTCAAAAAACAGGTGACACAGCAACGCACTGTCGTGTGCCACTGTCGAATTACCGCGTGTTATGGGTGAAATCAAATGCATCGCTAACAGGCAGCACAGCAAGCACAGGCAGCACAGCAAGCACAGGCAGCAAGCACAGGCAGCAAGCACAGGCAGCACAGCAAGCACAGGCAGCAAGCACAGGCAGCAAAGCAAGCACAGGCAGCACAGCAAGCACAGGCAGCACAGCAAGCACAGGAAGCACAGCAAGCACAGGCAGCAAGCACAGGCAGCACAGCAAGCACAGGCAGCACAGCAAGCACAGGCAGCACAGCAAGCACAGGAAGCACAGCAAGCACAGGCAGCAAGCTCAGGCAGCACAGCAAGCACAGGCAGCACAGCAAGCACGGGCAGCAAGCACAGGCAGCAAGCACAGGCGGCACAGCAAGCACAGGCAGCAAGCACAGGCAGCACAGCAAGCACAGGCAGCAAGCACAGGAAGCACAGGCAGCAAGCACAGGCAGCACAGCAAGCACAGGCAGCAAGCACAGGCAGCTTGCACGGGCAGCATAGCAAGCACAGCAAGCACAGGCAGCACAGCAAGCACAGGCAGCAAGCACAGGCAGCACAGCAAGCACAGGCAGCACAGGCAGTAAGCACAGGCAGCACAGGCAACAAGCATAGGCAGCACAGCAAGCACAGGCAGCAAGCACAGGCAGCACAGCAAGCACAGGCAGCAAGCACAGGCAGCACAGCAAACACAGGCAGCACAGCAAGCACAGGCAGCAAGTACAGGCAGCACAGCAAACATAGGCAGCACAGCAAGCACAGGCAGCAAGCACAGGCAGCAAGCACAGGCAGCACAGCAAGCACAGGCAGCAAGCATAGGCAGCACAGCAAGCACAGGCAGCAAGCACAGGCAGCACAGCAAGCACAGGCAGCAAGCACAGGCAGCACAGCAAACACAGGCAGCACAGCAAGCACAGGCAGCAAGCACAGGCAGCACAGCAAGCACAGGCAGCACAGCAAGCACAGACAGCACAGCAGGCACAGGCAGCAAGCACAGGCAGCACAGCAAACACAGGCAGCACAGCAAGCACAGGCAGCACAGCACAGGCAGCACAGCAAACACAGGCAGCACAGCAAGCACAGGCAGCAAGCACAGGCAGCACAGCAAGCACAGCCAGCAAGCACAGGCAGCACAGCAAGTACAGGCAGCAAGCACAGGCAGCACAGCAAGCACAGGCAGCATAGCAAGCACAGGCAGCAAGCACAGGCCAGCACAGCAAGCACAGGCAGCAAGCCCAGGCAGCAAGCACAGGCAGCACAGCAAGCACAGGCAGCACAGCAAGCACAGGCAGCAAGCACAGGCAGCGTAGCAAGCACAGGCAGCACAGGAAGCAAGCCCAGGCAGCACAGCAAGCACAGGCAACAAGCACAGGCAGCACAGAAAGCACAGGCAGCAAGCACAGGCAGCACAGCAAGCACACGCAGCGCAGCAAGCACAGGCAGCACAGCAAGCACAGACAGCACAGCAAGCACAGGCAGCACACCAAGCACAGCAAGCACAGGCAGCAAGCACAGGCAGCACAGCAAGCACAGGCAGCACAGCAAGCACAGGCAGCAAGCTCAGGCAGCACAGCAAGCACAGGCAGCACAGCAAGCACGGGCAGCAAGCACAGGCAGCAAGCACAGGCGGCACAGCAAGCACAGGCAGCACAGCACAGGCAGCACAGCAAACACAGGCAGCACAGCAAGCACAGGCAGCAAGCACAGGCAGCACAGCAAGCACAGCCAGCAAGCACAGACAGCACAGCAAGTACAGGCAGCAAGCACAGGCAGCACAGCAAGCACAGGCAGCAAGCACAGGCAGCTTGCACAGGCAGCATAGCAAGCACAGCAAGCACAGGCAGCACAGCAAGCACAGGCAGCAAGCACAGGCAGCACAGCAAGCACAGGCAGCAAGCACAGGCAGCACAGCAAACACAGGCAGCACAGGAAGCACAGGCAGCAAGCACAGGCAGCACAGCAAGCACAGGCAGCAAGCACAGGCAGCACAGCAAGCACAGGCAGCAAGCACAGGCAGCACAGCAAGCACAGGCATTAAGCACAGGCAGCAAGCACAGGCAGCATGCACAGGCAGCACAGCAAGCACAGGCAGCAAGCACAGGCAGCACAGCAAGCACAGGCAGCACAGCTAGCACAGGCAGCAAGCACAGGCAGCACATCAAACACAGGCAGCACAGCAAGAACAGGCAGCAAGCACTGGCAGCAAGCACAAGCAGCACAGCAAGCACAGGCAGCAAGCACAGGCAGCACAGCAAGCACAGGCAGCAAGCACAGGCAGCACAGCAAGCACAGGCAGCAAAGCAAGTACAGCAAGCACAGGCAGCAAGCACAGGCAGCAAGCACAGGCAGCACAGCAAGCACAGGCAGCACAGCAAACACAGGCAGCACAGCAAGCACAGGCAGCAAGCACAGGCAGCACAGCAAGCACAGGCAGCACAGCAAGCACAGGCAGCAAACACAGGCAGCAGAGCAAGCACAGGCAGCAAGCACAGGCAGCACAGCAACCACAGGCAACAAGCACAGGCAGCACAGCAAGCACAGCCAGCAAGCACAGGCAGCACAGCAAGTACAGGCAGCAAGCACAGGCAGCACAGCAAGCACAGGCAGCACAGCTAGCACAGGCAGCAAGCACAGGCAGCACATCAAACACAGGCAGCACAGCAAGCACAGGCAGCAAGCACAGGCAGCAAGCACAGGCAGCACAGCAAGCACAGGCAGCAAGCACAGGCAGCACAGCAAGCACAGGCAACACAGTAAGCACAGGCAGCAAACACAGGCAGCACAGGCAGCACCGCAAGCACAGGCAGCAAGCACAGGCATGTTAGAAACCCGCAAAATAGCTCGACGAGATGTGTTCGTTTTTTAGCGATTCTTGGGGAAGTGCAGTGGGGTCAAGCTCCGTCCTCTTTCGAACAGGCAAAGCCTGCTCCGATCTTCGGCGAGATTCACTCTCGCATTCGTTTACAATGCTTACTCTTACTGAGACGCAGGTCAATGCACCGGCCGCCGAGGTAAACATATGATCCGCGACTCTCGGCGCCTCCAAAAACAGGTGACACAGCAACGCACTGTCGTGTGCCACTGTCGAATTACCGCGTGTTATGGGCGAAATCAAATGCATCGCTAACAGGCAGCACAGCAAGCACAGGCAGCAAGCACAGGCAGCACAGCAAACGCAGGCAGCACAGCAAGCACAGGCAGCAAGCACAGGCAGCACAGCAAGCACAGGCAGCAAGCACAGGCAGCACAGCAAACACAGGCAGCACAGCAAGTACAGGCAGCAAGCACAGGCAGCACAGCAAGCACAGGCAGCACAGCTAGCACAGGCAGCAAGCACAGGCAGCACATCAAACACAGGCAGCACAGCAAGCACAGGCAGCAAGCACAGGTAGCACAGCAAGCACAGGCAGCACAGCAAGCACAAACAGCAAGCATAGGCAGCACAGCAAGCACAGGCAGCATAGCAAGCACAGCAAGCACAGGCAGCCCAACAAGCACAGGCGGCACAGCAAGCACAGGCAGCCCAACAAGCACAGGCAGCAAGCACAGGCAGCACATCAAACACAGGCAGCACAGCAAGCACAGGCAGCAAGCACAGGCAGCACAGCAAGCACAGGCAGCAAGCACAGGCAGCACAGGCAGCACATCAAACACAGGCAGCACAGCAAGCACAGGCAGCAAGCAGAGGCAGCAAGCACAGGCAGCAAACACAGGCAGCACAGCAAGCACAGGCAGCAAGCACAGGCAGCACAGCAAGCACAGGCAGCACAGCTAGCACAGGCAGCAAGCAGGAGGCAGCACAGCAAGCACAAACAGCAAGCATAGGCAGCCCAACAAGCACAAGCAGCAAGCAAAGGCAGCACAGCAAGCACAGGCAGCCCAACAAGCACAGGCGGCACAGCAAGCACACGCAGCGCAGCAAGCACAGGCAGCACAGCAAGCACAGACAGCACAGCAAGCACAGGCAGCAAGCACAGGCAGCACAGCAAGCACAGGCAGCACAGCAAGCACAGACAGCACAGCAAGCACAGGCAGCACACCAAGCACAGCAAGCACAGGCAGCAAGCACAGGCAGCACAGCAAGCACAGGCAGCACAGCAAGCACAGCAAGCACAGGCAGCAAGCTCAGGCAGCACAGCAAGCACAGGCAGCACAGCAAGCACGGGCAGCAAGCACAGGCAGCAAGCACAGGCGGCACAGCAAGCACAGGCAGCACAGCACAGGCAGCACAGCAAACACAGGCAGCACAGCAAGCACAGGCAGCAAGCACAGGCAGCACAGCCAGCAAGCACAGACAGCACAGCAAGTACAGGCAGCAAGCACAGGCAGCACAGCAAGCACAGGCAGCAAGCACAGGCAGCTTGCACAGGCAGCATAGCAAGCACAGCAAGCACAGGCAGCACAGCAAGCACAGGCAGCAAGCACAGGCAGCACAGCAAGCACAGGCAGCACAGGCAGTAAGCACAGGCAGCACAGGCAACAAGCATAGGCAGCACAGCAAGCACAGGCAGCAAGCACAGGCAGCACAGCAAGCACAGGCAGCAAGCACAGGCAGCACAGCAAACACAGGCAGCACAGCAAGCACAGGCAGCAAGTACAGGCAGCACAGCAAACATAGGCAGCACAGCAAGCACAGGCAGCAAGCACAGGCAGCAAGCACAGGCAGCACAGGCAGCAAGCACAGGCAGCACAGCAAGCACAGGCAGCAAGCATAGGCAGCACAGCAAGCACAGGCAGCAAGCACAGGCAGCACAGCAAGCACAGGCAGCAAGCACAGGCAGCACAGCAAACACAGGCAGCACAGCAAGCACAGGCAGCAAGCACAGGCAGCACAGCAAGCACAGGCAGCACAGCAAGCACAGACAGCACAGCAGGCACAGGCAGCAAGCACAGGCAGCACAGCAAACACAGGCAGCACAGCAAGCACAGGCAGCACAGCACAGGCAGCACAGCAAACACAGGCAGCACAGCAAGCACAGGCAGCAAGCACAGGCAGCACAGCAAGCACAGCCAGCAAGCACAGGCAGCACAGCAAGTACAGGCAGCAAGCACAGGCAGCAAAGCAAGCACAGGCAGCACAGCTAGCACAGGCAGCAAGCACAGGCAGCACATCAAACACAGGCAGCACAGCAAGCACAGGCAGCAAGCACAGGCAGCACAGCAAGCACAGGCAGCAAGCACAGGCAGCACAGCAAGCACAGGCAGCAAGCACAGGCAGCACAGCAAGCACAGGCATTAAGCACAGGCAGCAAGCACAGGCAGCATGCACAGGCAGCACAGCAAGCACAGGCAGCAAGCACAGGCAGCACAGCAAGCACAGGCAGCACAGCTAGCACAGGCAGCAAGCACAGGCAGCACATCAAACACAGGCAGCACAGCAAGAACAGGCAGCAAGCACTGGCAGCAAGCACAGGCAGCACAGCAAGCACAGGCAGCAAGCACAGGCAGCACAGCAAGCACAGGCAGCAAGCACAGGCAGCACAGCAACCACAGGCAACAAGCACAGGCAGCACAGCAAGCACAGGCAGCAAGCACAGGCAGCAAGCACAGGCAGCACAGCAAGCACAGGCAGCACAGCAAGCACAGGCAGCACAGCAAGCACAGGCAGCAAGCACAGGCAGCAGAGCAAGCACAGGCAGCAAGCACAGGCAGCACAGCAAGCACAGGCAGCAAGCACAGGCAGCACAGCAAGCACAGCCAGCAAGCACAGGCAGCACAGCAAGTACAGGCAGCAAGCACAGGCAGCACAGCAAGCACAGGCAGCACAGCTAGCACAGGCAGCAAGCACAGGCAGCACATCAAACACAGGCAGCACAGCAAGCACAGGCAGCAAGCACAGGCAGCAAGCACAGGCAGCACAGCAAGCACAGGCAGCAAGCACAGGCAGCACAGCAAGCACAGGCAGCAAGCACAGGCAGCACAGCAAGCACAGGCAGCAAGCACAGGCAGCACATCAAACACAGGCAGCACAGCAAGCACAGGCATTAAGCACAGGCAGCAAGCACAGGCAGCAAGCACAGGCAGCACATCAAACACAGGCAGCACAGCAAGAACAGGCAGCAAGCACAGGCAGCAAGCACAGGCAGCACAGCAAGCACAGGCAGCAAGCACAGGCAGCACAGCAAGCACAGGCAGCACAGCAAGCACAGGCAGCAAGCACAGGCAGCACAGCAAACACAGGCAGCACAGCAAGCACAGGCAGCAAGCACAGGCAGCACAGCAAGCACAGGCAGCAAGCACAGGCAGCACAGCAAGCACAGGCAGCACAGCTAGCACAGGCAGCAAGCACAGGCAGCACATCAAACACAGGCAGCACAGCAAGAACAGGCAGCAAGCACTGGCAGCAAGCACAGGCAGCACAGCAAGCACAGGCAGCAAGCACAGGCAGCACAGCAAGCACAGGCAGCAAGCACAGACAGCACAGCAAGCACAGGCAGCAAAGCAAGTACAGCAAGCACAGGCAGCAAGCACAGGCAGCAAGCACAGGCAGCACAGCAAGCACAGGCAGCACAGCAAACACAGGCCGCACAGCAAGCACAGGCAGCAAGCACAGGCAGCACAGCAACCACAGGCAACAAGCACAGGCAGCACAGCCAGCAACCACAGGCAGCACAGCACGTACAGGCAGCAAGCACAGGCAGCACAGCAAGCACAGGCAGCACAGCTAGCACAGGCAGCAAGCACAGGCAGCACATCAAACACAGGCAGCACAGCAAGCACAGGCAGCAAGCACAGGCAGCAAGCACAGGCAGCACAGCAAGCACAGGCAGCAAGCACAGGCAGCACAGCAAGCACAGGCAGCAAGCACAGGCAGCACAGCAAGCACAGGCAGCACAGCAAGCACAGGCATTAAGCACAGGCAGCAAGCACAGGCAGCATGCACAGGCAGCACAGCAAGCACAGGCAGCAAGCACAGGCAGCACAGCAAGCACAGGCAGCACAGCTAGCACAGGCAGCAAGCACAGGCAGCACATCAAACACAGGCAGCACAGCAAGAACAGGCAGCAAGCACAGGCAGCAAGCACAGGCAGCACAGCAAGCACAGGCAGCAAGCACAGGCAGCACAGCAACCACAGGCAGCACAGCAAGCACAGGCAGCAAGCACAGGCAGCACAGCAAACACAGGCAGCACAGCAAGCACAGGCAGCAAGCACAGGCAGCACAGCAAGCACAGGCAGCAAGCACAGGCAGCACAGCAAACACAGGCAGCACAGCAAGTACAGGCAGCAAGCACAGGCAGCACAGCAAGCACAGGCAGCACAGCTAGCACAGGCAGCAAGCACAGGCAGCACATCAAACACAGGCAGCACAGCAAGCACAGGCAGCAAGCACAGGCAGCACAGCAAGCACAGGCAGCAAGCACAGGCAGCACAGCAAGCACAGGCAGCACAGCAAGCACGGGCAGCAAGCACAGGCAGCAAGCACAGGCGGCACAGCAAGCACAGGCAGCAAGCACAGGCAGCACAGCAAGCACAGGCAGCAAGCACAGGAAGCACAGGCAGCAAGCACAGGCAGCACAGCAAGCACAGGCAGCACAGCAAGCACGGGCAGCAAGCACAGGCAGCAAGCACAGGCGGCACAGCAAGCACAGGCAGCAAGCACAGGCAGCACAGCAAGCACAGGCAGCAAGCACAGGAAGCACAGGCAGCAAACACAGGCAGCACAGGCAGCACCGCAAGCACAGGCAGCAAGCACAGGCATGTTAGAAACCCGCAAAATAGCTCGACGAGATGTGTCCGTTTTTTAGCGATTCTTGGGGAAGTGCAGAGGGGTCAAGCTCCGTCCTCTTTCCATCAGGCAAAGCCTGCTCCGATTTTCGGCGAGATTCACTCTCGCATTTGTTTACAATGCTTACTCTTACTGAGACGCAGGTCAATGCAACGGCCGCCGAGGTAAACATATGATTCGCGACTCTCGGCGCCTCAAAAAACAGGTGACACAGCAACGCACTGTCGTGTGCCACTGTCGAATTACCGCGTGTTATGGGTGAAATCAAATGCATCGCTAACAGGCAGCACAGCAAGCACAGGCAGCACAGCAAGCACAGGCAGCAAGCACAGGCAGCAAGCACAGGCAGCACAGCAAGCACAGGCAGCAAGCACAGGCAGCAAAGCAAGCACAGGCAGCACAGCAAGCACAGGCAGCACAGCAAGCACAGGAAGCACAGCAAGCACAGGCAGCAAGCACAGGCAGCACAGCAAGCACAGGCAGCACAGCAAGCACAGGCAGCACAGCAAGCACAGGAAGCACAGCAAGCACAGGCAGCAAGCTCAGGCAGCACAGCAAGCACAGGCAGCACAGCAAGCACGGGCAGCAAGCACAGGCAGCAAGCACAGGCGGCACAGCAAGCACAGGCAGCAAGCACAGGCAGCACAGCAAGCACAGGCAGCAAGCACAGGAAGCACAGGCAGCAAGCACAGGCAGCACAGCAAGCACAGGCAGCAAGCACAGGCAGCTTGCACGGGCAGCATAGCAAGCACAGCAAGCACAGGCAGCACAGCAAGCACAGGCAGCAAGCACAGGCAGCACAGCAAGCACAGGCAGCACAGGCAGTAAGCACAGGCAGCACAGGCAACAAGCATAGGCAGCACAGCAAGCACAGGCAGCAAGCACAGGCAGCACAGCAAGCACAGGCAGCAAGCACAGGCAGCACAGCAAACACAGGCAGCACAGCAAGCACAGGCAGCAAGTACAGGCAGCACAGCAAACATAGGCAGCACAGCAAGCACAGGCAGCAAGCACAGGCAGCAAGCACAGGCAGCACAGCAAGCACAGGCAGCAAGCATAGGCAGCACAGCAAGCACAGGCAGCAAGCACAGGCAGCACAGCAAGCACAGGCAGCAAGCACAGGCAGCACAGCAAACACAGGCAGCACAGCAAGCACAGGCAGCAAGCACAGGCAGCACAGCAAGCACAGGCAGCACAGCAAGCACAGACAGCACAGCAGGCACAGGCAGCAAGCACAGGCAGCACAGCAAACACAGGCAGCACAGCAAGCACAGGCAGCACAGCACAGGCAGCACAGCAAACACAGGCAGCACAGCAAGCACAGGCAGCAAGCACAGGCAGCACAGCAAGCACAGCCAGCAAGCACAGGCAGCACAGCAAGTACAGGCAGCAAGCACAGGCAGCACAGCAAGCACAGGCAGCATAGCAAGCACAGGCAGCAAGCACAGGCCAGCACAGCAAGCACAGGCAGCAAGCCCAGGCAGCAAGCACAGGCAGCACAGCAAGCACAGGCAGCACAGCAAGCACAGGCAGCAAGCACAGGCAGCGTAGCAAGCACAGGCAGCACAGGAAGCAAGCCCAGGCAGCACAGCAAGCACAGGCAACAAGCACAGGCAGCACAGAAAGCACAGGCAGCAAGCACAGGCAGCACAGCAAGCACACGCAGCGCAGCAAGCACAGGCAGCACAGCAAGCACAGACAGCACAGCAAGCACAGGCAGCACACCAAGCACAGCAAGCACAGGCAGCAAGCACAGGCAGCACAGCAAGCACAGGCAGCACAGCAAGCACAGCAAGCACAGGCAGCAAGCTCAGGCAGCACAGCAAGCACAGGCAGCACAGCAAGCACGGGCAGCAAGCACAGGCAGCAAGCACAGGCGGCACAGCAAGCACAGGCAGCACAGCACAGGCAGCACAGCAAACACAGGCAGCACAGCAAGCACAGGCAGCAAGCACAGGCAGCACAGCAAGCACAGCCAGCAAGCACAGACAGCACAGCAAGTACAGGCAGCAAGCACAGGCAGCACAGCAAGCACAGGCAGCAAGCACAGGCAGCTTGCACAGGCAGCATAGCAAGCACAGCAAGCACAGGCAGCACAGCAAGCACAGGCAGCAAGCACAGGCAGCACAGCAAGCACAGGCAGCAAGCACAGGCAGCACAGCAAACACAGGCAGCACAGGAAGCACAGGCAGCAAGCACAGGCAGCACAGCAAGCACAGGCAGCAAGCACAGGCAGCACAGCAAGCACAGGCAGCAAGCACAGGCAGCACAGCAAGCACAGGCATTAAGCACAGGCAGCAAGCACAGGCAGCATGCACAGGCAGCACAGCAAGCACAGGCAGCAAGCACAGGCAGCACAGCAAGCACAGGCAGCACAGCTAGCACAGGCAGCAAGCACAGGCAGCACATCAAACACAGGCAGCACAGCAAGAACAGGCAGCAAGCACTGGCAGCAAGCACAAGCAGCACAGCAAGCACAGGCAGCAAGCACAGGCAGCACAGCAAGCACAGGCAGCAAGCACAGGCAGCACAGCAAGCACAGGCAGCAAAGCAAGTACAGCAAGCACAGGCAGCAAGCACAGGCAGCAAGCACAGGCAGCACAGCAAGCACAGGCAGCACAGCAAACACAGGCAGCACAGCAAGCACAGGCAGCAAGCACAGGCAGCACAGCAAGCACAGGCAGCACAGCAAGCACAGGCAGCAAACACAGGCAGCAGAGCAAGCACAGGCAGCAAGCACAGGCAGCACAGCAACCACAGGCAACAAGCACAGGCAGCACAGCAAGCACAGCCAGCAAGCACAGGCAGCACAGCAAGTACAGGCAGCAAGCACAGGCAGCACAGCAAGCACAGGCAGCACAGCTAGCACAGGCAGCAAGCACAGGCAGCACATCAAACACAGGCAGCACAGCAAGCACAGGCAGCAAGCACAGGCAGCAAGCACAGGCAGCACAGCAAGCACAGGCAGCAAGCACAGGCAGCACAGCAAGCACAGGCAACACAGTAAGCACAGGCAGCAAACACAGGCAGCACAGGCAGCACCGCAAGCACAGGCAGCAAGCACAGGCATGTTAGAAACCCGCAAAATAGCTCGACGAGATGTGTTCGTTTTAGCGATTCTGGGGGAAGTGCAGAGGGGTCAAGCTCCGTCCTCTTTCCAACAGGCAAAGCCTGCTCCGACCTTCGGCGAAATTCACTCTCGCATTTGTTTACAATTCTTACTCTTACTGAGACGCAGGTCAATGCACCGGCCGCCTAGGTAAACATATGATCCGCGACACTCGGCGCCTCCAAAAACAGGGGACACAGCAACGCACTGTCGTGTGCCACTGTCGAATTACCGCGTGTTATGGGCGAAATCAAATGCATCGCTAACAGGCAGCACAGCAAGCACAGGCCGCAAGCACAGGCAGCACAGCAAACGCAGGCAGCACAGCAAGCACAGGCAGCAAGCACAGGCAGCACAGCAAGCACAGGCAGCAAGCACAGGCAGCACAGCAAACACAGGCAGCACAGCAAGTACAGGCAGCAAGCACAGGCAGCACAGCAAGCACAGGCAGCACAGCTAGCACAGGCAGCAAGCACAGGCAGCACATCAAACACAGGCAGCACAGCAAGCACAGGCAGCAAGCACAGGTAGCACAGCAAGCACAGGCAGCACAGCAAGCACAAACAGCAAGCATAGGCAGCACAGCAAGCACAGGCAGCATAGCAAGCACAGCAAGCACAGGCAGCCCAACAAGCACAGGCGGCACAGCAAGCACAGGCAGCCCAACAAGCACAGGCAGCAAGCACAGGCAGCACATCAAACACAGGCAGCACAGCAAGCACAGGCAGCAAGCACAGGCAGCACAGCAAGCACAGGCAGCAAGCACAGGCAGCACAGGCAGCACATCAAACACAGGCAGCACAGCAAGCACAGGCAGCAAGCAGAGGCAGCAAGCACAGGCAGCAAACACAGGCAGCACAGCAAGCACAGGCAGCAAGCACAGGCAGCACAGCAAGCACAGGCAGCACAGCTAGCACAGGCAGCAAGCACAGGCAGCACAGCAAGCACAAACAGCAAGCATAGGCAGCCCAACAAGCACAGGCAGCAAGCAAAGGCAGCACAGCAAGCACAGGCAGCCCAACAAGCACAGGCGGCACAGCAAGCACACGCAGCGCAGCAAGCACAGGCAGCACATTAAGCACAGACAGCACAGCAAGCACAGGCAGCAAGCACAGGCAGCACAGCAAGCACACGCAGCGCAGCAAGCACAGGCAGCACAGCAAGCACAGACAGCACAGCAAGCACAGGCAGCACAGCAAGCACAGGCAGCACACCAAGCACAGCAAGCACAGGCAGCAAGCACAGGCAGCACAGCAAGCACAGGCAGCACAGCAAGCACAGGAAGCACAGCAAGCACAGGCAGCAAGCTCAGGCAGCACAGCAAGCACAGGCAGCACAGCAAGCACGGGCAGCAAGCACAGGCAGCAAGCACAGGCGGCACAGCAAGCACAGGCAGCAAGCACAGGCAGCACAGCAAGCACAGGCAGCACAGCAAGCACAGACAGCACAGCAAGCACAGGCAGCACAGCAAGCACAGGCAGCACACCAAGCACAGCAAGCACAGGCAGCAAGCACAGGCAGCACAGCAAGCACAGGCAGCACAGCAAGCACAGGAAGCACAGCAAGCACAGGCAGCAAGCTCAGGCAGCACAGCAAGCACAGGCAGCACAGCAAGCACGGGCAGCAAGCACAGGCAGCAAGCACAGGCGGCACAGCAAGCACAGGCAGCAAGCACAGGCAGCACAGCAAGCACAGGCAGCAAGCACAGGAAGCACAGGCAGCAAGCACAGGCAGCACAGCAAGCACAGGCAGCAAGCACAGGCAGCTTGCACAGGCAGCATAGCAAGCACAGCAAGCACAGGCAGCACAGCAAGCACAGGCAGCAAGCACAGGCAGCACAGGAAGCAAGCCCAGACAGCACAGCAAGCACAGGCAGCACAGAAAGCACAGGCAGCAAGCACAGGCAGCACAGCAAGCACAGGCAACACAGTAAGCACAGGCAGCAAACACAGGCAGCACAGGCAGCACCGCAAGCACAGGCAGCAAGCACAGGCATGTTAGAAACCCGCAAAATAGCTCGACGAGATGTGTTCGTTTTAGCGATTCTGGGGGAAGTGCAGAGGGGTCAAGCTCCGTCCTCTTTCCAACAGGCAAAGCCTGCTCCGACCTTCGGCGAAATTCACTCTCGCATTTGTTTACAATTCTTACTCTTACTGAGACGCAGGTCAATGCACCGGCCGCCTAGGTAAACATATGATCCGCGACACTCGGCGCCTCCAAAAACAGGGGACACAGCAACGCACTGTCGTGTGCCACTGTCGAATTGTCGCGTGTTATGGGCGAAATCAAATGCATCGCTAACAGGCAGCACAGCAAGCACAGGCAGCAAGCACAGGCAGCACAGCAAACGCAGGCAGCACAGCAAGCACAGGCAGCAAGCACAGGCAGCACAGCAAGCACAGGCAGCAAGCACAGGCAGCACAGCAAACACAGGCAGCACAGCAAGTACAGGCAGCAAGCACAGGCAGTACAGCAAGCACAGGCAGCACAGCTAGCACAGGCAGCAAGCACAGGCAGCACATCAAACACAGGCAGCACAGCAAGCACAGGCAGCAAGCACAGGTAGCACAGCAAGCACAGGCAGCACAGCAAGCACAAACAGCAAGCATAGGCAGCACAGCAAGCACAGGCAGCATAGCAAGCACAGCAAGCACAGGCAGCCCAACAAGCACAGGCGGCACAGCAAGCACAGGCAGCCCAACAAGCACAGGCAGCAAGCACAGGCAGCACATCAAACACAGGCAGCACAGCAAGCACAGGCAGCAAGCACAGGCAGCACAGCAAGCACAGGCAGCAAGCACAGGCAGCACAGGCAGCACATCAAACACAGGCAGCACAGCAAGCACAGGCAGCAAGCAGAGGCAGCAAGCACAGGCAGCAAACACAGGCAGCACAGCAAGCACAGGCAGCAAGCACAGGCAGCACAGCAAGCACAGGCAGCACAGCTAGCACAGGCAGCAAGCACAGGCAGCACAGCAAGCACAAACAGCAAGCATAGGCAGCCCAACAAGCACAGGCAGCAAGCAAAGGCAGCACAGCAAGCACAGGCAGCCCAACAAGCACAGGCGGCACAGCAAGCACACGCAGCGCAGCAAGCACAGGCAGCACAGCAAGCACAGACAGCACAGCAAGCACAGGCAGCAAGCACAGGCAGCACAGCAAGCACACGCAGCGCAGCAAGCACAGGCAGCACAGCAAGCACAGACAGCACAGCAAGCACAGGCAGCACAGCAAGCACAGGCAGCAAGCACAGGCAGCACAGCAAGCACAGCCAGCAAGCACAGGCAGCACAGCAAGTACAGGCAGCAAGCACAGGCAGCACAGCTAGCACAGGCAGCAAGCACAGGCAGCACATCAAACACAGGCAGCACAGCAAGAACAGGCAGCAAGCACTGGCAGCAAGCACAGGCAGCACAGCAAGCACAGGCAGCAAGCACAGGCAGCACAGCAAGCACAGGCAGCAAGCAAAGGCAGCACACCAAGCACAGGCAGCACAGCAAGCACAGGCAGCAAGCACAGGCAGCAAGCACGGGCAGCACAGCAAGCACAGGCAGCAAGCACAGGCAGCACAGCAAGCACAGGCAGCACAGCAAGCACAGGCAGCAAGCACAGGCAGCACAGCAAGCACAGGCAGCAAGCACAGGCAGCTCAGGCAGCACAGGCAGCAAGCACAGGCAGCACAGCAAGCACAGGCAGCAAGCACAGGCAGCACAGCAAGCACAGGCAGCACAGCAAGCACAGGCAGCAAGCACAGGCAGCACACCAAGCACAGGCAGCACAGCAAGCACAGGCAGCAAGCACAGGCAGCTCAGGCAGCACAGGCAGCAAGCACAGGCAGCACAGCAAGCACAGGCAGCACAGCAAGCACAGGCAGCAAGCACAGGCAGCACAGCAAGCACAGGCAGCAAGCACAGGCATGTTAGAAACCCGCAAAATAGCTCGACGAGATGTGTTCGTTTTAGCGATTCCGGGGGAAGTGCAGAGGTGTAAAGCTCCGTCCTCTTTCCAACAGGCAAAGCCTGCTCCGATCTTCGGCGAGATTCACTCTCGCATTTGTTTACAATGCTTACTCTTACTGAGACGCAGGTCAATGCACCGGCCGCCGAGGTAAACATATGATCCGCGACTCTCGGCGCCTCCAAAAACAGGTGACACAGCAACGCACTGTCGTGTGCCACTGTCGAATTACCGCGTGTTATGGGCGAAATCAAATGCATCGCTAACAGGCATCACAGGCAGCACAGGCAGCAAGCACAGGCAGCACAGCAAGCACAGGCAGCGCAGCAAGCACAGGCAGCAAGCACAGGCAGCACAGGCAGCACAGCAAGCACAGGCAGCAAGCACAGGCAGCACAGCAAACACAGGCAGCACAGCAAGCACAGGCAGCAAGCACAGGCAGCACAGGCAGCACAGGCAGCAAGCACAGGCATCACAGCAAGCACAGGCAGCAAGCACAGGCAGCATAGCAAGCACAGGCAGCACAGGCAGCAAGCACAGGCAGCAAGCGCAGGCAGCACAGCAAGCACAGGCAGCAAGCACAGGCAGCACAGCAAGCACAGGCAGCAAGCACAGGCAGCACAGCAAGCACAGGCAGCACAGCAAGCACAGGCAGAAAGCACAGGCAGCACAGCAAACACAGGCAGCACAGCAAGCACAGGCAGCAAGCACAGGCAGCTCAGGCAGCACAGGCAGCAAGCACAGGCAGCACAGCAAGCACAGGCAGCAAGCAAGCACAGGCAGCAAGCACAGGCAGCAAGCACGGGCAGCACAGCAAGCACAGGCAGCAAGCACAGGCAGCACAGCAAGCACAGGCAGCAAGCACAGGCAGCACAGCAAGCACAGGCAGCAAGCACAGGCAGCTCAGGCAGCACAGGCAGCAAGCACAGGCAGCACAGCAAGCACAGGCAGCAAGCACAGGCAGCACAGCAAGCACAGGCAGCAAGCACAGGCAGCACACCAAGCACAGGCAGCACAGCAAGCACAGGCAGCAAGCACAGGCAGCTCAGGCAGCACAGGCAGCAAGCACAGGCAGCACAGCAAGCACAGGCAGCAAGCACAGGCAGCACAGCAAGCACAGGCAGCACAGCTAGCACAGGCAGCAAGCACAGGCAGCACATCAAACACAGGCAGCACAGCAAGCACAGGCAGCAAGCACAGGCAGCACAGCAAGCACAGGCAGCAAGCACAGGCAGCACAGCAAGCACAGGCAGCAAGCACAGGCAGCAAGCACAGGCAGCAAGCACAGGCATGTTAGAAACCCGCAAAATAGCTCGACGAGATGTGTCCGTTTTTTAGCGATTCTTGGGGAAGTGCAGAGGGGTCAAGCTCCGTCCTCTTTCCATCAGGCAAAGCCTGCTCCGATTTTCGGCGAGATTCACTCTCGCATTTGTTTACAATGCTTACTCTTACTGAGACGCAGGTCAATGCAACGGCCGCCGAGGTAAACATATGATTCGCGACTCTCGGCGCCTCCAAAAACAGGTGACACAGCAACGCACTGTCGTGTGCCACTGTCGAATTACCGCGTGTTATGGGTGAAATCAAATGCATCGCTAACAGGCAGCACAGCAAGCACAGGCAGCACAGCAAGCACAAGCAGCAAGCACAGGCAGCAAGCACAGGCAGCACAGCAAGCACAGGCAGCAAGCACAGGCAGCAAAGCAAACACAGGCAGCACAGCAAGCACAGGCAGCACAGCAAGCACAAACAGCAAGCACAGGCAGCACATCAAACACAGGCAGCACAGCAAGCACAGGCAGCAAGCACAGGCAGCAAGCACAGGCAGCACAGCAAGCACAGGCAGCAAGCACAGGCAGCACAGCAAGCACAGGCAGCAAGCACAGACAGCACAGCAAGCACAGGCAGCAAGCACAGGAAGCACAGGCAGCAAGCACAGGCAGCACAGCAAGCACAGGCAGCAAGCACAGGCAGCTTGCACAGGCAGCATAGCAAGCACAGGCAGCACAGCAAGCACAGGCAGCACAGCAAGCACAGGCAGCACAGGCAGTAAGCACAGGCAGCACAGGCAGTAAGCACAGGCAGCACAGCAAGCACAGGCAACAAGCATAGGCAGCACAGCAAGCACAGGCAGCAAGCACAGGCAGCACAGCAAGCACAGGCAGCAAGCACAGGCAGCACAGCAAACACAGGCAGCACAGCAAGCACAGGCAGCAAGTACAGGCAGCACAGCAAACATAGGCAGCACAGCAAGCACAGGCAGCACAGCAAGCACAGGCAGCGCAGCAAGCTCAGGCAGCACAGGAAGCACAGGCAGCAAGCACAGGCAGCACAGCAAGCACAGGCTGCAAGCACAGGCAGCACAGCAAGCACAGGCAGCAAGCACAGGCAGCACAACAAGCACAGGCAGCACAGCAAGCACAGGCAGCAAGCACAGGCAGCACAGCAAGCACAGGCAGCAAGCACAGGCAGCACAGCAAGCACAGGCAGCAAGCACAGGCAGCAAGCACAGGCAGCACAACAAACACAGGCAGCACAGCAAGCACAAGCAGCAAGCACAGGCAGCACAGCAAGCACTGGCAGCAAGCACAGGCAGCACAGCAAGCACAGGCAACACAGTAAGTACAGCAAGCACAGGCAGCAAGCACAGGCAGCACAGCAAGCACAGGCAGCACAGCAAGCACAGACAGCAAGCACAGGCAGCAAGCACAGGCAGCACAGCAAGCACAGGCAGCAAGCACCGGCATGTTAGAAACCCGCAAAATAGCTCGACGAGATGTGTTCGTTTTAGCGATTCTGGGGGAAGTGCAGAGGGGTCAAGCACCGTCCTCTTTCCAACAGGCAAAGCCTGCTCCGATCTTCGGCGAGATTCACTCTCGCATTTGTTTACAATGCTTACTCTTACTGAGACGCAGGTCAATGCACCGGCCGCCGAGGTAAACATATGATCCGCGACTCTCGGCGCCTCCAAAAACAGGTGACACAGCAACCCACTGTCGTGTGCCACTGTCGAATTACCGCGTGTTATGGGCGAAATCAAATGCATCGCTAACAGGCAGCACAGCAAGCACAGGCAGCACAGCAAGCACAGGCAGCAAGCACAGGCAGCACAGCAAGCGCAGGCAGCATGCACAGGCAGCTCAGGCAGCACAGGCAGCAAGCACAGGCAGCTCAGGCAGCACGGGCAGCAAGCACAGGCAGCACAGCAAGCACAGGCAGCAAGCACAGGCAGCACAGCAAGCACAGGCAGCACAGCAAGCACAGGCAGCAAGCACAGGCAGCACACCAAGCACAGGCAGCACAGCAAGCATAGGCAGCAAGCACAGGCAGCACACCAAGCACAGGCAGCACAGCAAGCACAGGCAGCAAGCACAGGCAGCAAGCACAGGCAGCACAGCAAGCACAGGCAGCACAGCAAGCACAGACAGCAAGCACAGGCAGCACAGCAAGCACAGGGAGCAAGCACAGGCAGCGCAGCAAGCACAGGCAGCACAGCAAGCACAGGCAGCAAGCACAGGCAGCACAGCAAGCACAGGCAGCAAGCACAGGCAGCACGGCAAGCACAGGCAGCTCAGGCAGCACAGCAAGAACAGGCAGCAAGCACAGGCAGCACAGCAAGCACAGGCAGCAAGCACAGGCAACACAGCAAGCACAGGCAGCAAGCACAGGCAGCAAGCACAGGTAGCACACCAAGCACGGGCAGCACAGGCAGCAAGCACAGGGAGCACACCAAGCACAGGCAGCACAGCAAGCACAGGCAGCAAGCACAGGCAGCACAGCAAGCACTGGCAGCACAGCAAGCACAGGCAGCAAGCCCAGGCAGCACAGCAAGCACAGGCAGCAAGCACAGGCAGCACAGCAAGCACAGGCAGAAAGCACAGGCAGCACAGCAAGCACAGGCAGCTCAGGCAGCACAGGCAGCAAGCACAGGCAGCACAGCAAGCACAGGCAGCAAGCAAAGGCAGCACAGCAAGCACAGGCAGCACAGCAAGCACATGCAGCAAGCACAGGCAGCTCAGGCAGCACGGGCAGCAAGCACAGGCAGCACAGCAAGCACAGGCAGCAAGCACAGGCAGCACAGCAAGCACAGGCAGCACTGCAAGCACAGGCAGCAAGCACAGGCAGCACACCAAGCACAGGCAGCACAGCAAGCATAGGCAGCAAGCACAGGCAGCACACCAAGCACAGGCAGCACAGCAAGCACAGGCAGCAAGCACAAGCAGCAAGCACAGGCAGCACAGCAAGCACAGGCAGCACAGCACAGGCAGCACAGCAAGCACAGGCAGCAAGCACAGGCAGCACAGCAAGCACAGGCAGCAAGCACAGGCAGCACAGCAAGCACAGGCAGCAAGCACAGGCAGCACGGCAAGCACAGGCAGCTCAGGCAGCACAGCAAGCACAGGCAGCAAGCACAGGCAGCACAGCAAGCACAGGCAGCAAGCACAGGCAACACAGCAAGCACAGGCAGCAAGCACAGGCAGCACAGCAAGCACAGGCAGCAAGCACAGGTAGCACACCAAGCACGGGCAGCACAGCAAGCACAGGCAGCAAGCACAGGGAGCACACCAAGCACAGGCAGCACAGCAAGCACAGGCAGCAAGCACAGGCAGCACAGCAAGCACTGGCAGCACAGCAAGCACAGGCAGCAAGCCCAGGCAGCACAGCAAGCACAGGCAGCAAGCACAGGCAGCACAGCAAGCCCAGGCAGCAAGCACAGGCAGCTCAGGCAGCACAGGCAGCAAGCACAGGCAGCACAGCAAGCACAGGCAGCAAGCACAGGCAGCACAGCAAGCACAGGCAGCAAGCACAGGCAGCTCAGGCAGCACAGGCAGCAAGCACAGGCAGCACAGCAAGCACAGGCAGCAAGCACAGGCAGCACAGCAAGCACAGGCAGCAAGCACAGGTAGCAAAGCAAGCACAGGCAGCAAGCACAGGCAGCTCAGGCAGCACAGGCAGCAAGCACAGGCACCACAGCAAGCACAGGCAGCAAGCACAGGCAGCACAGCAAGCACAGGCAGCAAGCACAGGCAGCACAGCAAGCACAGGCAGCAAGCACAGGCAGCACGGCAAGCACAGGCAGCTCAGGCAGCACAGCAAGCACAGGCAGCAAGCACAGGCAGCACAGCAAGCACAGGCAGCAAGCACAGGCAGCACAGCAAGCACAGGCAGCAAGCACCGGCATGTTAGAAACCCGCAAAATAGCTCGACGAGATGTGTTCGTTTTAGCGATTCTGGGGGAAGTGCAGAGGGGTCAAGCTCCGTCCTCTTTCCAACAGGCAAAGCCTGCTCCGATCTTCGGCGAGATTCACTCTGGGATTTGTTTACAATGCTTACTCTTACTGAGACGCAGGTCAATGCACCGGCCGCCGAGGTAAACATATGATCCGCGACTCTCGGCGCCTCCAAAAACAGGTGACACAGCAACGCACTGTCGTGTGCCACTGTCGAATTACCGCGTGTTATGGGCGAAATCAAATGCATCGCTAACAGGCAGCACAGCAAGCACAGGCAGCACAGCAAGCACAGGCAGCAAGCACAGGCAGCACAGCAAGCACAGGCAGCAAGCACAGGCAGCACAGCAAGCACAGGCAGCACAGCAAGCACGGGCAGCAAGCACAGGCAGCACACCAAGCACAGGCAGCACAGCAAGCACAGCAAGCATAGGCAGCACAGCAAGCACAGGCAGCAAGCACAGGCAGCAAGCACAGGCAGCACAGCAAGCACAGACAGCAAGCACAGGCAGCGAGCACAGGCAGCACAGCAAGCACAGGCAGCAAGCACAGGCAGCGCAGCAAGCACAGGCAACACAGCAAGCACAGGCAGCACAGCAAGCACAGGCAGCAAGCACAGGCAGCAAGCACAGGCAGCACGGCAAGCACAGGCAGCACGGCAAGCACAGGCAGTTCAGGCAGCACAGCAAGCACAGGCAGCAAGCACAGGCAGCACAGCAAGCACAGGCAGCAAGCACAGGCAGCACAGCAAGCACAGGCAGCACAGCAAGCACAGGCAGCACAGCAAGCGCAGGCAGCAAGCACAGGCAGCTCAGGCAGCACAGGCAGCAAGCACAGGCAGCACAGCAAGCACAGGCAGCAAGCACAGGCAGCACAGCAAGCACAGGCAGCAAGCACAGACAGCACACCAAGCACAGGCAGCACAGCAAGCACGGCAAGCACAGGCAGCAAGCACAGGCAGCACACCAAGCACAGGCAGCAAGCACAGGCAGCACAGCAAGCACAGGCAGCAAGCACAGGCAGCACAGCAAGCACTGGCAGCACAGCAAGCACATGCAGCATGCACAGGCAGCTCAGGCAGCACAGGCAGCAAGCACAGGCAGCACAGCAAGCACAGGCAGCACAGGCAGCAAGCACAGGCAGCACAGCAAGCACAGGCAGAAAGCACAGGCAGCACAGCAAGCACAGGCAGCAAGCACAGACAGCTCAGGCAGCACAGGCAGCAAGCACAGGCAGCACAGCAAGTACAGCAAGCACAGGCAGCACAGCAGGCACAGGCAGCACAGGCAGCAAGCACAGGCAGCACAGCAGGTACAGCAAGCACAGGCAGCACAGCAGGCACAGGCAGCACAGCAAGCACAGGCAGCACAGCAAGGACAGCAAGCACAGGCAGCAAGCACAGGCAGCACAGCAAGCACAGGCAGCAAGCACAGGCAGCACAGCAAGCACAGACAGCAAGCACAGGCAGCACAGCAAGCACAGGCAGCAAGCACCGGCATGTTAGAAACCCGCAAAATAGCTCGACGAGATGTGTTCGTTTTAGCGATTCTGGGGGAAGTGCAGAGGGGTCAAGCTCCGTCCTCTTTCCAACAGGCAAAGCCTGCTCCGATCTTCGGCGAGATTCACTCTCGCATTTGTTTACAATGCTTACTCTTACTGAGACGCAGGTCAATGCACCGGCCGCCGGGGTAAACATATGATCCGCGACTCTCGGCGCCTCCAAAAACAGGTGACACAGCAACGCACTGTCGTGTGCCACTGTCGAATTACCGCGTGTTATGGGCGAAATCAAATGCATCGCTAACAGGCAGCACAGCAAGCACAGGCAGCAAGCACAGGCAGCAAGCACAGGCAGCACAGCAAGCACAGGCAGCACAGGCAGCAAGCACAGGCAGCACAGCAAGCACAGGCAGCACAGCAAGCACAGGCAGCAAGCACAGGCAGCACAGCAAGCGCAGGCAGCATGCACAGGCAGCACAGCAAGCACAGGCAGCAAGCACAGGCAGCTCAGGCAGCACAGGCAGCAAGCACAGGCAGCAAGCACAGGCAGCACAGCAAGCACAGGCAGCAAGCACAGGCAGCACAGCAAGCACAGGCAGCAAGCACAGGCAGCACGGCAAGCACAGGCAGCACAGCAAGCACAGGCAGCACAGGCAGAAAGCACAGGCAGCACAGCAAGCACAGGCAGCACAGCAAGCACAGGCAGCAAGCACAGGCAGCTCAGGCAGCACAGGCAGCAAGCACAGGCAGCAAGCACAGGCAGCACAGCAAGCACAGGCAGCACAGGCAGCAAGCACAGGCAGAAAGCACAGGCAGCACAGCAAGCACAGGCAGCTCAGGCAGCACAGGCAGCAAGCACAGGCAGCACAGCAAGCACAGGCAGCAAGCAAAGGCAGCACAGCAAGCACAGGCAGCACAGCAAGCACATGCAGCAAGCACAGGCAGCTCAGGCAGCACGGGCAGCAAGCACAGGCAGCACAGCAAGCACAGGCAGCAAGCACAGGCAGCACAGCAAGCACAGGCAGCACTGCAAGCACAGGCAGCAAGCACAGGCAGCACACCAAGCACAGGCAGCACAGCAAGCATAGGCAGCAAGCACAGGCAGCACACCAAGCACAGGCAGCACAGCAAGCACAGGCAGCAAGCACAAGCAGCAAGCACAGGCAGCACAGCAAGCACAGGCAGCACAGCACAGGCAGCACAGCAAGCACAGGCACCAAGCACAGGCAGCACAGCAAGCATAGGCAGCAAGCACAGGCAGCACACCAAGCACAGGCAGCACAGCAAGCACAGGCAGCAAGCACAAGCAGCAAGCACAGGCAGCACAGCAAGCACAGGCAGCACAGCACAGGCAGCACAGCAAGCACAGGCAGCAAGCACAGGCAGCACAGCAAGCACAGGCAGCAAGCACAGGCAGCAAGCACAGGCAGCACAGCAAGCACAGGCAGCACAGGCAGCAAGCACAGGCAGCACAGCAAGCACAGGCAGCACAGCAAGCACAGGCAGCAAGCACAGGCAGCACAGCAAGCGCAGGCAGCATGCACAGGCAGCACAGCAAGCACAGGCAGCAAGCACAGGCAGCTCAGGCAGCACAGGCAGCAAGCACAGGCAGCAAGCACAGGCAGCACAGCAAGCACAGGCAGCAAGCACAGGCAGCACAGCAAGCACAGGCAGCAAGCACAGGCAGCACGGCAAGCACAGGCAGCACAGCAAGCACAGGCAGCACAGGCAGAAAGCACAGGCAGCACAGCAAGCACAGGCAGCACAGCAAGCACAGGCAGCAAGCACAGGCAGCTCAGGCAGCACAGGCAGCAAGCACAGGCAGCAAGCACAGGCAGCACAGCAAGCACAGGCAGCACAGGCAGCAAGCACAGGCAGAAAGCACAGGCAGCACAGCAAGCACAGGCAGCTCAGGCAGCACAGGCAGCAAGCACAGGCAGCACAGCAAGCACAGGCAGCAAGCAAAGGCAGCACAGCAAGCACAGGCAGCACAGCAAGCACATGCAGCAAGCACAGGCAGCTCAGGCAGCACGGGCAGCAAGCACAGGCAGCACAGCAAGCACAGGCAGCAAGCACAGGCAGCACAGCAAGCACAGGCAGCACTGCAAGCACAGGCAGCAAGCACAGGCAGCACACCAAGCACAGGCAGCACAGCAAGCATAGGCAGCAAGCACAGGCAGCACACCAAGCACAGGCAGCACAGCAAGCACAGGCAGCAAGCACAAGCAGCAAGCACAGGCAGCACAGCAAGCACAGGCAGCACAGCACAGGCAGCACAGCAAGCACAGGCACCAAGCACAGGCAGCACAGCAAGCATAGGCAGCAAGCACAGGCAGCACACCAAGCACAGGCAGCACAGCAAGCACAGGCAGCAAGCACAAGCAGCAAGCACAGGCAGCACAGCAAGCACAGGCAGCACAGCACAGGCAGCACAGCAAGCACAGGCAGCAAGCACAGGCAGCACAGCAAGCACAGGCAGCAAGCACAGGCAGCACAGCAAGCACAGGCAGCAAGCACAGGCAGCACGGCAAGCACAGGCAGCTCAGGCAGCACAGCAAGCACAGGCAGCAAGCACAGGCAGCACAGCAAGCACAGGCAGCAAGCACAGGCAACACAGCAAGCACAGGCAGCAAGCACAGGCAGCACAGCAAGCACAGGCAGCAAGCACAGGTAGCACACCAAGCACGGGCAGCACAGCAAGCACAGGCAGCAAGCACAGGGAGCACACCAAGCACAGGCAGCACAGCAAGCACAGGCAGCAAGCACAGGCAGCACAGCAAGCACTGGCAGCACAGCAAGCACAGGCAGCAAGCCCAGGCAGCACAGCAAGCACAGGCAGCAAGCACAGGCAGCACAGCAAGCCCAGGCAGCAAGCACAGGCAGCTCAGGCAGCACAGGCAGCAAGCACAGGCAGCACAGCAAGCACAGGCAGCAAGCACAGGCAGCACAGCAAGCACAGGCAGCAAGCACAGGCAGCTCAGGCAGCACAGGCAGCAAGCACAGGCAGCACAGCAAGCACAGGCAGCAAGCACAGGCAGCACAGCAAGCACAGGCAGCAAGCACAGGTAGCAAAGCAAGCACAGGCAGCAAGCACAGGCAGCTCAGGCAGCACAGGCAGCAAGCACAGGCACCACAGCAAGCACAGGCAGCAAGCACAGGCAGCACAGCAAGCACAGGCAGCAAGCACAGGCAGCACAGCAAGCACAGGCAGCAAGCACAGGCAGCACGGCAAGCACAGGCAGCTCAGGCAGCACAGCAAGCACAGGCAGCAAGCACAGGCAGCACAGCAAGCACAGGCAGCAAGCACAGGCAGCACAGCAAGCACAGGCAGCAAGCACCGGCATGTTAGAAACCCGCAAAATAGCTCGACGAGATGTGTTCGTTTTAGCGATTCTGGGGGAAGTGCAGAGGGGTCAAGCTCCGTCCTCTTTCCAACAGGCAAAGCCTGCTCCGATCTTCGGCGAGATTCACTCTGGGATTTGTTTACAATGCTTACTCTTACTGAGACGCAGGTCAATGCACCGGCCGCCGAGGTAAACATATGATCCGCGACTCTCGGCGCCTCCAAAAACAGGTGACACAGCAACGCACTGTCGTGTGCCACTGTCGAATTACCGCGTGTTATGGGCGAAATCAAATGCATCGCTAACAGGCAGCACAGCAAGCACAGGCAGCACAGCAAGCACAGGCAGCAAGCACAGGCAGCACAGCAAGCACAGGCAGCAAGCCCAGGCAGCACAGCAAGCACAGGCAGCACAGCAAGCACGGGCAGCAAGCACAGGCAGCACACCAAGCACAGGCAGCACAGCAAGCACAGCAAGCATAGGCAGCACAGCAAGCACAGGCAGCAAGCACAGGCAGCAAGCACAGGCAGCACAGCAAGCACAGACAGCAAGCACAGGCAGCGAGCACAGGCAGCACAGCAAGCACAGGCAGCAAGCACAGGCAGCGCAGCAAGCACAGGCAACACAGCAAGCACAGGCAGCACAGCAAGCACAGGCAGCAAGCACAGGCAGCAAGCACAGGCAGCACGGCAAGCACAGGCAGCACGGCAAGCACAGGCAGTTCAGGCAGCACAGCAAGCACAGGCAGCAAGCACAGGCAGCACAGCAAGCACAGGCAGCAAGCACAGGCAGCACAGCAAGCACAGGCAGCACAGCAAGCACAGGCAGCACAGCAAGCGCAGGCAGCAAGCACAGGCAGCTCAGGCAGCACAGGCAGCAAGCACAGGCAGCACAGCAAGCACAGGCAGCAAGCACAGGCAGCACAGCAAGCACAGGCAGCAAGCACAGACAGCACACCAAGCACAGGCAGCACAGCAAGCACGGCAAGCACAGGCAGCAAGCACAGGCAGCACACCAAGCACAGGCAGCAAGCACAGGCAGCACAGCAAGCACAGGCAGCAAGCACAGGCAGCACAGCAAGCACTGGCAGCACAGCAAGCACATGCAGCATGCACAGGCAGCTCAGGCAGCACAGGCAGCAAGCACAGGCAGCACAGCAAGCACAGGCAGCACAGGCAGCAAGCACAGGCAGCACAGCAAGCACAGGCAGAAAGCACAGGCAGCACAGCAAGCACAGGCAGCAAGCACAGACAGCTCAGGCAGCACAGGCAGCAAGCACAGGCAGCACAGCAAGTACAGCAAGCACAGGCAGCACAGCAGGCACAGGCAGCACAGGCAGCAAGCACAGGCAGCACAGCAAGTACAGCAAGCACAGGCAGCACAGCAGGCACAGGCAGCACAGCAAGCACAGGCAGCACAGCAAGGACAGCAAGCACAGGCAGCAAGCACAGGCAGCACAGCAAGCACAGGCAGCAAGCACAGGCAGCACAGCAAGCACAGACAGCAAGCACAGGCAGCACAGCAAGCACAGGCAGCAAGCACCGGCATGTTAGAAACCCGCAAAATAGCTCGACGAGATGTGTTCGTTTTAGCGATTCTGGGGGAAGTGCAGAGGGGTCAAGCTCCGTCCTCTTTCCAACAGGCAAAGCCTGCTCCGATCTTCGGCGAGATTCACTCTCGCATTTGTTTACAATGCTTACTCTTACTGAGACGCAGGTCAATGCACCGGCCGCCGGGGTAAACATATGATCCGCGACTCTCGGCGCCTCCAAAAACAGGTGACACAGCAACGCACTGTCGTGTGCCACTGTCGAATTACCGCGTGTTATGGGCGAAATCAAATGCATCGCTAACAGGCAGCACAGCAAGCACAGGCAGCAAGCACAGGCAGCAAGCACAGGCAGCACAGCAAGCACAGGCAGCACAGGCAGCAAGCACAGGCAGCACAGCAAGCACAGGCAGCACAGCAAGCACAGGCAGCAAGCACAGGCAGCACAGCAAGCGCAGGCAGCATGCACAGGCAGCACAGCAAGCACAGGCAGCAAGCACAGGCAGCTCAGGCAGCACAGGCAGCAAGCACAGGCAGCAAGCACAGGCAGCACAGCAAGCACAGGCAGCAAGCACAGGCAGCACAGCAAGCACAGGCAGCAAGCACAGGCAGCACGGCAAGCACAGGCAGCACAGCAAGCACAGGCAGCACAGGCAGAAAGCACAGGCAGCACAGCAAGCACAGGCAGCAAGCACAGGCAGCTCAGGCAGCACAGGCAGCAAGCACAGGCAGCAAGCACAGGCAGCACAGCAAGCACAGGCAGCACAGGCAGCAAGCACAGGCAGAAAGCACAGGCAGCACAGCAAGCACAGGCAGCTCAGGCAGCACAGGCAGCAAGCACAGGCAGCACAGCAAGCACAGGCAGCAAGCAAAGGCAGCACAGCAAGCACAGGCAGCACAGCAAGCACATGCAGCAAGCACAGGCAGCTCAGGCAGCACGGGCAGCAAGCACAGGCAGCACAGCAAGCACAGGCAGCAAGCACAGGCAGCACAGCAAGCACAGGCAGCACTGCAAGCACAGGCAGCAAGCACAGGCAGCACACCAAGCACAGGCAGCACAGCAAGCATAGGCAGCAAGCACAGGCAGCACACCAAGCACAGGCAGCACAGCAAGCACAGGCAGCAAGCACAAGCAGCAAGCACAGGCAGCACAGCAAGCACAGGCAGCACAGCACAGGCAGCACAGCAAGCACAGGCAGCAAGCACAGGCAGCGCAGCAAGCACAGGCAGCACAGCAAGCACAGGCAGCAAGCACAGGCAGCACAGCAAGCACAGGCAGCACGGCAAGCACAGGCAGCTCAGGCAGCACAGCAAGCACAGGCAGCAAGCACAGGCAGCACAGCAAGCACAGGCAGCAAGCACAGGCAGCACAGCAAGCACAGGCAGCAAGCACAGGTAGCACACCAAGCACGGGCAGCACAGCAAGCACAGGCAGCAAGCACAGGGAGCACACCAAGCACAGGCAGCACAGCAAGCACAGGCAGCAAGCACAGGCAGCACAGCAAGCACTGGCAGCACAGCAAGCACAGGCAGCAAGCCCAGGCAGCACAGCAAGCACAGGCAGCAAGCACAGGCAGCACAGCAAGCCCAGGCAGCAAGCACAGGCAGCTCAGGCAGCACAGGCAGCAAGCACAGGCAGCACAGCAAGCACAGGCAGCAAGCACAGGCAGCACAGCAAGCACAGGCAGCAAGCACAGGCAGCTCAGGCAGCACAGGCAGCAAGCACAGGCAGCACAGCAAGCACAGGCAGCAAGCACAGGCAGCAAGCACAGGCAGCACGGCAAGCACAGGCAGCTCAGGCAGCACAGCAAGCACAGGCAGCAAGCACAGGCAGCACAGCAAGCACAGGCAGCAAGCACAGGCAGCACACCAAGCACAGGCAGCACAGCAAGCATAGGCAGCAAGCACAGGCAGCACAGCAAGCACAGGCAGCAAGCACAGGCAGCACAGCAAGCGCAGGCAGCATGCACAGGCAGCTCAGGCAGCACAGGCAGCAAGCACAGGCAGCACAGCAAGCACAGGCAGCAAGCACAGGCAGCACAGCAAGCACAGGCAGCAAGCACAGGCAGCACAGCAAGCACAGGCAGCAAGCACAGGCAGCACAGCAAGCACAGGCAGCAAGCACAGGCAGCACAGCAAGCACAGGCAGCAAGCACCGGCATGTTAGAAACCCGCAAAATAGCTCGACGAGATGTGTTCGTTTTAGCGATTCTGGGGGAAGTGCAGAGGGGTCAAGCTCCGTTCTCTTTCCAACAGGCAAAGCCTGCTCCGATCTTCGGCGAGATTCACTCTCGCATTTGTTTACAATGCTTACTCTTACTGAGACGCAGGTCAATGCACCGGCCGCCGGGGTAAACATATGATCCGCGACTCTCGGCGCCTCCAAAAACAGGTGACACAGCAACGCACTGTCGTGTGCCACTGTCGAATTACCGCGTGTTATGGGCGAAATCAAATGCATCGCTAACAGGCAGCACAGCAAGCACAGGCAGCAAGCACAGGCAGCACAGCAAGCACAGGCAGCACAGCAAGCACAGACAGCAAGCACAGGCAGCAAGCACCGGCAGCAAGCACAGGCAGCACAGCAAGCACAGGCAGCAAGCACCGGCATGTTAGAAACCCGCAAAATAGCTCGACGAGATGTGTTCGTTTTAGCGATTCTGGGGGAAGTGCAGAGGGGTCAAGCTCCGTCCTCTTTCCAACAGGCAAAGCCTGCTCCGATCTTCGGCGAGATTCACTCTCGGATTTGTTTACAATGCTTACTCTTACTGAGACTCAGGTCAATGCACCGGCCGCCGAGGTAAACATATGATCCGCGACTCTCGGCGCCTCCAAAAACAGGTGACACAGCAACGCACTGTCGTGTGCCACTGTCGAATTACCGCGTGTTATGGGCGAAATCAAATGCATCGCTAACAGGCAGCACAGCAAGCACAGGCAGCACAGCAAGCACAGGCAGCAAGCACAGGCAGCACAGCAAGCACAGGCAGCACAGCAAGCACAGGCAGCAAGCACAGGCAGCTCAGGCAGCACAGGCAGCAAGCACAGGCAGCACAGCAAGCACAGGCAGCAAGCAAAGGCAGCACAGGCAGCACAGCAAGCACATGCAGCAAGCACAGGCAGCTCAGGCAGCACGGGCAGCAAGCACAGGCAGCACAGCAAGCACAGGCAGCAAGCACAGGCAGCACAGCAAGCACAGGCAGCACAGCAAGCACAGGCAGCAAGCACAGGCAGCACACCAAGCACAGGCAGCACAGCAAGCATAGGCAGCAAGCACAGGCAGCACACCAAGCACAGGCAGCACAGCAAGCACAGGCAGCAAGCACAGGCAGCAAGCACAGGCAGCACAGGCAGCACAGCAAGCACAGACAGCAAGCACAGGCAGCACAGCAAGCACAGGCAGCAAGCACAGGCAGCGCAGCAAGCACAGGCAGCACAGCAAGCACAGGCAGCAAGCACAGGCAGCAAGCACAGGCAGCACGGCAAGCACAGGCAGCTCAGGCAGCACAGCAAGCACAGGCAGCAAGCACAGGCAGCACAGCAAGCACAGGCAGCAAGCACAGGCAACACAGCAAGCACAGGCAGCAAGCACAGGCAGCACAGCAAGCACAGGCAGCAAGCACAGGTAGCACACCAAGCACGGGCAGCACAGCAAGCACAGGCAGCAAGCACAGGGAGCACACCAAGCACAGGCAGCACAGCAAGCACAGGCAGCAAGCACAGGCAGCACAGCAAGCACTGGCAGCACAGCAAGCACCGGCAGCAAGCCCAGGCAGCACAGCAAGCACAGGCAGCAAGCACAGGCAGCACAGCAAGCACAGGCAGCAAGCACAGGCAGCTCAGGCAGCACAGGCAGCAAGCACAGGCAGCACAGCAAGCACAGGCAGCAAGCACAGGCAGCACAGCAAGCACAGGCAGCAAGCACAGGCAGCAAGCACAGGCAGCACAGCAAGCACAGGCAGCAAGCACCGGCATGTTAGAAACCCGCAAAATAGCTCGACGAGATGTGTTCGTTTTAGCGATTCTGGGGGAAGTGCAGAGGGGTCAAGCTCCGTCCTCTTTCCAACAGGCAAAGCCTGCTCCGATCTTCGGCGAGATTCACTCTGGGATTTGTTTACAATGCTTACTCTTACTGAGACGCAGGTCAATGCACCGGCCGCCGAGGTAAACATATGATCCGCGACTCTCGGCGCCTCCAAAAACAGGTGACACAGCAACGCACTGTCGTGTGCCACTGTCGAATTACCGCGTGTTATGGGCGAAATCAAATGCATCGCTAACAGGCAGCACAGCAAGCACAGGCAGCACAGCAAGCACAGGCAGCAAGCACAGGCAGCAAGCACGTGCAGCACAGCAAGCACAGGCAGCAAGCACAGGCAGCACAGCAAGCACAGGCAGCACAGCAAGCACAGGCAGCAAGCACAGGCAGCAAGCACAGGCAGCTCAGGCAGCACAGGCAGCAAGCACAGGCAGCACAGCAAGCACAGGCAGCAAGCACAGGCAGCACAGCAAGCACAGGCAGCACAGCAAGCACAGGCAGCAAGCACAGGCAGCACACCAAGCACAGGCAGCACAGCAAGCACAGGCAGCAAGCACAGGCAGCAAGCACAGGCAGCACAGCAAGCACAGGCAGCAAGCACAGGCAGCACGGCAAGCACAGGCAGCACGGCAAGCACAGGCAGCACGGCAAGCACAGGCAGTTCAGGCAGCACAGCAAGCACAGGCAGCAAGCACAGGCAGCACAGCAAGCACAGGCAGCACAGCAAGCGCAGGCAGCAAGCACAGGCAGCTCAGGCAGCACAGGCAGCAAGCACAGGCAGCACAGCAAGCACAGGCAGCACAGCAAGCACAGGCAGCAAACACAGGCAGCACAGCAAGCACAGGCAGCACAGCAAGCACAGGCAGCAAGCACAGACAGCACACCAAGCACAGGCAGCACAGCAAGCACGGCAAGCACAGGCAGCAAGCACAGGCAGCACACCAAGCACAGGCAGCAAAGCAAGCACTGCAAGCACAGGCAGCAAGCACAGGCAGCACAGCAAGCACAGGCAGCAAGCACAGGCAGCACAGCAAGCACTGGCAGCACAGCAAGCACATGCAGCATGCACAGGCAGCTCAGGCAGCACAGGCAGCAAGCACAGGCAGCACAGCAAGCACAGGCAGCACAGGCAGCAAGCACAGGCAGCACAGCAAGCACAGGCAGAAAGCACAGGCAGCACAGCAAGCACAGGCAGCAAGCACAGGCAGCACAGCAAGGACAGCAAGCACAGGCAGCAAGCACAGGCAGCACAGCAAGCACAGGCAGCAAGCACAGGCAGCACAGCAAGCACAGACAGCAAGCACAGGCAGCACAGCAAGCACAGGCAGCAAGCACAGGCAGCACAGCAAGCACAGGCAGCAAGCACCGGCATGTTAGAAACCCGCAAAATAGCTCGACGAGATGTGTTTGTTTTAGCGATTCTGGGGGAAGTGCAGAGGGGTCAAGCTCCGTCCTCTTTCCAACAGGCAAAGCCTGCTCCGATCTTCGGCGAGATTCACTCTCGCATTTGTTTACAATGCTTACTCTTACTGAGACGCAGGTCAATGCACCGGCCGCCGGGGTAAACATATGATCCGCGACTCTCGGCGCCTCCAAAAACAGGTGACACAGCAACGCACTGTCGTGTGCCACTGTCGAATTACCGCGTGTTATGGGCGAAATCAAATGCATCGCTAACAGGCAGCACAGCAAGCACAGGCAGCAAGCACAGGCAGCACAGGCAGCACAGCAAGCACAGGCAGCACAGCAAGCACAGGCAGCACAGGCAGCAAGCACAGGCAGCACAGCAAGCACAGGCAGAAAGCACAGGCAGCACAGCAAGCACAGGCAGCAAGCACAGGCAGCTCAGGCAGCACAGGCAGCAAGCACAGGCAGCAAGCACAGGCAGCACAGCAAGCACAGGCAGCAAGCACAGGCAGCACAGCAAGCACAGACAGCAAGCACAGGCAGCACAGCAAGCACAGGCAGCAAGCACAGGCAGCACAGCAAGCACAGGCAGCAAGCACCGGCATGTTAGAAACCCGCAAAATAGCTCGACGAGATGTGTTCGTTTTAGCGATTCTGGGGGAAGTGCAGAGGGGTCAAGCTCCGTCCTCTTTCCAACAGGCAAAGCCTGCTCCGATCTTCGGCGAGATTCACTCTCGGATTTGTTTACAATGCTTACTCTTACTGAGACGCAGGTCAATGCACCGGCCGCCGAGGTAAACATATGATCCGCGACTCTCGGCGCCTCCAAAAACAAGTGACACAGCAACGCACTGTCGTGTGCCACTGTCGAATTACCGCGTGTTATGGGCGAAATCAAATGCATCGCTAACAGGCAGCACAGCAAGCACAGGCAGCAAGCACAGGCAGCACAGCAAGCACAGGCAGCAAGCACAGGCAGCACAGCAAGCACAGACAGCAAGCACAGGCAGCAAGCACCGGCAGCAAGCACAGGCAGCACAGCAAGCACAGGCAGCAAGCACCGGCATGTTAGAAACCCGCAAAATAGCTCGACGAGATGTGTTCGTTTTAGCGATTCTGGGGGAAGTGCAGAGGGGTCAAGCTCCGTCCTCTTTCCAACAGGCAAAGCCTGCTCCGATCTTCGGCGAGATTCACTCTCGGATTTGTTTACAATGCTTACTCTTACTGAGACTCAGGTCAATGCACCGGCCGCCGAGGTAAACATATGATCCGCGACTCTCGGCGCCTCCAAAAACAGGTGACACAGCAACGCACTGTCGTGTGCCACTGTCGAATTACCGCGTGTTATGGGCGAAATCAAATGCATCGCTAACAGGCAGCACAGCAAGCACAGGCAGCACAGCAAGCACAGGCAGCAAGCACAGGCAGCACAGCAAGCACAGGCAGCACAGCAAGCACAGGCAGCAAGCACAGGCAGCTCAGGCAGCACAGGCAGCAAGCACAGGCAGCACAGCAAGCACAGGCAGCAAGCAAAGGCAGCACAGGCAGCACAGCAAGCACATGCAGCAAGCACAGGCAGCTCAGGCAGCACGGGCAGCAAGCACAGGCAGCACAGCAAGCACAGGCAGCAAGCACAGGCAGCACAGCAAGCACAGGCAGCACAGCAAGCACAGGCAGCAAGCACAGGCAGCACACCAAGCACAGGCAGCACAGCAAGCATAGGCAGCAAGCACAGGCAGCACACCAAGCACAGGCAGCACAGCAAGCACAGGCAGCAAGCACAGGCAGCAAGCACAGGCAGCACAGGCAGCACAGCAAGCACAGACAGCAAGCACAGGCAGCACAGCAAGCACAGGCAGCAAGCACAGGCAGCGCAGCAAGCACAGGCAGCACAGCAAGCACAGGCAGCAAGCACAGGCAGCAAGCACAGGCAGCACGGCAAGCACAGGCAGCTCAGGCAGCACAGCAAGCACAGGCAGCAAGCACAGGCAGCACAGCAAGCACAGGCAGCAAGCACAGGCAACACAGCAAGCACAGGCAGCAAGCACAGGCAGCACAGCAAGCACAGGCAGCAAGCACAGGTAGCACACCAAGCACGGGCAGCACAGCAAGCACAGGCAGCAAGCACAGGCAGCACAGCAAGCACAGGCAGCAAGCACAGGCAGCTCAGGCAGCACAGGCAGCAAGCACAGGCAGCACAGCAAGCACAGGCAGCAAGCACAGGCAGCACAGCAAGCACAGGCAGCAAGCACAGGTAGCAAAGCAAGCACAGGCAGCAAGCACAGGCAGCTCAGGCAGCACAGGCAGCAAGCACAGGCACCACAGCAAGCACAGGCAGCAAGCACAGGCAGCACAGCAAGCACAGGCAGCAAGCACAGGCAGCACAGCAAGCACAGGCAGCAAGCACAGGCAGCACGGCAAGCACAGGCAGCTCAGGCAGCACAGCAAGCACAGGCAGCAAGCACAGGCAGCACAGCAAGCACAGGCAGCAAGCACAGGCAGCACAGCAAGCACAGGCAGCAAGCACCGGCATGTTAGAAACCCGCAAAATAGCTCGACGAGATGTGTTCGTTTTAGCGATTCTGGGGGAAGTGCAGAGGGGTCAAGCTCCGTCCTCTTTCCAACAGGCAAAGCCTGCTCCGATCTTCGGCGAGATTCACTCTGGGATTTGTTTACAATGCTTACTCTTACTGAGACGCAGGTCAATGCACCGGCCGCCGAGGTAAACATATGATCCGCGACTCTCGGCGCCTCCAAAAACAGGTGACACAGCAACGCACTGTCGTGTGCCACTGTCGAATTACCGCGTGTTATGGGCGAAATCAAATGCATCGCTAACAGGCAGCACAGCAAGCACAGGCAGCACAGCAAGCACAGGCAGCAAGCACAGGCAGCACAGCAAGCACAGGCAGCAAGCACAGGCAGCACAGCAAGCACAGGCAGCACAGCAAGCACGGGCAGCAAGCACAGGCAGCACACCAAGCACAGGCAGCACAGCAAGCACAGCAAGCATAGGCAGCACAGCAAGCACAGGCAGCAAGCACAGGCAGCAAGCACAGGCAGCACAGCAAGCACAGACAGCAAGCACAGGCAGCGAGCACAGGCAGCACAGCAAGCACAGGCAGCTAGCACAGGCAGCGCAGCAAGCACAGGCAACACAGCAAGCACAGGCAGCACAGCAAGCACAGGCAGCAAGCACAGGCAGCAAGCACAGGCAGCACGGCAAGCACAGGCAGCACGGCAAGCACAGGCAGTTCAGGCAGCACAGCAAGCACAGGCAGCAAGCACAGGCAGCACAGCAAGCACAGGCAGCAAGCACAGGCAGCACAGCAAGCACAGGCAGCACAGCAAGCACAGGCAGCACAGCAAGCGCAGGCAGCAAGCACAGGCAGCTCAGGCAGCACAGGCAGCAAGCACAGGCAGCACAGCAAGCACAGGCAGCAAGCACAGGCAGCACAGCAAGCACAGGCAGCAAGCACAGACAGCACACCAAGCACAGGCAGCACAGCAAGCACAGGCAGCAAGCACAGGCAGCACACCAAGCACAGGCAGCAAGCACAGGCAGCACAGCAAGCACAGGCAGCAAGCACAGGCAGCACAGCAAGCACTGGCAGCACAGCAAGCACATGCAGCATGCACAGGCAGCTCAGGCAGCACAGGCAGCAAGCACAGGCAGCACAGCAAGCACAGGCAGCACAGGCAGCAAGCACAGGCAGCACAGCAAGCACAGGCAGAAAGCACAGGCAGCACAGCAAGCACAGGCAGCAAGCACAGGCAGCTCAGGCAGCACAGGCAGCAAGCACAGGCAGCACAGCAAGTACAGCAAGCACAGGCAGCACAGCAGGCACAGGCAGCACAGCAAGCACAGCCAGCAAGCACAGGCAGCACAGCAAGCACAGGCAGCACAGCAAGGACAGCAAGCACAGGCAGCAAGCACAGGCAGCACAGCAAGCACAGGCAGCAAGCACAGGCAGCACAGCAAGCACAGACAGCAAGCACAGGCAGCACAGCAAGCACAGGCAGCAAGCACCGGCATGTTAGAAACCCGCAAAATAGCTCGACGAGATGTGTTCGTTTTAGCGATTCTGGGGGAAGTGCAGAGGGGTCAAACTCCGTCCTCTTTCCAACAGGCAAAGCCTGCTCCGATCTTCGGCGAGATTCACTCTCGCATTTGTTTACAATGCTTACTCTTACTGAGACGCAGGTCAATGCACCGGCCGCCGGGGTAAACATATGATCCGCGACTCTCGGCGCCTCCAAAAACAGGTGACACAGCAACGCACTGTCGTGTGCCACTGTCGAATTACCGCGTGTTATGGGCGAAATCAAATGCATCGCTAACAGGCAGCACAGCAAGCACAGGCAGCAAGCACAGGCAGCAAGCACAGGCAGCACAGCAAGCACAGGCAGCACAGGCAGCAAGCACAGGCAGCACAGCAAGCACAGGCAGCACAGCAAGCACAGGCAGCAAGCACAGGCAGCACAGCAAGCGCAGGCAGCATGCACAGGCAGCACAGCAAGCACAGGCAGCAAGCACAGGCAGCTCAGGCAGCACAGGCAGCAAGCACAGGCAGCAAGCACAGGCAGCACAGCAAGCACAGGCAGCAAGCACAGGCAGCACAGCAAGCACAGGCAGCAAGCACAGGCAGCACGGCAAGCACAGGCAGCACAGCAAGCACAGGCAGCACAGGCAGAAAGCACAGGCAGCACAGCAAGCACAGGCAGCACAGCAAGCACAGGCAGCAAGCACAGGCAGCTCAGGCAGCACAGGCAGCAAGCACAGGCAGCAAGCACAGGCAGCACAGCAAGCACAGGCAGCACAGGCAGCAAGCACAGGCAGAAAGCACAGGCAGCACAGCAAGCACAGGCAGCACAGCAAGCACAGGCAGCAAGCACAGGCAGCTCAGGCAGCACAGGCAGCAAGCACAGGCAGCACAGCAAGCACAGGCAGCAAGCACAGGCAGCACAGCAAGCACAGACAGCAAGCACAGGCAGCACAGCAAGCACAGGCAGCAAGCACCGGCATGTTAGAAACCCGCAAAATAGCTCGACGAGATGTGTTCGTTTTAGCGATTCTGGGGGAAGTGCAGAGGGGTCAAGCTCCGTCCTCTTTCCAACAGGCAAAGCCTGCTCCGATCTTCGGCGAGATTCACTCTCGCATTTGTTTACAATGCTTACTCTTACTGAGACGCAGGTCAATGCACCGGCCGCCGGGGTAAACATATGATCCGCGACTCTCGGCGCCTCCAAAAACAGGTGACACAGCAACGCACTGTCGTGTGCCACTGTCGAATTACCGCGTGTTATGGGCGAAATCAAATGCATCGCTAACAGGCAGCACAGCAAGCACAGGCAGCAAGCACAGGCAGCAAGCACAGGCAGCACAGCAAGCACAGGCAGCACAGGCAGCAAGCACAGGCAGCACAGCAAGCACAGGCAGCACAGCAAGCACAGGCAGCAAGCACAGGCAGCACAGCAAGCGCAGGCAGCATGCACAGGCAGCACAGCAAGCACAGGCAGCAAGCACAGGCAGCTCAGGCAGCACAGGCAGCAAGCACAGGCAGCAAGCACAGGCAGCACAGCAAGCACAGGCAGCAAGCACAGGCAGCACAGCAAGCACAGGCAGCAAGCACAGGCAGCACGGCAAGCACAGGCAGCACAGCAAGCACAGGCAGCACAGGCAGAAAGCACAGGCAGCACAGCAAGCACAGGCAGCACAGCAAGCACAGGCAGCAAGCACAGGCAGCTCAGGCAGCACAGGCAGCAAGCACAGGCAGCAAGCACAGGCAGCACAGCAAGCACAGGCAGCACAGGCAGCAAGCACAGGCAGAAAGCACAGGCAGCACAGCAAGCACAGGCAGCACAGCAAGCACAGGCAGCAAGCACAGGCAGCTCAGGCAGCACAGGCAGCAAGCACAGGCAGCACAGCAAGCACAGGCAGCAAGCAAAGGCAGCACAGCAAGCACAGGCAGCACAGCAAGCACATGCAGCAAGCACAGGCAGCTCAGGCAGCACGGGCAGCAAGCACAGGCAGCAAGCACAGGCAGCACAGCAAGCACAGGCAGCACTGCAAGCACAGGCAGCAAGCACAGGCAGCACACCAAGCACAGGCAGCACAGCAAGCATAGGCAGCAAGCACAGGCAGCACACCAAGCACAGGCAGCACAGCAAGCACAGGCAGCAAGCACAGGCAGCAAGCACAGGCAGCACAGCAAGCACAGGCAGCACAGCAAGCACAGACAGCAAGCACAGGCAGCACAGCAAGCACAGGCAGCAAGCACAGGCAGCGCAGCAAGCACAGGCAGCACAGCAAGCACAGGCAGCAAGCACAGGCAGCACAGCAAGCACAGGCAGCAAGCACAGGCAGCACGGCAAGCACAGGCAGCTCAGGCAGCACAGCAAGCACAGGCAGCAAGCACAGGCAGCACAGCAAGCACAGGCAGCAAGCACAGGCAACACAGCAAGCACAGGCAGCAAGCACAGGCAGCACAGCAAGCACAGGCAGCAAGCACAGGTAGCACACCAAGCACGGGCAGCACAGCAAGCACAGGCAGCAAGCACAGGGAGCACACCAAGCACAGGCAGCACAGCAAGCACAGGCAGCAAGCACAGGCAGCACAGCAAGCACTGGCAGCACAGCAAGCACAGGCAGCAAGCCCAGGCAGCACAGCAAGCACAGGCAGCAAGCACAGGCAGCACAGCAAGCACAGGCAGCAAGCACAGGCAGCTCAGGCAGCACAGGCAGCAAGCACAGGCAGCACAGCAAGCACAGGCAGCAAGCACAGGCAGCACAGCAAGCACAGGCAGCAAGCACAGGCAGCTCAGGCAGCACAGGCAGCAAGCACAGGCAGCACAGCAAGCACAGGCAGCAAGCACAGGCAGCAAGCACAGGCAGCACGGCAAGCACAGGCAGCTCAGGCAGCACAGCAAGCACAGGCAGCAAGCACAGGCAGCACAGCAAGCACAGGCAGCAAGCACAGGCAGCACACCAAGCACAGGCAGCACAGCAAGCATAGGCAGCAAGCACAGGCAGCACAGCAAGCACAGGCAGCAAGCACAGGCAGCACAGCAAGCGCAGGCAGCATGCACAGGCAGCTCAGGCAGCACAGGCAGCAAGCACAGGCAGCACAGCAAGCACAGGCAGCAAGCACAGGCAGCACAGCAAGCACAGGCAGCAAGCACAGGCAGCACAGCAAGCACAGGCAGCAAGCACAGGCAGCACAGCAAGCACAGACAGCAAGCACAGGCAGCACAGCAAGCACAGGCAGCAAGCACAGGCAGCACAGCAAGCACAGGCAGCAAGCACCGGCATGTTAGAAACCCGCAAAATAGCTCGACGAGATGTGTTCGTTTTAGCGATTCTGGGGGAAGTGCAGAGGGGTCAAGCTCCGTCCTCTTTCCAACAGGCAAAGCCTGCTCCGATCTTCGGCGAGATTCACTCTCGCATTTGTTTACAATGCTTACTCTTACTGAGACGCAGGTCAATGCACCGGCCGCCGGGGTAAACATATGATCCGCGACTCTCGGCGCCTCCAAAAACAGGTGACACAGCAACGCACTGTCGTGTGCCACTGTCGAATTACCGCGTGTTATGGGCGAAATCAAATGCATCGCTAACAGGCAGCACAGCAAGCACAGGCAGCAAGCACAGGCAGCACAGCAAGCACAGGCAGCAAGCACAGGCAGCACAGCAAGCACAGACAGCAAGCACAGGCAGCAAGCACCGGCAGCAAGCACAGGCAGCACAGCAAGCACAGGCAGCAAGCACCGGCATGTTAGAAACCCGCAAAATAGCTCGACGAGATGTGTTCGTTTTAGCGATTCTGGGGGAAGTGCAGAGGGGTCAAGCTCCGTCCTCTTTCCAACAGGCAAAGCCTGCTCCGATCTTCGGCGAGATTCACTCTCGGATTTGTTTACAATGCTTACTCTTACTGAGACTCAGGTCAATGCACCGGCCGCCGAGGTAAACATATGATCCGCGACTCTCGGCGCCTCCAAAAACAGGTGACACAGCAACGCACTGTCGTGTGCCACTGTCGAATTACCGCGTGTTATGGGCGAAATCAAATGCATCGCTAACAGGCAGCACAGCAAGCACAGGCAGCACAGCAAGCACAGGCAGCAAGCACAGGCAGCACAGCAAGCACAGGCAGCACAGCAAGCACAGGCAGCAAGCACAGGCAGCTCAGGCAGCACAGGCAGCAAGCACAGGCAGCACAGCAAGCACAGGCAGCAAGCAAAGGCAGCACAGGCAGCACAGCAAGCACATGCAGCAAGCACAGGCAGCTCAGGCAGCACGGGCAGCAAGCACAGGCAGCAAGCACAGGCAGCACAGCAAGCACAGGCAGCACAGCAAGCACAGGCAGCAAGCACAGGCAGCACACCAAGCACAGGCAGCACAGCAAGCATAGGCAGCAAGCACAGGCAGCACACCAAGCACAGGCAGCACAGCAAGCACAGGCAGCAAGCACAGGCAGCAAGCACAGGCAGCACAGGCAGCACAGCAAGCACAGACAGCAAGCACAGGCAGCACAGCAAGCACAGGCAGCAAGCACAGGCAGCGCAGCAAGCACAGGCAGCACAGCAAGCACAGGCAGCAAGCACAGGCAGCAAGCACAGGCAGCACGGCAAGCACAGGCAGCTCAGGCAGCACAGCAAGCACAGGCAGCAAGCACAGGCAGCACAGCAAGCACAGGCAGCAAGCACAGGCAACACAGCAAGCACAGGCAGCAAGCACAGGCAGCACAGCAAGCACAGGCAGCAAGCACAGGTAGCACACCAAGCACGGGCAGCACAGCAAGCACAGGCAGCAAGCACAGGGAGCACACCAAGCACAGGCAGCACAGCAAGCACAGGCAGCAAGCACAGGCAGCACAGCAAGCACTGGCAGCACAGCAAGCACCGGCAGCAAGCCCAGGCAGCACAGCAAGCACAGGCAGCAAGCACAGGCAGCACAGCAAGCACAGGCAGCAAGCACAGGCAGCTCAGGCAGCACAGGCAGCAAGCACAGGCAGCACAGCAAGCACAGGCAGCAAGCACAGGCAGCACAGCAAGCACAGGCAGCAAGCACAGGCAGCAAGCACAGGCAGCACAGCAAGCACAGGCAGCAAGCACCGGCATGTTAGAAACCCGCAAAATAGCTCGACGAGATGTGTTCGTTTTAGCGATTCTGGGGGAAGTGCAGAGGGGTCAAGCTCCGTCCTCTTTCCAACAGGCAAAGCCTGCTCCGATCTTCGGCGAGATTCACTCTGGGATTTGTTTACAATGCTTACTCTTACTGAGACGCAGGTCAATGCACCGGCCGCCGAGGTAAACATATGATCCGCGACTCTCGGCGCCTCCAAAAACAGGTGACACAGCAACGCACTGTCGTGTGCCACTGTCGAATTACCGCGTGTTATGGGCGAAATCAAATGCATCGCTAACAGGCAGCACAGCAAGCACAGGCAGCACAGCAAGCACAGGCAGCAAGCACAGGCAGCAAGCACGTGCAGCACAGCAAGCACAGGCAGCAAGCACAGGCAGCACAGCAAGCACAGGCAGCACAGCAAGCACAGGCAGCAAGCACAGGCAGCACAGCAAGCACAGGCAGCAAGCACAGGCAGCTCAGGCAGCACAGGCAGCAAGCACAGGCAGCACAGCAAGCACAGGCAGCAAGCACAGGCAGCACAGCAAGCACAGGCAGCAAGCACAGGCAGCACACCAAGCACAGGCAGCACAGCAAGCACAGGCAGCAAGCACAGGCAGCAAGCACAGGCAGCACAGCAAGCACAGGCAGCAAGCACAGGCAGCACAGCAAGCACAGGCAGCAAGCACAGGCAGCACAGCAAGCACAGGCAGCACAGCAAGCACGGGCAGCAAGCACAGGCAGCACACCAAGCACAAGCAGCACAGCAAGCACAGCAAGCATAGGCAGCAAGCACAGGCAGCACACCAAGCACAGGCAGCACAGGCAGCACAGCAAGCACAGGCAGCAAGCACAGGCAGCACAGCAAGCACAGGCAGCAAGCACAGGCAGCACAGCAAGCACAGACAGCAAGCACAGGCAGCGAGCACAGGCAGCACAGCAAGCACAGGCAGCAAGCACAGGCAGCGCAGCAAGCACAGGCAACACAGCAAGCACAGGCAGCACAGCAAGCACAGGCAGCAAGCACAGGCAGCACGGCAAGCACAGGCAGCACGGCAAGCACAGGCAGTTCAGGCAGCACAGCAAGCACAGGCAGCAAGCACAGGCAGCACAGCAAGCACAGGCAGCACAGCAAGCGCAGGCAGCAAGCACAGGCAGCTCAGGCAGCACAGGCAGCAAGCACAGGCAGCACAGCAAGCACAGGCAGCAAACACAGGCAGCACAGCAAGCACAGGCAGCACAGCAAGCACAGGCAGCAAGCACAGACAGCACACCAAGCACAGGCAGCACAGCAAGCACGGCAAGCACAGGCAGCAAGCACAGGCAGCACACCAAGCACAGGCAGCAAAGCAAGCACTGCAAGCACAGGCAGCAAGCACAGGCAGCAAGCACAGGCAGCACAGCAAGCACTGGCAGCACAGCAAGCACATGCAGCATGCACAGGCAGCTCAGGCAGCACAGGCAGCAAGCACAGGCAGCACAGCAAGCACAGGCAGCACAGGCAGCAAGCACAGGCAGCACAGCAAGCACAGGCAGAAAGCACAGGCAGCACAGCAAGCACAGGCAGCAAGCACAGGCAGCACAGCAAGGACAGCAAGCACAGGCAGCAAGCACAGGCAGCACAGCAAGCACAGGCAGCAAGCACAGGCAGCACAGCAAGCACAGACAGCAAGCCCTGGCAGCACAGCAAGCACAGGCAGCAAGCACAGGCAGCACAGCAAGCACAGGCAGCAAGCACCGGCATGTTAGAAACCCGCAAAATAGCTCGACGAGATGTGTTCGTTTTAGCGATTCTGGGGGAAGTGCAGAGGGGTCAAGCTCCGTCCTCTTTCCAACAGGCAAAGCCTGCTCCGATCTTCGGCGAGATTCACTCTCGCATTTGTTTACAATGCTTACTCTTACTGAGACGCAGGTCAATGCACCGGCCGCCGGGGTAAACATATGATCCGCGACTCTCGGCGCCTCCAAAAACAGGTGACACAGCAACGCACTGTCGTGTGCCACTGTCGAATTACCGCGTGTTATGGGCGAAATCAAATGCATCGCTAACAGGCAGCACAGCAAGCACAGGCAGCAAGCACAGGCAGCACAGGCAGCACAGCAAGCACAGGCAGCACAGCAAGCACAGGCAGCACAGGCAGCAAGCACAGGCAGCACAGCAAGCACAGGCAGAAAGCACAGGCAGCACAGCAAGCACAGGCAGCACAGCAAGCACAGGCAGCAAGCACAGGCAGCTCAGGCAGCACAGGCAGCAAGCACAGGCAGCAAGCACAGGCAGCACAGCAAGCACAGGCAGCAAGCACAGGCAGCACAGCAAGCACAGACAGCAAGCACAGGCAGCACAGCAAGCACAGGCAGCAAGCACAGGCAGCACAGCAAGCACAGGCAGCAAGCACCGGCATGTTAGAAACCCGCAAAATAGCTCGACGAGATGTGTTCGTTTTAGCGATTCTGGGGGAAGTGCAGAGGGGTCAAGCTCCGTCCTCTTTCCAACAGGCAAAGCCTGCTCCGATCTTCGGCGAGATTCACTCTCGCATTTGTTTACAATGCTTACTCTTACTGAGACGCAGGTCAATGCACCGGCCGCCGGGGTAAACATATGATCCGCGACTCTCGGCGCCTCCAAAAACAGGTGACACAGCAACGCACTGTCGTGTGCCACTGTCGAATTACCGCGTGTTATGGGCGAAATCAAATGCATCGCTAACAGGCAGCACAGCAAGCACAGGCAGCAAGCACAGGCAGCACAGGCAGCACAGCAAGCACAGGCAGCACAGCAAGCACAGGCAGCACAGGCAGCAAGCACAGGCAGCACAGCAAGCACAGGCAGAAAGCACAGGCAGCACAGCAAGCACAGGCAGCACAGCAAGCACAGGCAGCAAGCACAGGCAGCTCAGGCAGCACAGGCAGCAAGCACAGGCAGCAAGCACAGGCAGCACAGCAAGCACAGGCAGCAAGCACAGGCAGCACAGCAAGCACAGACAGCAAGCACAGGCAGCACAGCAAGCACAGGCAGCAAGCACAGGCAGCACAGCAAGCACAGGCAGCAAGCACCGGCATGTTAGAAACCCGCAAAATAGCTCGACGAGATGTGTTCGTTTTAGCGATTCTGGGGGAAGTGCAGAGGGGTCAAGCTCCGTCCTCTTTCCAACAGGCAAAGCCTGCTCCGATCTTCGGCGAGATTCACTCTCGGATTTGTTTACAATGCTTACTCTTACTGAGACGCAGGTCAATGCACCGGCCGCCGAGGTAAACATATGATCCGCGACTCTCGGCGCCTCCAAAAACAAGTGACACAGCAACGCACTGTCGTGTGCCACTGTCGAATTACCGCGTGTTATGGGCGAAATCAAATGCATCGCTAACAGGCAGCACAGCAAGCACAGGCAGCACAGCAAGCACAGGCAGCAAGCACAGGCAGCACAGCAAGCGCAGGCAGCATGCACAGGCAGCTCAGGCAGCACAGGCAGCAAGCACAGGCAGCACAGCAAGCACAGGCAGCAAGCACAGGCAGCACAGCAAGCACAGGCAGCAAGCACAGGCAGCACACCAAGCACAGGCAGCACAGCAAGCACGGCAAGCACAGGCAGCAAGCACAGGCAGCACACCAAGCACAGGCAACAAAGCAAGCACTGCAAGCACAGGCAGCAAGCACAGGCAGCACAGCAAGCACAGGCAGCACAGCAAGCACAGGCAGCAAGCACAGGCAGCACAGCAAGCACTGGCAGCACAGCAAGCACATGCAGCATGCACAGGCAGCTCAGGCAGCACAGGCAGCAAGCACAGGCAGCACAGCAAGCACAGGCAGCACAGCAAGCACAGGCAGAAAGCACAGGCAGCACAGCAAGCACAGGCAGCACAGCAAGCACAGGCAGCAAGCACAGGCAGCTCAGGCAGCACAGGCAGCAAGCACAGGCAGCACAGCAAGCACAGGCAGCAAGCAAAGGCAGCACAGCAAGCACAGGCAGCACAGCAAGCACATGCAGCAAGCACAGGCAGCTCAGGCAGCACGGGCAGCAAGCACAGGCAGCACAGCAAGTACAGGCAGCAAGCACAGGCAGCACAGCAAGCACAGGCAGCAAGCACAGGCAGCACACCAAGCACAGGCAGCACAGCAAGCATAGGCAGCAAGCACAGGCAGCACACCAAGCACAGGCAGCACACCAAGCACAGGCAGCACAGCAAGCACAGGCAGCAAGCACAGGCAGCAAGCACAGGTAGCACAGGCAGCACAGCAAGCACAGACAGCAAGCACAGGCAGCAAGCACAGGCAGCACGGCAAGCACAGGCAGCTCAGGCAGCACAGCAAGCACAGGCAGCAAGCACAGGCAGCACAGCAAGCACAGGCAGCAAGCACAGGCAACACAGCAAGCACAGGCAGCAAGCACAGGCAGCACAGCAAGCACAGGCAGCAAGCACAGGTAGCACACCAAGCACGGGCAGCACAGCAAGCACAGGCAGCAAGCACAGGGAGCACACCAAGCACAGGCAGCACAGCAAGCACAGGCAGCAAGCACAGGCAGCACAGCAAGCACTGGCAGCACAGCAAGCACAGGCAGCAAGCCCAGGCAGCACAGCAAGCACAGGCAGCAAGCACAGGCAGCACAGCAAGCACAGGCAGCAAGCACAGGCAGCACAGCAAGCACAGGCAGCAAGCACAGGCAGCACAGCAAGCACAGGCAGCAAGCACAGGCAGCACAGCAAGCACAGGCAGCAAGCACAGGCAGCACAGCAAGCACAGGCAGCACAGCAAGCACGGGCACCAAGCACAGGCAGCACAGCAAGCACAGGCAGCACAGCAAGCACAGCAAGCACAGGCAGCAAGCACAGGCAGCACAGCAAGCACAGGCAGCACAGCAAGCACAGGCAGCAAGCACAGGCAGCACACCAAGCACAGGCAGCACAGCAAGCATAGGCAGCAAGCACAGGCAGCACAGCAAGCACAGGCAGCACAGCAAGCACAGGCAGCAAGCACAGGCAGCACAGCAAACACAGGCAGCACAGCAAGCACAGACAGCAAGCACAGGCAGCAAGCACAGGCAGCACAGCAAGCACAGGCAGCAAGCACAGGCAGCGCAGCAAGCACAGGCAGCACAGCAAGCACAGGCAGCAAGCACAGGCAGCACAGCAAGCACAGGCAGCAAGCACAGGCAGCACGGCAAGCACAGGCAGCTCAGGCAGCACAGCAAGCACAGGCAGCAAGCACAGGCAGCACAGCAAGCACAGGCAGCAAGCACAGGCAGCACAGCAAGCACAGGCAGCAAGCACAGGCAGCACAGCAAGCACAGGCAGCAAGCACAGGCAGCTCAGGCAGCACAGGCAGCAAGCACAGGCAGCACAGCAAGCACAGGCAGCAAGCAAGCACAGGCAGCAAGCACAGGCAGCAAGCACGGGCAGCACAGCAAGCACAGGCAGCAAGCACAGGCAGCACAGCAAGCACAGGCAGCAAGCACAGGCAGCACAGCAAGCACAGGCAGCAAGCACAGGCAGCTCAGGCAGCACAGGCAGCAAGCACAGGCAGCACAGCAAGCACAGGCAGCAAGCACAGGCAGCACAGCAAGCACAGGCAGCAAGCACAGGCAGCACACCAAGCACAGGCAGCACAGCAAGCACAGGCAGCAAGCACAGGCAGCTCAGGCAGCACAGGCAGCAAGCACAGGCAGCACAGCAAGCACAGGCAGCAAGCACAGGCAGCACAGCAAGCACAGGCAGCACAGCAAGCACAGGCAGCAAGCACAGGCAGCACACCAAGCACAGGCAGCACAGCAAGCATAGGCAGCAAGCACAGGCAGCACAGCAAGCACAGGCAGCACAGCAAGCACAGGCAGCAAGCACAGGCAGCAAGCACAGGCAGCACAGCAAACACAGGCAGCACAGCAAGCACAGACAGCAAGCACAGGCAGCAAGCACAGGCAGCACAGCAAGCACAGGCAGCAAGCACAGGCAGCGCAGCAAGCACAGGCAGCACAGCAAGCACAGGCAGCAAGCACAGGCAGCACAGCAAGCACAGGCAGCAAGCACAGGCAGCACGGCAAGCACAGGCAGCTCAGGCAGCACAGCAAGCACAGGCAGCAAGCACAGGCAGCACAGCAAGCACAGGCAGCAAGCACAGGCAGCACAGCAAGCACAGGCAGCAAGCACAGGCAGCACAGCAAGCACAGGCAGCAAGCACAGGCAGCACAGCAAGCACAGGCAGCACAGCAAGCACGGGCAGCAAGCACAGGCAGCACACCAAGCACAGGCAGCACAGCAAGCACAGCAAGCATAGGCAGCAAGCACAGGCAGCACACCAAGCACAGGCAGCACAGCAAGCACAGGCAGCAAGCACAGGCAGCACAGCAAGCACAGGCAGCAAGCACAGGCAGCACAGCAAGCACAGACAGCAAGCACAGGCAACACAGCAAGCACAGGCAGCACAGCAAGCACAGGCAGCAAGCACAGGCAGCAAGCACAGGCAGCACGGCAAGCACAGGCAGCACGGCAAGCACAGCAAGCACAGGCAGAAAGCACAGGCAGCACAGCAAGCACAGGCAGCAAGCACAGGCAGCACAGCAAGCACAGGCAGCACAGCAAGCACAGGCAGCAAGCACAGGCAGCACAGCAAGCACAGGCAGCAAGCACAGGTAGCACACCAAGCACGGGCAGCACAGCAAGCACAGGCAGCAAGCACAGGCAGCACACCAAGCACAGGCAGCACAGCAAGCACAGGCAGCTCAGGCAGCACAGGCAGCAAGCACAGGCAGCACAGCAAGCACAGGCAGCAAGCACAGGCAGCACAGCAAGCACAGGCAGCAAGCACAGGCAGCACACCAAGCACAGGCAGCACAGCAAGCACAGGCAGCAAGCACAGGCAGCTCAGGCAGCACAGGCAGCAAGCACAGGCAGCACAGCAAGCACAGGCAGCAAGCACAGGCAGCACAGCAAGCACAGGCAGCACAGCAAGCACAGGCAGCAAGCACAGGCAGCACACCAAGCACAGGCAGCACAGCAAGCATAGGCAGCAAGCACAGGCAGCACAGCAAGCACAGGCAGCACAGCAAGCACAGGCAGCAAGCACAGGCAGCAAGCACAGGCAGCACAGCAAACACAGGCAGCACAGCAAGCACAGACAGCAAGCACAGGCAGCAAGCACAGGCAGCACAGCAAGCACAGGCAGCAAGCACAGGCAGCGCAGCAAGCACAGGCAGCACAGCAAGCACAGGCAGCAAGCACAGGCAGCACAGCAAGCACAGGCAGCAAGCACAGGCAGCACGGCAAGCACAGGCAGCTCAGGCAGCACAGCAAGCACAGGCAGCAAGCACAGGCAGCACAGCAAGCACAGGCAGCAAGCACAGGCAGCACAGCAAGCACAGGCAGCAAGCACAGGCAGCACAGCAAGCACAGGCAGCAAGCACAGGCAGCACAGCAAGCACAGGCAGCACAGCAAGCACGGGCAGCAAGCACAGGCAGCACACCAAGCACAGGCAGCACAGCAAGCACAGCAAGCATAGGCAGCAAGCACAGGCAGCACACCAAGCACAGGCAGCACAGCAAGCACAGGCAGCAAGCACAGGCAGCACAGCAAGCACAGGCAGCAAGCACAGGCAGCACAGCAAGCACAGACAGCAAGCACAGGCAACACAGCAAGCACAGGCAGCACAGCAAGCACAGGCAGCAAGCACAGGCAGCAAGCACAGGCAGCACGGCAAGCACAGGCAGCACGGCAAGCACAGCAAGCACAGGCAGAAAGCACAGGCAGCACAGCAAGCACAGGCAGCAAGCACAGGCAGCACAGCAAGCACAGGCAGCACAGCAAGCACAGGCAGCAAGCACAGGCAGCACAGCAAGCACAGGCAGCAAGCACAGGTAGCACACCAAGCACGGGCAGCACAGCAAGCACAGGCAGCAAGCACAGGCAGCACACCAAGCACAGGCAGCACAGCAAGCACAGGCAGCAAGCACAGGCAGCACAGCAAGCACTGGCAGCACAGCAAGCACAGGCAGCAAGCACAGGCAGCACAGCAAGCACAGGCAGCACAGCAAGCACAGGCAGCAAGCACAGGCATGTTAGAAACCCGCAAAATAGCTCGACGAGATGTGTTCGTTTTAGCGATTCCGGGGGAAGTGCAGAGGTGTAAAGCTCCGTCCTCTTTCCAACAGGCAAAGCCTGCTCCGATCTTCGGCGAGATTCACTCTCGCATTTGTTTACAATGCTTACTCTTACTGAGACGCAGGTCAATGCACCGGCCGCCGAGGTAAACATATGATCCGCGACTCTCGGCGCCTCCAAAAACAGGTGACACAGCAACGCACTGTCGTGTGCCACTGTCGAATTACCGCGTGTTATGGGCGAAATCAAATGCATCGCTAACAGGCATCACAGGCAGCACAGGCAGCAAGCACAGGCAGCACAGCAAGCACAGGCAGCAAGCACAGGCAGCACAGGCAGCACAGCAAGCACAGGCAGCAAGCACAGGCAGCACAGCAAACACAGGCAGCACAGCAAGCACAGGCAGCAAGCACAGGCAGCACAGGCAGCACAGGCAGCAAGCACAGGCATCACAGCAAGCACAGGCAGCAAGCACAGGCAGCATAGCAAGCACAGGCAGCACAGGCAGCAAGCACAGGCAGCAAGCGCAGGCAGCACAGCAACCACAGGCAGCAAGCACAGGCAGCACAGCAAGCACAGGCAGCAAGCACAGGCAGCTCAGGCAGCACAGGCAGCAAGCACAGGCAGCACAGCAAGCACAGGCAGCACAGCAAGCACAGGCAGAAAGCACAGGCAGCACAGCAAGCACAGGCAGCAAGCACAGGCAGCAAGCACAGGCAGCACAGCAAGCACAGGCAGCAAGCAAAGGCAGCACAGCAAGCACAGGCAGCACAGCAAGCACAGACAGCAAGCACAGGCAGCAAGCACAGGCAGCTCAGGCAGCACAGGCAGCAAGCACAGGCAGCTCAGGCAGCACAGGCAGCAAGCACAGGCAGCACAGCAAGCACAGGCAGCAAGCACAGGCAGCACAGCAAGCACAGGCAGCACAGCAAGCACAGGCAGCAAGCACAGGCATCACACCAAGCACAGGCAGCACAGCAAGCATAGGCAGCAAGCACAGGCAACACACCAAGCACAGGCAGCACAGCAAGCACAGGCAGCACAGCAAGCACAGGCAGCAAGCACAGGCAGCACAGCAAACACAGGCAGCACAGCAAGCACAGACAGCAAGCACAGGCAGCAAGCACAGGCAGCACAGCAAGCACAGGCAGCAAGCACAGGCAGCGCAGCAAGCACAGGCAGCACAGCAAGCACAGGCAGCAAGCACAGGCAGCACAGCAAGCACAGGCAGCAAGCACAGGCAGCGCAGCAAGCACAGGCAGCACAGCAAGCACAGGCAGCACGGCAAGCACAGGCAGCTCAGGCAGCACAGCAAGCACAGGCAGTAAGCACAGGCAGCACAGCAAGCACAGGCAGCAAGCACAGGCAGCACAGCAAGCACAGGCAGCAAGCACAGGCAGCACAGCAAGCACAGGCAGCACAGCAAGCACAGCAAGCACAGGCAGCAAGCACAGGCAGCACAGCAAGCACAGGCAGCACAGCAAGCACAGGCAGCAAGCACAGGCAGCACAGCAAGCACGGGCAGCAAGCACAGGCAGCACACCAAGCACAGGCAGCACAGCAAGCACAGCAAGCATAGGCAGCAAGCACAGGCAGCACACCAAGCACAGGCAGCACAGCAAGCACAGGCAGCACACCAAGCACAGGCAGCACAGCAAGCACGGCAAGCACAGGCAGCAAGCACAGGCAGCACACCAAGCACAGGCAGCAAAGCAAGCACTGCAAGCACAGGCAGCAAGCACAGGCAGCACAGCAAGCACAGGCAGCACAGCAAGCACAGGCAGCAAGCACAGGCAGCACAGCAAGCACTGGCAGCACAGCAAGCACATGCAGCATGCACAGGCAGCTCAGGCAGCAGAGGCAGCAAGCACAGGCAACACAGCAAGCACAGGCAGCAAGCACAGGCAGCGCAGCAAGCACAGGCAGCACAGGCAGCAAGCACAGGCAGCAAGCACAGGCAGCACAGCAAGCACAGGCAGCAAGCACAGGCAGCACAGCAAGCACAGGCAGCAAGCACAGGCAGCACGGCAAGCACAGGCAGCTCAGGCAGCACAACAAGCACAGGCAGCAAGCACAGGCAGCACAGCAAGCACAGGCAGCAAGCACAGGCAGCAAGCACAGGCAGCTCAGGCAGCACAGGCAGCAAGCACAGGCAGCACAGCAAGCACAGGCAGCAAGCACAGGCAGCACAGCAAGCACAGGCAGCACAGCAAGCACAGGCAGCAAGCACAGGCATCACACCAAGCACAGGCAGCACAGCAAGCATAGGCAGCAAGCACAGGCAACACACCAAGCACAGGCAGCACAGCAAGCACAGGCAGCAAGCACAGGCAGCACAGCAAACACAGGCAGCACAGCAAGCACAGACAGCAAGCACAGGCAGCAAGCACAGGCAGCACAGCAAGCACAGGCAGCAAGCACAGGCAGCGCAGCAAGCACAGGCAGCACAGCAAGCACAGGCAGCACAGCAAGCACAGGCAGCAAGCACAGGCAGCAAGCACGGGCAGCACAGCAAGCACAGGCAGCAAGCACAGGCAGCACAGCAAGCACAGGCAGCAAGCACAGGCAGCACAGCAAGCACAGGCAGCACAGCAAGCACAGGCAGCAAGCACAGGCAGCTCAGGCAGCACAGGCAGCAAGCACAGGCAGCACAGCAAGCACAGGCAGCAAGCACAGGCAGCACAGCAAGCACAGGCAGCACAGCAAGCACAGGCAGCAAGCACAGGCAGCACACCAAGCACAGGCAGCACAGCAAGCACAGGCAGCAAGCACAGGCAGCTCAGGCAGCACAGGCAGCAAGCACAGGCAGCACAGCAAGCACAGGCAGCACAGCAAGCACAGGCAGCAAGCACAGGCAGCACAGCAAGCACAGGCAGCAAGCACAGGCATGTTAGAAACCCGCAAAATAGCTCGACGAGATGTGTTCGTTTTAGCGATTCCGGGGGAAGTGCAGAGGTGTAAAGCTCCGTCCTCTTTCCAACAGGCAAAGCCTGCTCCGATCTTCGGCGAGATTCACTCTCGCATTTGTTTACAATGCTTACTCTTACTGAGACGCAGGTCAATGCACCGGCCGCCGAGGTAAACATATGATCCGCGACTCTCGGCGCCTCCAAAAACAGGTGACACAGCAACGCACTGTCGTGTGCCACTGTCGAATTACCGCGTGTTATGGGCGAAATCAAATGCATCGCTAACAGGCATCACAGGCAGCACAGGCAGCAAGCACAGGCAGCACAGCAAGCACAGGCAGCGCAGCAAGCACAGGCAGCAAGCACAGGCAGCACAGGCAGCACAGCAAGCACAGGCAGCAAGCACAGGCAGCACAGCAAACACAGGCAGCACAGCAAGCACAGGCAGCAAGCAGAGGCAGCACAGGCAGCACAGGCAGCAAGCACAGGCATCACAGCAAGCACAGGCAGCAAGCACAGGCAGCATAGCAAGCACAGGCAGCACAGGCAGCAAGCACAGGCAGCAAGCGCAGGCAGCACAGGCAGCAAGCACAGGCAGCAAGCGCAGGCAGCACAGCAAGCACAGGCAGCAAGCACAGGCAGCAAGCACAGGCAGCACAGCAAGCACAGGCAGAAAGCACAGGCAGCACAGCAAACACAGGCAGCACAGCAAGAACAGGCAGCAAGCACAGGCAGCTCAGGCAGCACAGGCAGCAAGCACAGGCAGCACAGCAAGCACAGGCAGCAAGCAAGCACAGGCAGCAAGCACAGGCAGCAAGCACGGGCAGCACAGCAAGCACAGGCAGCAAGCACAGGCAGCACAGCAAGCACAGGCAGCAAGCACAGGCAGCACAGCAAGCACAGGCAGCAAGCACAGGCAGCTCAGGCAGCACAGGCAGCAAGCACAGGCAGCACAGCAAGCACAGGCAGCAAGCACAGGCAGCACAGCAAGCACAGGCAGCAAGCACAGGCAGCACACCAAGCACAGGCAGCACAGCAAGCACAGGCAGCAAGCACAGGCAGCTCAGGCAGCACAGGCAGCAAGCACAGGCAGCACAGCAAGCACAGGCAGCAAGCACAGGCAGCACAGCAAGCACAGGCAGCACAGCAAGCACAGGCAGCAAGCACAGGCAGCACACCAAGCACAGGCAGCACAGCAAGCATAGGCAGCAAGCACAGGCAGCACAGCAAGCACAGGCAGCACAGGCAGCAAGCACAGGCAGCAAGCACAGGCAGCACAGCAAACACAGGCAGCACAGCAAGCACAGACAGCAAGCACAGGCAGCAAGCACAGGCAGCACAGCAAGCACAGGCAGCAAGCACAGGCAGCGCAGCAAGCACAGGCAGCACAGCAAGCACAGGCAGCAAGCACAGGCAGCACAGCAAGCACAGGCAGCAAGCACAGGCAGCACGGCAAGCACAGGCAGCTCAGGCAGCACAGCAAGCACAGGCAGCAAGCACAGGCAGCACAGCAAGCACAGGCAGCAAGCACAGGCAGCACAGCAAGCACAGGCAGCAAGCACAGGCAGCACAGCAAGCACAGGCAGCAAGCACAGGCAGCTCAGGCAGCACAGGCAGCAAGCACAGGCAGCACAGCAAGCACAGGCAGCAAGCAAGCACAGGCAGCAAGCACAGGCAGCAAGCACGGGCAGCACAGCAAGCACAGGCAGCAAGCACAGGCAGCACAGCAAGCACAGGCAGCAAGCACAGGCAGCACAGCAAGCACAGGCAGCAAGCACAGGCAGCTCAGGCAGCACAGGCAGCAAGCACAGGCAGCACAGCAAGCACAGGCAGCAAGCACAGGCAGCACAGCAAGCACAGGCAGCAAGCACAGGCAGCACACCAAGCACAGGCAGCACAGCAAGCACAGGCAGCAAGCACAGGCAGCTCAGGCAGCACAGGCAGCAAGCACAGGCAGCACAGCAAGCACAGGCAGCAAGCACAGGCAGCACAGCAAGCACAGGCAGCACAGCAAGCACAGGCAGCAAGCACAGGCAGCACACCAAGCACAGGCAGCACAGCAAGCATAGGCAGCAAGCACAGGCAGCACACCAAGCACAGGCAGCACAGCAAGCACAGGCAGCAAGCACAGGCAGCACAGCAAGCACTGGCAGCACAGCAAGCACAGGCAGCAAGCACAGGCAGCACAGCAAGCACAGGCAGCAAGCACAGGCAGCACACCAAGCACAGGCAGCACAGCAAGCACAGGCAGCAAGCACAGGCAGCACACCAAGCACAGGCAGCACAGCAAGCATAGGCAGCAAGCACAGGCAGCACACCAAACACAGGCAGCACAGCAAGCACAGACAGCAAGCACAGGCAGCAAGCACAGGCAGCACAGCAAGCACAGGCAGCACAGCAAGCACAGGCAGCGCAGCAAGCACAGGCAGCACAGCAAGCACAGGCAGCAAGCACAGGCAGCACAGCAAGCACAGGCAGCAAGCACAGGCAGCACGGCAAGCACAGGCAGCTCAGGCAGCACAGCAAGCACAGGCAGCAAGCACAGGCAGCACAGCAAGCACAGGCAGCAAGCACAGGCAGCACAGCAAGCACAGGCAGCACAGCAAGCACAGGCAGCAAGCACAGGCAGCACAGCAAGCACAGACAGCAAGCACAGGCAGCACAGCAAGCACGGGCAGCAAGCACAGGCAGCACACCAAGCACAGGCAGCACAGCAAGCACAGCAAGCATAGGCAGCAAGCACAGGCAGCACACCAAGCACAGGCAGCACAGCAAGCACAGGCAGCACAGCAAGCACAGGCAGCAAGCACAGGCAGCACAGCAAGCACAGGCAGCAAGCACAGGCAGCACAGCAAGCACAGACAGCAAGCACAGGCAACACAGCAAGCACAGGCAGCACAGCAAGCACAGGCAGCAAGCACAGGCAGCAAGCACAGGCAGCACGGCAAGCACAGGCAGCACGGCAAGCACAGCAAGCACAGGCAGCAAGCACAGGCAGCACAGCAAGCACAGGCAGCAAGCACAGGCAGCACAGCAAGCACAGGCAGCACAGCAAGCACAGGCAGCAAGCACAGGCAGCACAGCAAGCACAGGCAGCAAGCACAGGTAGCACACCAAGCACGGGCAGCACAGCAAGCACAGGCAGCAAGCACAGGCAGCACACCAAGCACAGGCAGCACAGCAAGCACAGGCAGCAAGCACAGGCAGCACAGCAAGCACTGGCAGCACAGCAAGCACAGGCAGCACAGCAAGCACAGGCAGCACAGCAAGCACAGGCAGCAAGCACAGGCATGTTAGAAACCCGCAAAATAGCTCGACGAGATGTGTTCGTTTTAGCGATTCCGGGGGAAGTGCAGAGGTGTAAAGCTCCGTCCTCTTTCCAACAGGCAAAGCCTGCTCCGATCTTCGGCGAGATTCACTCTCGCATTTGTTTACAATGCTTACTCTTACTGAGACGCAGGTCAATGCACCGGCCGCCGAGGTAAACATATGATCCGCGACTCTCGGCGCCTCCAAAAACAGGTGACACAGCAACGCACTGTCGTGTGCCACTGTCGAATTACCGCGTGTTATGTGCGAAATCAAATGCATCGCTAACAGGCATCACAGGCAGCACAGGCAGCAAGCACAGGCAGCACAGCAAGCACAGGCAGCAAGCACAGGCAGCACAGGCAGCACAGCAAGCACAGGCAGCAAGCACAGGCAGCACAGCAAACACAGGCAGCACAGCAAGCACAGGCAGCAAGCACAGGCAGCACAGGCAGCACAGGCAGCAAGCACAGGCATCACAGCAAGCACAGGCAGCAAGCACAGGCAGCATAGCAAGCACAGGCAGCACAGGCAGCAAGCACAGGCAGCAAGCGCAGGCAGCACAGCAACCACAGGCAGCAAGCACAGGCAGCACAGCAAGCACAGGCAGCAAGCACAGGCAGCTCAGGCAGCACAGGCAGCAAGCACAGGCAGCACAGCAAGCACAGGCAGAAAGCACAGGCAGCACAGCAAGCACAGGCAGCAAGCACAGGCAGCAAGCACAGGCAGCACAGCAAGCACAGGCAGCAAGCAAAGGCAGCACAGCAAGCACAGGCAGCACAGCAAGCACAGACAGCAAGCACAGGCAGCAAGCACAGGCAGCTCAGGCAGCACAGGCAGCAAGCACAGGCAGCACAGCAAGCACAGGCAGCAAGCACAGGCAGCACAGCAAGCACAGGCAGCACAGCAAGCACAGGCAGCAAGCACAGGCATCACACCAAGCACAGGCAGCACAGCAAGCATAGGCAGCAAGCACAGGCAACACACCAAGCACAGGCAGCACAGCAAGCACAGGCAGCACAGCAAGCACAGGCAGCAAGCACAGGCAGCACAGCAAACACAGGCAGCACAGCAAGCACAGACAGCAAGCACAGGCAGCAAGCACAGGCAGCACAGCAAGCACAGGCAGCAAGCACAGGCAGCGCAGCAAGCACAGGCAGCACAGCAAGCACAGGCAGCAAGCACAGGCAGCACAGCAAGCACAGGCAGCAAGCACAGGCAGCGCAGCAAGCACAGGCAGCACAGCAAGCACAGGCAGCAAGCACAGGCAGCACGGCAAGCACAGGCAGCTCAGGCAGCACAGCAAGCACAGGCAGTAAGCACAGGCAGCACAGCAAGCACAGGCAGCAAGCACAGGCAGCACAGCAAGCACAGGCAGCAAGCACAGGCAGCACAGCAAGCACAGGCAGCACAGCAAGCACAGGCAGCAAGCACAGGCAGCACAGCAAGCACAGGCAGCAAGCACAGGCAGCACAGCAAGCACGGGCAGCAAGCACAGGCAGCACACCAAGCACAGGCAGCACAGCAAGCACAGCAAGCATAGGCAGCAAGCACAGGCAGCACACCAAGCACAGGCAGCACAGCAAGCACAGGCAGCACACCAAGCACAGGCAGCACAGCAAGCACGGCAAGCACAGGCAGCAAGCACAGGCAGCACACCAAGCACAGGCAGCAAAGCAAGCACTGCAAGCACAGGCAGCAAGCACAGGCAGCACAGCAAGCACAGGCAGCACAGCAAGCACAGGCAGCAAGCACAGGCAGCACAGCAAGCACTGGCAGCACAGCAAGCACATGCAGCATGCACAGGCAGCTCAGGCAGCAGAGGCAGCAAGCACAGGCAACACAGCAAGCACAGGCAGCAAGCACAGGCAGCGCAGCAAGCACAGGCAGCACAGGCAGCAAGCACAGGCAGCACAGCAAGCACAGGCAGCAAGCACAGGCAGCACAGCAAGCACAGGCAGCAAGCACAGGCAGCACGGCAAGCACAGGCAGCTCAGGCAGCACAGCAAGCACAGGCAGCAAGCACAGGCAGCACAGCAAGCACAGGCAGCAAGCACAGGCAGCACAGCAAGCACAGGCAGCAAGCACAGGTAGCACACCAAGCACGGGCAGCACAGCAAGCACAGGCAGCAAGCACAGGGAGCACACCAAGCACAGGCAGCACAGCAAGCACAGGCAGCAAGCACAGGCAGCACAGCAAGCACTGGCAGCACAGCAAGCACAGGCAGCAAGCCCAGGCAGCACAGCAAGCACAGGCAGCAAGCACAGGCAGCACAGCAAGCACAGGCAGCAAGCACAGGCAGCTCAGGCAGCACAGGCAGCAAGCACAGGCAGCACAGCAAGCACAGGCAGCAAGCACAGGCAGCACAGCAAGCACAGGCAGCAAGCACAGGCAGCTCAGGCAGCACAGGCAGCAAGCACAGGCAGCAAGCACAGGCAGCACAGCAAGCACAGGCAGCAAGCACAGGCAGCACAGCAAGCACAGGCAGCAAGCACAGGCAGCACGGCAAGCACAGGCAGCTCAGGCACACAGCAAGCACAGGCAGCAAGCACAGGCAGCACAGCAAGCACAGGCAGCAAGCACCGGCATGTTAGAAACCCGCAAAATAGCTCGACGAGATGTGTTCGTTTTAGCGATTCTGGGGGAAGTGCAGAGGGGTCAAGCTCCGTCCTCTTTCCAACAGGCAAAGCCTGCTCCGATCTTCGGCGAGATTCACTCTCGCATTTGTTTACAATGCTTACTCTTACTGAGACGCAGGTCAATGCACCGGCCGCCGGGGTAAACATATGATCCGCGACTCTCGGCGCCTCCAAAAATAGGTGACACAGCAACGCACTGTCGTGTGCCACTGTCGAATTACCGCGTGTTATGGGCGAAATCAAATGCATCGCTAACAGGCAGCACAGCAAGCACAGGCAGCAAGCACAGGCAGCACAGGCAGCACAGCAAGCACAGGCAGCACAGCAAGCACAGGCAGCACAGGCAGCAAGCACAGGCAGCACAGCAAGCACAGGCAGAAAGCACAGGCAGCACAGCAAGCACAGGCAGCAAGCACAGGCAGCACAGCAAGCACAGGCAGCAAGCACAGGCATCACACCAAGCACAGGCAGCACAGCAAGCATAGGCAGCAAGCACAGGCAACACACCAAGCACAGGCAGCACAGCAAGCACAGGCAGCACAGCAAGCACAGGCAGCAAGCACAGGCAGCACAGCAAACACAGGCAGCACAGCAAGCACAGACAGCAAGCACAGGCAGCAAGCACAGGCAGCACAGCAAGCACAGGCAGCAAGCACAGGCAGCGCAGCAAGCACAGGCAGCACAGCAAGCACAGGCAGCACAGCAAGCACAGGCAGCAAGCACAGGCAGCGCAGCAAGAACAGGCAGCACAGCAAGCACAGGCAGCAAGCACAGGCAGCACGGCAAGCACAGGCAGCTCAGGCAGCACAGCAAGCACAGGCAGCACAGCAAGCACAGGCAGCAAGCACAGGCAGCAGAGCAAGCACAGGCAGCAAGCACAGGCAGCACAGCAAGCACAGGCAGCACAGCAAGCACAGCAAGCACAGGCAGCAAGCACAGGCAGCACAGCAAGCACAGGCAGCAAGCACAGGCAGCACAGCAAGCACGGGCAGCAAGCACAGGCAGCACACCAAGCACAGGCAGCACAGCAAGCACAGCAAGCATAGGCAGCAAGCACAGGCAGCACACCAAGCACAGGCAGCACACCAAGCACAGGCAGCACAGCAAGCACGGCAAGCACAGGCAGCACAGCAAGCACAGGCAGCAAGCACAGGCAGCACAGCAAGCACAGGCAGCAAGCACAGGTAGCACACCAAGCACGGGCAGCACAGCAAGCACAGGCAGCAAGCACAGGGAGCACACCAAGCACAGGCAGCACAGCAAGCACAGGCAGCAAGCACAGGCAGCACAGCAAGCACTGGCAGCACAGCAAGCACAGGCCGCAAGCCCAGGCAGCACAGCAAGCACAGGCAGCAAGCACAGGCAGCACAGCAAGCACAGGCAGCAAGCACAGGCAGCTCAGGCAGCACAGGCAGCAAGCACAGGCAGCACAGCAAGCACAGGCAGCAAGCACAGGCAGCACAGCAAGCACAGGCAGCAAGCACAGGCAGCTCAGGCAGCACAGGCAGCAAGCACAGGCAGCACAGCAAGCACAGGCAGCAAGCACAGGCAGCACAGCAAGCACAGGCAGCAAGCACAGGCAGCTCAGGCAGCACAGGCAGCAAGCACAGGCAGCTCAGGCAGCACAGGCAGCAAGCACAGGCAGCACAGCAAGCACAGGCAGCAAGCACAGGCAGCACAGCAAGCACAGGCAGCAAGCACAGGCAGCACACCAAGCACAGGCAGCACAGCAAGCACGGCAAGCACAGGCAGCAAGCACAGGCAGCACACCAAGCACAGGCAACAAAGCAAGCACTGCAAGCACAGGCAGCAAGCACAGGCAGCACAGCAAGCATAGGCAGCACAGCAAGCACAGCAAGCACAGGCAGCACAGCAAGCACATGCAGCATGCACAGGCAGCTCAGGCAGCACAGGCAGCAAGCACAGGCAGCACAGCAAGCACAGGCAGCACAGCAAGCACAGGCAGCACAGGCAGCAAGCACAGGCAGCACAGCAAGCACAGGCAGAAAGCACAGGCAGCACAGCAAGCACAGGCAGCACAGCAAGCACAGGCAGCAAGCACAGGTAGCTCAGGCAGCACAGGCAGCAAGCACAGGCAGCACAGCAAGCACAGGCAGCAAGCAAAGGCAGCACAGCAAGCACAGGCAGCACAGCAAGCACATGCAGCAAGCACAGGCAGCTCAGGCAGCACGGGCAGCAAGCACAGGCAGCACAGCAAGCACAGGCAGCAAGCACAGGCAGCAAGCACAGGCAGCACAGCAAGCACAGGCAGCAAGCACAGGCAGCAAGCACAGGCAGCACAGCAAGCACAGGCAGCACAGCAAGCACGGGCAGCAAGCACAGGCAGCACACCAAGCACAGGCAGCACAGCAAGCACAGCAAGAATAGGCAGCAAGCACAGGCAGCACACCAAGCACAGGCAGCACAGGCAGCACAGCAAGCACAGGCAGCAAGCACAGGCAGCACAGCAAGCACAGGCAGCAAGCACAGGCAGCACAGCAAGCACAGACAGCAAGCACAGGCAGCGAGCACAGGCAGCACAGCAAGCACAGGCAGCAAGCACAGGCAGCGCAGCAAGCACAGGCAACACAGCAAGCACAGGCAGCACAGCAAGCACAGGCAGCAAGCACAGGCAGCAAGCACAGGCAGCACGGCAAGCACAGGCAGCACGGCAAGCACAGGCAGTTCAGGCAGCACAGCAAGCACAGGCAGCAAGCACAGGCAGCACAGCAAGCACAGGCAGCACAGCAAGCACAGGCAGCACAGCAAGCGCAGGCAGCAAGCACAGGCAGCTCAGGCAGCACAGGCAGCAAGCACAGGCAGCACAGCAAGCACAGGCAGCAAACACAGGCAGCACAGCAAGCACAGGCAGCACAGCAAGCACAGGCAGCAAGCACAGACAGCACACCAAGCACAGGCAGCACAGCAAGCACGGCAAGCACAGGCAGCAAGCACAGGCAGCACACCAAGCACAGGCAGCAAAGCAAGCACTGCAAGCACAGGCAGCAAGCACAGGCAGCACAGCAAGCACAGGCAGCAAGCACAGGCAGCACAGCAAGCACTGGCAGCACAGCAAGCACATGCAGCATGCACAGGCAGCTCAGGCAGCACAGGCAGCAAGCACAGGCAGCACAGCAAGCACAGGCAGCACAGGCAGCAAGCACAGGCAGCACAGCAAGCACAGGCAGAAAGCACAGGCAGCACAGCAAGCACAGGCAGCAAGCACAGGCAGCTCAGGCAGCACAGGCAGCTCAGGCAGCACAGGCAGCAAGCACAGGCAGCACAGCAAGCACAGGCAGCATAGGCAGCAAGCACAGGCAGCACACCAAGCACAGGCAGCACACCAAGCACAGGCAGCACAGCAAGCACAGGCAGCAAGCACAGGCAGCACAGCAAACACAGGCAGCACAGCAAGCACAGACAGCAAGCACAGGCAGCAAGCACTGGCAGCACAGCAAGCACAGGCAGCAAGCACAGGCAGCGCAGCAAGCACAGGCAGCACAGCAAGCACAGGCAGCAAGCACAGGCAGCACAGCAAGCACAGGCAGCTTGCACAGGCAGCACGGCAAGCACAGGCAGCTCAGGCAGCACAGCAAGCACAGGCAGCAAGCACAGGCAGCACAGCAAGCACAGGCAGCAAGCACAGGCAGCACAGCAAGCACAGGCAGCAAGCACAGGCAGCACAGCAAGCACAGGCAGCACAGCAAGCACAGGCAGCACAGCAAGCACGGGCAGCAAGCACAGGCAGCACACCAAGCACAGGCAGCACAGCAAGCACAGCAAGCATAGGCAGCAAGCACAGGCAGCACACCAAGCACAGGCAGCACAGCAAGCACAGGCAGCACAGCAAGCACAGGCAGCAAGCACAGGCAGCACAGCAAGCACAGGCAGCAAGCACAGGCAGCACAGCAAGCACAGGCAGCACAGCAAGCACGGGCAGCAAGCACAGGCAGCACACCAAGCACAGGCAGCACAGCAAGCACAGGCAGCAAGCACAGGCAGCACAGCAAGCACAGGCAGCAAGCACAGGCAGCACAGCAAGCACAGGCAGCACAGCAAGCACAGGCAGCAAGCACAGGTAGCACACCAAGCACGGGCAGCACAGCAAGCACAGGCAGCAAGCACAGGCAGCACACCAAGCACAGGCAGCACAGGCAGCAAGCACAGGCAGCAAGCGCAGGCAGCACAGCAAGCACAGGCAGCAAGCACAGGCAGCACAGCAAGCACAGGCAGCAAGCACAGGCATGTTAGAAACCCGCAAAATAGCTCGACGAGATGTGTTCGTTTTAGCGATTCCGGGGGAAGTGCAGAGGTGTAAAGCTCCGTCCTCTTTCCATCAGGCAAAGCCTGCTCCGATCTTCGGCGAGATTCACTCTCGCATTTGTTTACAATGCTTACTCTTACTGAGACGCAGGTCAATGCACCGGCCGCCGAGGTAAACATATGATCCGCGACTCTCGGCGCCTCCAAAAACAGGTGACACAGCAACGCACTGTCGTGTGCCACTGTCGAATTACCGCGTGTTATGGGCGAAATCAAATGCATCGCTAACAGGCATCACAGGCAGCACAGGCAGCAAGCACAGGCGGCACAGCAAGCACAGGCAGCAAGCACAGGCAGCACAGGCAGCACAGCAAGCACAGGCAGCAAGCACAGGCAGCACAGCAAACACAGGCAGCACAGCAAGCACAGGCAGCAAGCACAGGCAGCACAGGCAGCACAGGCAGCAAGCACAGGCATCACAGCAAGCACAGGCAGCAAGCACAGGCAGCATAGCAAGCACAGGCAGCACAGGCAGCAAGCACAGGCAGCAAGCGCAGGCAGCACAGCAAGCACAGGCAGCAAGCACAGGCAGCACAGCAAGCACAGGCAGCAAGCACAGGCAGCTCAGGCAGCACAGGCAGCAAGCACAGGCAGCACAGCAAGCACAGGCAGAAAGCACAGGCAGCACAGCAAGCACAGGCAGCACAGCAAGCACAGGCAGCAAGCACAGGCAGCTCAGGCAGCACAGGCAGCAAGCACAGGCAGCACAGCAAGCACAGGCAGCAAGCAAAGGCAGCACAGCAAGCACAGGCAGCACAGCAAGCACAGACAGCAAGCACAGGCAGCAAGCACAGGCAGCTCAGGCAGCACAGGCAGCAAGCACAGGCAGCACAGCAAGCACAGGCAGCAAGCACAGGCAGCACAGCAAGCACAGGCAGCACAGCAAGCACAGGCAGCAAGCACAGGCAGCAAGCACAGGCAGCACAGCAAACACAGGCAGCACAACAAGCACAGACAGCAAGCACAGGCAGCAAGCACAGGCAGCACAGCAAGCACAGGCAACAAGCACAGGCAGCGCAGCAAGCACAGGCAGCACAGCAAGCACAGGCAGCAAGCACAGGCAGCACAGCAAGCACAGGCAGCAAGCACAGGCAGCGCAGCAAGCACAGGCAGCACAGCAAGCACAGGCAGCAAGCACAGGCAGCACGGCAAGCACAGGCAGCTCAGGCAGCACAGCAAGCACAGGCAGCAAGCACAGGCAGCAAGCACAGGCAGCACAGCAAGCACAGGCAGCAAGCACAGGCAACACGGCAAGCACAGGCAGCAAGCACAGGCAGCAAGCACAGGCAGCAAGCACAGGCATGTTAGAAACCCGCAACATAGCTCGACGAGATGTGTTCGTTTTAGCGATTCTGGGGGAAGTGCAGAGGGGTCAAGCTCCGTCCTCTTTCCAACAGGCAAAGCCTGCTCCGATCTTCGGCGAGATTCACTCTCGCATTTGTTTACAATGCTTACTCTTACTGAGACGCAGGTCAATGCACCGGCCGCCGAGGTAAACATATGATCCGCGACTCTCGGCGCCTCCAAAAACAGGTGACACAGCAACGCACTGTCGTGTGCCACTGCCGAATTACCGCGTGTTATGGGCGAAATCAAATGCATCGCTAACAGGCAGCACAGCAAGCACAGGCAGCAAGCACAGGCAGCACAGCAAGCACAGGCAGCAAGCACAGGCAGCACAGCAAGCACAGGCAGCAAGCACAGCCAGCACAGCAAGCACAGGCAGCAAGCACAGGCAGCAAGCACAGGCAGCACAGCAAGCACAGGCAGCAAACACAGGCAGCACAGCAAGCACAGGCAGCAAGCACAGGCAACACAGTAACCACAGGCAGCACAGCAAGCAGAGGCAACAAGCACAGGCAGCACAGCAAGCACAGGCAGCAAGCACAGGCAGCACAGCAAGCACAGGCAGCACAGCAAGCACAGGCAGCAAGCACAGGCAGCACAGCAAGCACAGGCAGCAAGCACAGGCAGCACAGCAAGCACAGGCAGCAAGCACAGGCAGCACAGCAAGCACAGGCAGCAAGCACAGGCAGCACAGCAAGCACAGGCAGCAAGCACAGGCAGCACAGGCAGCACAGCAAGTACAGCAAGCACAGGCAGCAAGCACGGGCAGCACAGCAAGCACAGGCAGCAAGCACAGGCAGCACAGCAAGCACCGGCAGCAAGCACAGGCAGCAAGCACAGGCAACACAGTAAGCACAGGCAACACAGCAAGCACAGGCAGCAAGCACAGGCATGTTAGAAACCCGCAAAATAGCTCGAGGAGATGTGTTCGTTTTAGAGATTCTGGGGGAAGTGCAGAGGGGTCAAGCGCCGTCCTCTTTCCAACAGGCAAAGCCTGCTCCGATCTTCGGCGAGATTCACTCTCGCATTTGTTTACAATGCTTACTCTTACTGAGACGCAGGTCAATGCACCGGCCGCCGAGGTAAACATATGATCCGCGACTATCGGCGCCTCCAAAAACAGGTGACACAGCAACGCACTGTCGTGTGCCACTGTCGAATTACCGCGTGTTATGGGCGAAATCAAATGCATCGCTAACAGGCAGCACAGCAAGCACAGGCAGCACAGCAAGCAGAGGCAACAAGCACAGGCAGCACAGCAAGCACAGGCAGAAAGCACAGGCAGCACAGCAAGCACAAACAGCAAGCACAAACAGCAAGCACAGGCAGCAAGCACAGGCAGCAAGCACAGACAGCACAGCAAGCACAGGCAGCAAGCACAGGCAGCACAGCAAACACAGGCAGCACAGCGAGCACAGGCAGCAAGCACAGGCAGCACAGCAAGTACAGCAAGCACAGGCAGCAAGCACAGGCAGCAAGCACAGGCAGCACAGCAAGCACAGTCAGCAAGCACAGGCAGCACAGCAAGCAGAGGCAACAAGCACAGGCAGCATAGCAAGCAGAGGCAACAAGCACAGGCAGCACAGCAAGCACAAACAGCAAGCACAGGCAGCACAGCAGGCACAGGCAGCAAGCACAGGCAGCAAGCACAGGCAGCACAGCAAGCACAGGCAGCAAGCACAGGCAGCACAGCAAGCACAGGCAGCAAGCACAGGCAGCACAGCAAGCACAGGCAGCAAGCACAGGCAGCACAGCAAGCACAGGCAGCAAGCACAGGCAGCACATCAAGCACAGGCAGCTAGCACAGGCAGCACAGCAAGCACAGGCAGCAAGCACAGGCAGCACAGCAAGCACAGGCAGCAAGCACAGGCAGCACAGCAAGCACAGGCAGCAAGCACAGGCAGCACAGCAAGCACAGGCAGCAAGCACAGGCAGCAAGCACAGGCAGCAAGCACAGGCAGCTAGCACAGGCATGTTAGAAACCCGCAAAATAGCTCGACGAGATGTGTTCGTTTTAGCGATTCTGGGGGAAGTGCAGAGGGGTCAAACTCCGTCCTCTTTCCAACAGGCAAAGCCTGCTCCGATCTTCGGCGAGATTCACTCTCGCATTAGTTTACAATGCTTACTCTTACTGAGACGCAGGTCAATGCACCGGCCGCCGAGGTAAACATATGATCCGCGACTCTCGGCGCCTCCAAAAACAGGTGACACAGCAACGCACTGTCGTGTGCCACTGTCGAAATACCGCGTGTTATGGGCGAAATCAAATGCATCGCTAACAGGCAGCACAGCAAGCACAGGCAGCAAGCACAGGCAGCACAGCAAGCACAGGCAGCACAGCAAGCACAGGCAGCAAGCACAGGCAGCACAGCAAACACAGGCAGCACAGCAAGCACAGGCAGCAAGCACAGGCAGCACAGGCAGCACAGGCAGCAAGCACAGGCATCACAGCAAGCACAGGCAGCACAGCAAGCACAGGCATGTTAGAAACCCGCAAAATAGCTCGACGAGATGTGTTCGTTTTAGCGATTCCGAGGGAAGTGGAGAGGTGTAAAGCTCCGTCCTCTTTCCAACAGGCAAAGCCTGCTCCGATCTTCGGCGAGATTCACTCTCGCATTTGTTTACAATGCTTACTCTTACTGAGACGCAGGTCAATGCACCGGCCGCCGAGGTAAACATATGATCCGCGACTCTCGGCGCCTCCAAAAACAGGTGACACAGCAACGCACTGTCGTGTGCCACTGTCGAATTACCGCGTGTTATGGGCGAAATCAAATGCATCGCTAACAGGCAGCACAGGCAGCACAGGCAGCAAGCACAGGCAGCACAGCAAGCACAGGCAGCACAGCAAGCACAGGCAGCAAGCACAGGCAGCACAGCAAACACAGGCAGCACAGCAAGCACAGGCAGCAAGCACAGGCAGCACAGGCAGCACAGGCAGCAAGCACAGGCATCACAGCAAGCACAGGCAGCAAGCACAGGCAGCATAGCAAGCACAGGCAGCACAGGCAGCAAGCACAGGCAGCAAGCGCAGGCAGCACAGCAAGCACAGGCAGCAAGCACAGGCAGCACAGCAAGCACAGGCAGCAAGCACAGGCAGCTCAGGCAGCACAGGCAGCAAGCACAGGCAGCACAGCAAGCACAGGCAGCAAGCACAGGCAGCACAGCAAGCACAGGCAGCAAGCACAGGCAGCACAGCAAGCACAGGCAGCAAGCACAGGCAGCAGAGCAAGCACAGGCAGCTCAGCAAGTACAGCAAGCACAGGCAGCAAGCACAGGCAGCACTGCAAGCACAGGTAGCAAGCACAGGCAGCACAGCAAGCACAGGCAGCACAGCAAGCACAGGCAGCAAGCACAGGCAACACAGTAAGCACAGGCAGCACAGCAAGCACAGGCAGCAAGCACAGGCATGTTAGAAACCCGCAAAATAGCTCGACGAGATGTGTTCGTTTTAGCGATTCTGGGGGAAGTGCAGAGGGGTCAAGCTCCGTCCTCTTTCCAACAGGCAAAGCCTGCTCCGATCTTCGTCGAGATTCACTCTCGCATTTGTTTACAATGCTTACTCTTACTGAGACGCAGGTCAATGCACCGGCCGCCGAGGTAAACATATGATCCGCGACTCTCGGCGCCTCCAAAAACAGGTGACACAGCAACGCACTGTCGTGTGCCACTGCCGAATTACCGCGTGTTATGGGCGAAATCAAATGCATCGCTAACAGGCAGCACAGCAAGCACAGGCAGCAAGCACAGGCAGCACAGCAAGCACAGGCAGCAAGCACAGGCAGCACAGCAAGCACAGGCAGCAAGCACAGCCAGCACAGCAAGCACAGGCAGCAAGCACAGGCAGCAAGCACAGGCAGCACAGCAAGGACAGGCAGCAAGCACAGGCAGCACAGCAAGCACAGGCAGCAAGCACAGGCAACACAGTAACCACAGGCAGCACAGCAAGCAGAGGCAACAAGCACAGGCAGCACAGCAAGCACAGGCAGCAAGCACAGGCAGCACAGCAAGCACAGGCAGCACAGCAAGCACAGGCAGCAAGCACAGGCAGCACAGCAAGCACAGGCAGCAAGCACAGGCAGCACAGCAAGCACAGGCAGCAAGCACAGGCAGCACAGCAAGCACAGGCAGCAAGCACAGGCAGCACAGCAAGTACAGCAAGCACAGGCAGCAAGCACAGGCAGCACAGCAAGCACAGGCAGCAAGCACAGGCAGCACAGCAAGCACCGGCAGCAAGCACAGGCAGCAAGCACAGACAACACAGTAAGCACAGGCAGCACAGCAAGCACAGGCAGCAAGCACAGGCATGTTAGAAACCCGCAAAATAGCTCGACGAGATGTGTTCGTTTTAGCGATTCTGGGGGAAGTGCAGAGGGGTCAAGCTCCGTCCTCTTTCCAACAGGCAAAGCCTGCTCCGATCTTCGTCGAGATTCACTCTCGCATTTGTTTACAATGCTTACTCTTACTGAGACGCAGGTCAATGCACCGGCCGCCGAGGTAAACATATGATCCGCGACTCTCGGCGCCTCCAAAAACAGGTGACACAGCAACGCACTGTCGTGTGCCACTGTCGAATTACCGCGTGTTATGGGCGAAATCAAATGCATCGCTAACAGGCAGCACAGCAAGCACAGGCAGCAAGCACAGGCAGCACAGCAAGCACAGGCAGCACAGCAAGCAGAGGCAACATGCAGAGGCAGCACAGCAAGCACAGGCAGCACAGCAAGCACAAACAGCAAGCACAGGCAGCAAGCACAGGCAGCACAGCAAGTACAGCAAGCACAGGTAGCAAGCACAGGCAGCACAGCAAGCACAGGCAGCAAGCACATGTATGCTAGAAACCCGCAAAATAGCTCGACGAGATGTGTTCGTTTTAGCGATTCTGGGGGAAGTGCAGAGGGGTCAAGCTCCGTCCTCTTTCCAACAGGCAAAGCCTGCTCCGATCTTCGGCGAGATTCACTCTCGCATTTGTTTACAATGCTTACTCTTACTGAGACGCAGGTCAATGCACCGGCCGCCGAGGTAAACATATGATCCGCGACTCTCGGCGCCTCCAAAAACAGGTGACACAGCAACGCACTGTCGTGTGCCACTGCCGAATTACCGCGTGTTATGGGCGAAATCAAATGCATCGCTAACAGGCAGCACAGCAAGCACAGGCAGCAAGCACAGGCAGCACAGCAAGCACAGGCAGCAAGCACAGGCAGCACAGCAAGCACAGGCAGCAAGCACAGCCAGCACAGCAAGCACAGGCAGCAAGCACAGGCAGCAAGCACAGGCAGCACAGCAAGGACAGGCAGCAAGCACAGGCAGCACAGCAAGCACAGGCAGCAAGCACAGGCAACACAGTAACCACAGGCAGCACAGCAAGCAGAGGCAACAAGCACAGGCAGCACAGCAAGCACAGGCAGCAAGCACAGGCAGCACAGCAAGCACAGGCAGCACAGCAAGCACAGGCAGCAAGCACAGGCAGCACAGCAAGCACAGGCAGCAAGCACAGGCAGCACAGCAAGCACAGGCAGCAAGCACAGGCAGCACAGCAAGCACAGGCAGCAAGCACAGGCAGCACAGCAAGCACAGGCAGCAAGCACAGGCAGCACAGGCAGCACAGCAAGTACAGCAAGCACAGGCAGCAAGCACAGGCAGCACAGCAAGCACAGGCAGCAAGCACAGGCAGCACAGCAAGCACCGGCAGCAAGCACAGGCAGCAAGCACAGGCAACACAGTAAGCACAGGCAACACAGCAAGCACAGGCATGTTAGAAACCCGCAAAATAGCTCGAGGAGATGTGTTCGTTTTAGAGATTCTGGGGGAAGTGCAGAGGGGTCAAGCGCCGTCCTCTTTCCAACAGGCAAAGCCTGCTCCGATCTTCGGCGAGATTCACTCTCGCATTTGTTTACAATGCTTACTCTTACTGAGACGCAGGTCAATGCACCGGCCGCCGAGGTAAACATATGATCCGCGACTCTCGGCGCCTCCAGAAACAGGTGACACAGCAACGCACTGTCGTGTGCCACTGTCGAATTACCGCGTGTTATGGGCGAAATCAAATGCATCGCTAACAGGCAGCACAGCAAGCACAGGCAGCACAGCAAGCAGAGGCAACAAGCACAGGCAGCACAGCAAGCACAGGCAGCAAGCACAGGCAGCACAGCAAGCACAAACAGCAAGCACAAACAGCAAGCACAGGCAGCAAGCACAGGCAGCAAGCACAGACAGCACAGCAAGCACAGGCAGCAAGCACAGGCAGCACAGCAAACACAGGCAGCACAGCGAGCACAGGCAGCAAGCACAGGCAGCACAGCAAGTACAGCAAGCACAGGCAGCAAGCACAGGCAGCACAGCAAGCACAGGCAGCAAGCACAGGCAGCACAGCAAGCAGAGGCAACAAGCACAGGCAGCATAGCAAGCAGAGGCAACAAGCACAGGCAGCACAGCAAGCACAGGCAGCACAGCAAGCACAAACAGCAAGCACAGGCAGCACAGCAGGCACAGGCAGCAAGCACAGGCAGCAAGCACAGGCAGCACAGCAAGCACAGGCAGCAAGCACAGGCAGCACAGCAAGCACAGGCAGCAAGCACAGGCAGCACAGCAAGCACAGGCAGCAAGCACAGGCAGCACAGCAAGCACAGGCAGCAAGCACAGGCAGCACAGCAAGCACAGGCAGCTAGCACAGGCAGCACAGCAAGCACAGGCAGCACAGCAAGCACAGGCAGCAAGCACAGGCAGCAAGCACAGGCAGCACAGCAAGCACAGGCAGCAAGCACAGGCAGCACAGCAAGCACAGGCAGCAAGCACAGGCAGCAAGCACAGGCAGCAAGCACAGGCAGCAAGCACAGGCATGTTAGAAACCCGCAAAATAGCTCGACGAGATGTGTTCGTTTTAGCGATTATGGGGGAAGTGCAGAGGGGTCAAACTCCGTCCTCTTTCCAACAGGCAAAGCCTGCTCCGATCTTCGGCGAGATTCACTCTCGCATTAGTTTACAATGCTTACTCTTACTGAGACGCAGGTCAATGCACCGACCGCCGAGGTAAACATATGATCCGCGACTCTCGGCGCCTCCAAAAACAGGTGACACAGCAACGCACTGTCGTGTGCCACTGTCGAATTACCGCGTGTTATGGGCGAAATCAAATGCATCGCTAACAGGCAGCACAGCAAGCACAGGCAGCAAGCACAGGCAGCACAGCAAGCACAGGCAGCAAGGACAGGCAGCAAACACAGGCAGCACAGCAAGCACAGGCAGCACAGCAAGCACAGGCAGCAAGCACAGGCAGCAAGCACAGGCAGCACACCAAGCACAGGCAGCACAGCAAGTACAGCAAGCACAGGCAGCAAGCACAGGCAGCAAGCACAGGCAGCACAGCAAGCTCAGGCAGCAAGCACAGGCAACACAGTAAGCACAGGCAGCTTGCACAGGCAGCACTGCAAGCACAGGCAGCGCAGCAAGCACAGGCAGCAAGCACAGGCAGCAAGCACAGGCAGCACACCAAGCACAGGCAGCACAGCAAGCACTGGCAGCAAGCACAGGCAGCACAGCAAGCACAGGCAGCAAGCACAGGCAGCTCAGCATGCACAGGCAGCACAGGCAGCAAGCACAGGCAGCACAGCAAGCACAGGCAGGAAGCACAGGCAGCACAGCAAGTACAGGCAGCACAGCAAGCACAGGCAGCAAGCACAGGCCGCACAGCAAGCACAGGCAGCTTGCACATGCAGCATAGCAAGCACAGCAAGCACAGGCAGCAAGCACAGGCAGCACACCAAGCACAGGCAGCACAGCAAGCACTGGCAGCAAGCACAGGCAGCACAGCAAGCACAGGCAGCAAGCACAGGCAGCTCAGCATGCACAGGCAGCACAGGCAGCAAGCACAGGCAGCACAGCAAGCACAGGCAGGAAGCACAGGCAGCACAGCAAGTACAGGCAGCACAGCAAGCACAGGCAGCAAGCACAGGCCGCACAGCAAGCACAGGCAGCTTGCACATGCAGCATAGCAAGCACAGCAAGCACAGGCAGTAAGCACAGGCAGCAAGCACAGGCAGCACAGCAAGCACAGGCAGCAAGCACAGGCAACACGGCAAGCACAGGCAGCAAGCACAGGCAGCAAGCACAGGCAGCAAGCACAGGCATGTTAGAAACCCGCAAAATAGCTCGACGAGATGTGTTCGTTTTAGCGATTCTGGGGGAAGTGCAGAGGGGTCAAGCTCCGTCCTCTTTCCAACAGGCAAAGCCTGCTCCGATCTTTGGCGAGATTCACTCTCGCATTTGTTTACAATGCTTACTCTTACTGAGACGCAGGTCAATGCACCGGCCGCCGAGGTAAACATATGATCCGCCACTCTCGGCGCCTCCAAAAACAGGTGACACAGCAACGCACTGTCGTGTGCCACTGTCGAATTACCGCGTGTTATGGGCGAAATCAAATGCATCGCTAACAGGCAGCACAGCAAGCACAGGCAGCAAGCACAGGCAGCACAGCCAGCACAGGCAGCACAGCAAGCAGAGGCAACATGCAGAGGCAGCACAGCAAGCACAGGCAGCACAGCAAGCACAAACAGCAAGCACAGGCAGCAAGCACAGGCAGCACAGCAAGTACAGCAAGCACAGGTAGCAAGCACAGGCAGCACAGCAAGCACAGGCAGCAAGCACAGGTATGCTAGAAACCCGCAAAATAGCTCGACGAGATGTGTTCGTTTTAGCGATTCTGGGGGAAGTGCAGAGGGGTCAAGCTCCGTCCTCTTTCCAACAGGCAAAGCCTGCTCCGATCTTCGGCGAGATTCACTCTCGCATTTGTTTACAATGCTTACTCTTACTGAGACGCAGGTCAATGCACCGGCCGCCGAGGTAAACATATGATCCGCGACTCTCGGCGCCTCCAAAAACAGGTGACACAGCAACGCACTGTCGTGTGCCACTGCCGAATTACCGCGTGTTATGGGCGAAATCAAATGCATCGCTAACAGGCAGCACAGCTAGCACAGGCAGCAAGCACAGGCAGCACAGCAAGCACAGGCAGCAAGCACAGGCAGCACAGCAAGCACAGGCAGCAAGCACAGCCAGCACAGCAAGCACAGGCAGCAAGCACAGGCAGCAAGCACAGGCAGCACAGCAAGCACAGGCAGCAAGCACAGGCAGCACAGCAAGCACAGGCAGCAAGCACAGGCAACACAGTAACCACAGGCAGCACAGCAAGCAGAGGCAACAAGCACAGGCAGCACAGCAAGCACAGGCAGCAAGCACAGGCAGCACAGCAAGCACAGGCAGCACAGCAAGCACAGGCAGCAAGCACAGGCAGCACAGCAAGCACAGGCAGCAAGCACAGGCAGCACAGCAAGCACAGGCAGCAAGCACAGGCAGCACAGCAAGCACAGGCAGCAAGCACAGGCAGCACAGGCAGCACAGCAAGTACAGCAAGCACAGGCAGCAAGCACAGGCAGCACAGCAAGCACAGGCAGCAAGCACAGGCAGCACAGCAAGCACCGGCAGCAAGCACAGGCAGCAAGCACAGGCAACACAGTAAGCACAGGCAACACAGCAAGCACAGGCAGCAAGCACAGGCATGTTAGAAACCCGCAAAATAGCTCGAGGAGATGTGTTCGTTTTAGAGATTCTGGGGGAAGTGCAGAGGGGTCAAGCGCCGTCCTCTTTCCAACAGGCAAAGCCTGCTCCGATCTTCGGCGAGATTCACTCTCGCATTTGTTTACAATGCTTACTCTTACTGAGACGCAGGTCAATGCACCGGCCGCCGAGGTAAACATATGATCCGCGACTCTCGGCGCCTCCAGAAACAGGTGACACAGCAACGCACTGTCGTGTGCCACTGTCGAATTACCGCGTGTTATGGGCGAAATCAAATGCATCGCTAACAGGCAGCACAGCAAGCACAGGCAGCACAGCAAGCAGAGGCAACAAGCACAGGCAGCACAGCAAGCACAGGCAGCAAGCACAGGCAGCACAGCAAGCACAAACAGCAAGCACAAACAGCAAGCACAGGCAGCAAGCACAGGCAGCAAGCACAGACAGCACAGCAAGCACAGGCAGCAAGCACAGGCAGCACAGCAAACACAGGCAGCACAGCGAGCACAGGCAGCAAGCACAGGCAGCACAGCAAGTAAAGCAAGCACAGGCAGCAAGCACAGGCAGCACAGCAAGCACAGGCAGCAAGCACAGGCAGCACAGCAAGCACAGGCAGCACAGCAAGCAGAGGCAACAAGCACAGGCAGCATAGCAAGCAGAGGCAACAAGCACAGGCAGCACAGCAAGCACAAACAGCAAGCACAGGCAGCACAGCAGGCACAGGCAGCAAGCACAGGCAGCAAGCACAGGCAGCACAGCAAGCACAGGCAGCAAGCACAGGCAGCACAGCAAGCACAGGCAGCAAGCACAGGCAGCACAGCAAGCACAGGCAGCAAGCACAGGCAGCACAGCAAGCACAGGCAGCAAGCACAGGCAGCACAGCAAGCACAGGCAGCTAGCACAGGCAGCACAGCAAGCACAGGCAGCAAGCACAGGCAGCACAGCAAGCACAGGCAGCAAGCACAGGCAGCACAGCAAGCACAGGCAGCAAGCACAGGCAGCAAGCACAGGCAGCAAGCACAGGCAGCAAGCACAGGCAGCTAGCACAGGCATGTTAGAAACCCGCAAAATAGCTCGACGAGATGTGTTCGTTTTAGCGATTCTGGGGGAAGTGCAGAGGGGTCAAGCTCCGTCCTCTTTCCAACAGGCAAAGCCTGCTCCGATCTTCGGCGAGATTCACTCTCGCATTTGTTTACAATGCTTACTCTTACTGAGACGCAGGTCAATGCACCGGCCGCCGAGGTAAACATATGATCCGCGACTCTCGGCGCCTCCAAAAACAGGTGACACAGCAACGCACTGTCGTGTGCCACTGCCGAATTACCGCGTGTTATGGGCGAAATCAAATGCATCGCTAACAGGCAGCACAGCTAGCACAGGCAGCAAGCACAGGCAGCACAGCAAGCACAGGCAGCAAGCACAGGCAGCACAGCAAGCACAGGCAGCAAGCACAGCCAGCACAGCAAGCACAGGCAGCAAGCACAGGCAGCAAGCACAGGCAGCAAGCACAGGCAGCACAGCAAGCACAGGCAGCAAGCACATGCAGCACAGCAAGCACAGGCAGCAAGCACAGGCAACACAGTAACCACAGGCAGCACAGCAAGCAGAGGCAACAAGCACAGGCAGCACAGCAAGCACAGGCAGCAAGCACAGGCAGCACAGCAAGCACAGGCAGCACAGCAAGCACAGGCAGCAAGCACAGGCAGCACAGCAAGCACAGGCAGCAAGCACAGGCAGCACAGCAAGCACAGGCAGCAAGCACAGGCAGCACAGCAAGCACAGGCAGCAAGCACAGGCAGCACAGCAAGCACAGGCAGCAAGCACAGGCAGCACAGGCAGCACAGCAAGTACAGCAAGCACAGGCAGCAAGCACAGGCAGCACAGCAAGCACAGGCAGCAAGCACAGGCAGCACAGCAAGCACCGGCAGCAAGCACAGGCAGCAAGCACAGGCAACACAGTAAGCACAGGCAACACAGTAAGCACAGGCAACACAGCAAGCACAGGCAGCAAGCACAGGCATGTTAGAAACCCGCAAAATAGCTCGAGGAGATGTGTTCGTTTTAGAGATTCTGGGGGAAGTGCAGAGGGGTCAAGCGCCGTCCTCTTTCCAACAGGCAAAGCCTGCTCCGATCTTCGGCGAGATTCACTCTCGCATTTGTTTACAATGCTTACTCTTACTGAGACGCAGGTCAATGCACCGGCCGCCGAGGTAAACATATGATCCGCGACTCTCGGCGCCTCCAGAAACAGGTGACACAGCAACGCACTGTCGTGTGCCACTGTCGAATTACCGCGTGTTATGGGCGAAATCAAATGCATCGCTAACAGGCAGCACAGCAAGCACAGGCAGCACAGCAAGCAGAGGCAACAAGCACAGGCAGCACAGCAAGCACAGGCGGCAAGCACAGGCAGCACAGCAAGCACAAACAGCAAGCACAAACAGCAAGCACAGGCAGCAAGCACAGGCAGCAAGCACAGACAGCACAGCAAGCACAGGCAGCAAGCACAGGCAGCACAGCAAACACAGGCAGCACAGCGAGCACAGGCAGCAAGCACAGGCAGCACAGCAAGTACAGCAAGCACAGGCAGCAAGCACAGGCAGCACAGCAAGCACAGGCAGCAAGCACAGGCAGCACAGCAAGCACAGGCAGCACAGCAAGCAGAGGCAACAAGCACAGGCAGCATAGCAAGCAGAGGCAACAAGCACAGGCAGCACAGCAAGCACAGGCAGCACAGCAAGCACAAACAGCAAGCACAGGCAGCACAGCAGGCACAGGCAGCAAGCACAGGCAGCAAGCACAGGCAGCACAGCAAGCACAGGCAGCAAGCACAGGCAGCACAGCAAGCACAGGCAGCAAGCACAGGCAGCACAGCAAGCACAGGCAGCAAGCACAGGCAGCACAGCAAGCACAGGCAGCTAGCACAGGCAGCACAGCAAGCACAGGCAGCAAGCACAGGCAGCACAGCAAGCACAGGCAGCAAGCAAAGGCAGCACAGCAAGCACAGGCAGCAAGCACAGGCAGCAAGCACAGGCAGCAAGCACAGGCAGCAAGCACAGGCAGCAAGCACAGGCAGCAAGCACAGGCAGCTAGCACAGGCATGTTAGAAACCCGCAAAATAGCTCGACGAGATGTGTTCGTTTTAGCGATTATGGGGGAAGTGCAGAGGGGTCAAACTCCGTCCTCTTTCCAACAGGCAAAGCCTGCTCCGATCTTCGGCGAGATTCACTCTCGCATTAGTTTACAATGCTTACTCTTACTGAGACGCAGGTCAATGCACCGGCCGCCGAGGTAAACATATGATCCGCGACTCTCGGCGCCTCCAGAAACAGGTGACACAGCAACGTACTGTCGTGTGCCACTCTCGAATTACCGCGTGTTATGGGCGAAATCAAATGCATCGCTAACACGGCCAAACTGACCTGCTTCGCGTTCTCGAGAAGCATCATTACCCTTTGAGCAAAACTTTTATTCTCTCAGGCATAACAGCTTTCAATACAACAGTATTTTCCAATGTAATACAGCTAGCAGCCACCACATAGTGTTACATCGCAGCAATCACTCATTGCAAACTTGCCAACAGACACAAAGCGTCACTTCGGCCCCGTGGTCTCAAACACAAGGCTAAACCACGTCACACAACAATATGCGACAGTGCCTTCTAGCACCTTACCCAAAAACCCAGACAACACTCACAAGTGTGTCGGCAGATGGACCGTGCACGCGCACTTCCATCACACAGCGTCTTCCAGAGATCGTAACGTCTACAGCCACGCGCAGCAACCTGCATCGTGCTATCGTTACTCTCAAACGCAACCAACTTCCATCTTCCAACATACGTTTTCAATCATGCAGCCTCATTCATGGATAGGAAAGTTTTTATATGTGAGAACAAAGAAAAAGGCAATGACAAAAACGTACTTTTTATAGTCATTTAATTTTTTTTTTTTTTATTTATTTATTTTCTATTTTCCATGCAAGAGGAACAAAACAACTTAGCTACAAAAGATCTCACATAGTATTAATAAAATATAAGCAAACATAACAAACATAGACAAACATATACAAACATAAGCAAACATAAACATACAACGCTAACATGGCTCATCCGTGTTCTCTCGCTCACTATCAGTGGCATCGTTATCAGCCATCCATTCGCCCTTCCAAGGACGCAATCGGTCCTTAGGCACAATTTGTGGCCTACCACTTTTGCCCAATATCTCATAACGATCATTTGCCAGGGTTTTCAAAATTACAAATGGACCCTCAAACTTACGGTCTGTTTTCGCCCTTCTTGTATCAGCGGGTTTTACAAAAACAGAGTCGCCGTCTATATACAATATTTGTTCTGCGCGTTTTATCGAAACGATGCTTCTGCTTTTCAGCATTTTTACAAAGCCGTTCAAACGCTATCGCCCTATCTTGATTTAGATTGATATGTTCACCGCCGTATAGTTAGCAGACAACTATCACCGATTTCGCTTATTTTGGTCTCAATCGTTTACGAATAGTTTACGCAAGTTTACGCAATCGATTTCAGAGTTTACGAAATCGTAGTTTGCCCGTAATTAACAATTTTTAGGTGGGTGTATAGTTAGCAGACGACTATCACCGATTTCGCTTATTTTGGTCTCAATCGTTTACGAATAGTTTTCGCAAGCTATTGAATCGATTTCGGAGTTTACGAAATTGTAATTTGCCCGTAATTAATAATTTCAGAATCGGCTATCGTTCAGCGTTGATTGGCTCGCAAGCGCCGCCGTTGGCCGAGGCGAGAATCGCTCTTCGGACATAGAGTAACGAAATAATTTTGACATATCTCATCTCTAACGGTCTCAATCGTATACGAATAGTTTTCGCAAGCAGCTGTATCGATTTCGCAGTTTACGAAATCGTAGTTTGGCCGTATTTAACAATTTCGGTTTCGGCTATCGTGCAGCTCGCAAACGCCGCCATTGGCCAAAGGGAGAAGCTGCATGATAGCCGATTCTGAGGCCCGTATTCAAATACTGCGCTTCGACCTTGGCTTGAGTCGGGATTACGTATACCTGGCTCAGATGCGTAATCCGGGTTCAGATTTTTCGTGTATTCACAAACGCGGTTTAGACGTCGCGTGGAAGGGAGATCCTGGCAGTCATTGGATAATGGGCGTGGCCAAGGCGTGCCATGCGGCCAGTGCCAGCATATCGAGCTCTAAACACCATGCGTGTTGCAGTGTACGTGCTCGCCTCTGTGCGATGCTAAGGCCCTGATTGCGCCTAAGCTGCGCGCATCGCACACCGACACGCACATACCTGCGACACGAATGGTGTTCAGAGTCGATATGCTGACACTGCATGCGGCTTGCTTCGCTTGCGGGAAACTTCGGAATTATCCGATTTAGGACCACGAATGAGAGAAGAGTGTTGTATTATCGTCAGACATGAGCCACAGGAACTTACTTATATAATATTCCGCATGCTGCGTAACAGTCTTGTATCAACACCATCGGCAAAATCACCCATGGGCCGCACGGAGCGCTGAGGTGTAATGCCACCAAAAAGGCGGAACATTCGAGATAGTTTTCACGGCCACCCAATTCCAATTTTAACAAGATGTGCGTTGAAATCGATGCCTTGCCGATTGATTAATTATACCAATTATGGCGAACAATCCGTCTGGGAACTGCAAGTTTCAAATTCTCCTCCTCAATATTTACTTCTTGCTGGTTGTCCATGGCTGAACATTACTTGAACACTACTGAACAGTCGTGTGGACGCTTTTGGTTGTTTTTACAGATTTTGCATTACAACTAATGAAAAGCAGCATTTATTCACTCGCTCATGTACCGTTCTTCTTGTCTGAATCTCGGCTACCCAGACAGCAAGGAATATTGTTGGAAGGTTGTATAAATATTACTTTACAATGCGAAACCTTGCAGGTGACTTCGCCGGATTATTGCAAGAATGTTGCAGCGATATTACTATGTCCGCCTCTTCGTAACTTGTGGGAATATTGCATGAATATGACACGGAATATTGCCTCAAAGTTCCAAGAATATTTATTCAATATTACACTCTCCATATGATTCTGTTTACCATTGTAAATAATTCAAGCCAATTTATGTTATACAATATATTATTTTGATTAATCCTCAATTATCAAGTTCTACTATAAATGTAATAATAAATAATAAATAACCTTAACTTATAAGTCTGTATTGTAATTACTATTATATTTTTGGGATTGCGACGTAACTATTGATCGAAAGGTCATTTTTGTAGTATGTTTTACACGAAAGATGTTATTAAAAAATAATTACCGATTTTTGTAAAAATGCAGAAGTTTTAAGTTTTCTTTCATAAATTTGCAAATCCTCTACACTTTGTACTACTGGAACACCCTGAATGAACTCATCATCGCGAACAATCTGTCTATTCCGAAACTGCAGTTCTCTATTCTTCTCCTCAATTTACTTCTTTCTGATTGTCCATGGGTGAACATTACCTTAACCAACCTTAACACTGCTGAACTGCTAAACAGTCGTGTAAACGTTTGGTTATATTTTTACAGATTTGGCGCGAAAAACGGCCGTAATCCCGGCTCAAGAGGCCTTTCCAAGGCGTCTCAGGCCAGGCTTACATTTCTCGACCCCCACTCCGACCGATCTCTACAATTTTATGCGAGAAGCCTGTGTACCCGTGTAACAACACGGTGGGCGGGGCTTAATCGGAGTGGGGGCACGCAAATGTAATCCTGGTTTGAGAATCTGATGCAAGCCAGGTTTCTGAACCCGGATTACGCGTCTGAGCCAGGTTTACGTAATCCCGACTCAAGCCGAGGCCTAAGCGCAGTATTTGAATACGGGCCTATGACTTCTGCCGTTCGCATACGCAGAGGGCGCTCCAACTTGCCTCGTTTTCTGCTCCGTCGGTATGTCTAGACATGTGACACGAAGGTCCATAAGATGCGGTGTCTATTCTATACCTCGTCTGTGTCAGAACTCAGAACGGTTGAGAATGGTCGAGACAAACTGACGTTGTATAGGATAACGTTGGATACAGATTAACCCGGTTCACAGGAGGCTGGCGACGCAACTTTGTCGCGCCGACCAATTGCCGCCACGTGTTGCGGACATGGACATAGGAATAAGGGGACGGAGCACTGATCTCTATACAATGGATGCGAAATCAGGATCTGGGGAATGAAGCCAATATGAACGGTGGAGTCGCAAGCGGTCTTGCAGGGTACTACGTATAGTGAAGGGCCTATTATTCGGCAAAGTGGGTACCTTATAGGGTGCCGCGCTCTGAAAATTGTTCTGCAACATTTTTTTTTCTTCGGTGCGCCCCGTTTCCTTAAGAAAAATTGCTATCTGTGGGGTTGAAACGTTTAATGCCGGCCCTTCACTCTGCTAAAGGTAAACATACCGACACCACAAACACTTCTTGGGAGACATCGAGTCATATACTTTAACATAAATATATTCATCCGTAAGTATGTGTTGTATTAGAAAGCATCCAAAATATTGTTCAAACGTGAAACGAAACGATCCTAATCCAATCAGCGATTGGCGAAGACCGGTGAGATTGGTTAATATTACAAAATTAAAATGCAGAAATGTGTCAAATCTTGGAGAGTTAAAATTTTACAATGTGAGAAATGTTGTAAATTATGTGAGCTTTGCATATTTCTGGCCATGGTTTCTTCAACGCACTGATTTGCTTTCAGACACTGTGCAATGTGAAAAAATTGAATGAATCACATAGGAACAATTGGTTAAATTTTCAAACATACCAACTCAATACTGCATCCTATATCAATTTACGTGAGTACCACCACAATAGGATACATCCGCTAGATCTACAACTAAAATGTAATAGACATTTACATTAGTTCACTTTTGTATGTTATAGACTCCTGATGAGGAAACTAATTGTTTTGAAACATGTAAGGGTTGAAATATATTGATTCATTCCATTCTCAACCCAGAAGAGGGCAATCCAACATTATACATTATGTATAAGATTCTTTTCCTGATTCCGCTGTTCAACTTGGTGTTGGAACCAAATGTAAAATGTTGTTGCTGCTATGGTGGGTTGGTCCCTGTTCAGGGCATTGGATTTGGTATGAAGTTTCAATGTAATAAATTTCTTCATTTTACAGGTTCATTGCCTATATTATATTATCAAGAATGACCTGAGCACTAAATTGTTCTGGCCCCATATTGGTGACTGGAAGTAACATGGACTGCAAAAGTCATGTACATTATGAGACAATTGATCTGAGTTACGTGTACATTTATATTTTTAGCTATTGACTGTCAATATAAATTTCATCAGTTCTTCACATTATTAAAACAATTTTGTATGAACCCACTTAGCATGATGACATCTTCGGAAAATCGTAAGGACAATCAATACCGACATAACGAATATCCGGGGGAAATACACATATGCTATTCCGACATGTGGCCTGGATATCGTGAGGAAGAGGAATTCAGAGGTGAATACTACTTCGCCATACATACAGGCGAGATCACGTTAGGCAGCTTTTGAATGTCTGTCAGTTTATATGGATAGGATACGTTTTATTGATTTGACGACGCGAATAAATACCATTGTTTGTAAACCAAAATGTACTTCACATATGTCACTGATGTTTGATGTATATTTAGGTGAATTATAATAGGATTAATAAATTGATTACAGTGTTATTATGAATTTACTTTAATGTAACCCTTCAAATATAATAAAAATATCGTATTACATATACTATGACTTATATATAAATATATACACACTATATTATGTTACACTATTACTTTAATTTCATATAAATAATTCATTTTAAACCTGCGTTATTGTGTATAATGTGCACGTCGCGAGTCCAATGATTTGGAAACCCACGTATATATATTCCTAGTAACTTTTGTAGTTCCGTGCAAGACCGCCTGCGACTCCACCATTCAATTGGCTACATTGAACTATAGAATACCCGGAATGTGCACGGGTGCAGGAACAGCCGCGCCTCGCTGTTAGAGAGAGAAGAAAGATATTTTGGTATTCTGTCTCACTCTTACCACTAGACCTTTGGGACATACAGTCGATTTGCGCCGTTCGACGTAAGTTCCACAGAGATTTGACTAGATATGACCGGTTCGAAAAGAGTTGCTCTCTTCTATTTAGATATTTCAGTAGGTGATGTCAGTATGTCACAGAAATTAATGTATATGATCACAAAATAAAGTAAAAAATATTATCAAACGCATTCAAATTACACATGATTTTTTGTTTTAGAAGTAGTGAAGGTTAATTGTTAATACATATCGAAATTGCTTTCCTTTGGGAATTATTCATGGTGGATGTAAAAATATAATACTTGCTCATTTTTTGTTTTTTCCAAATAGACATAGACCATAAATAAAATAAATATTACAATAATTTTGATTGATATTATTAATTTTGTTTGAGAAAGTATCCTATTTAACAGACTTCAAAAATTCACTGAACAATATAAAATAATGTTCGATTTTTGAAGTCGGTGTTACTTTTTTGTAATTTTTCTACGCGTTTGAAAGTAGTGTTTCCTCGTTCAGGTTCACCCATTAACATTTATTTAGGAATAAAATAATATATATACTGGTAATTAACAAGTTTCACATGCTATTGCCACAGTCAGAAATTGTAATAGATGCCTGATTGATTATACACATTTGGAATTATCTCTCTGTATACAAATTGCAAATTATGAAACATATATAGTCTATATTTCTTGTATGGGAACAGTTTTTCTTCAAGCACATTCTGTTTTTATTACGACTTACCATAAACCCTTTTGTCATAGAAGCAACAAAAGGGTAGTACAGCAAAGATAGTTCAGTTCCGTATATTTTAACGGCGTACACAACATTATTGAGAGGGTAGTACAGGTAACAAAGGACAGAATAGTATTAAATGCCGAACCAAGTCTTCCATCGTTTTTAATCTATTGTTGCGTCGCTGCAACCGCTTCTGTAGCACTCTTACTTTTTTACGCAAAGTTACCATTTTATCCTGTCTGCTTAAAATCCGGGATGATGTTTGTGTGCCAATGTCCTGTGATCTTCTGTTGATTGCAGGTCCTGACTGTAAAGATAAATTCTACCTTGAATATGACACACTTGATACTATTAACATTTTACAAAATATGAATGAAAGATCATAAAACAAAACATAATAACATACATGTAACTTTTCAGCATGCAACACATCATCATTAGAAGAGCAGTTCTGGTGAAGTGTGACATTTGTATCACAGCTGGTATTTGCAGCTTCTATTATCTATAATATAATATAAATTTATAACAGTTTCTCAATTTACACTTATAAACACACATGCCTTATATTACTGGCGCGGTCCTATTTAGTATGTCATACAACCTACCATTTCGTTATCGGTATCCTCAATATTTGTTGAATATTTGCTCGGTCCTGCATGCAAATTTTGTATGATCCCTGTACTCGTTGAAGGTTGAACCTAAATCAATCATGGTGCCTTGTGATTAAAGTAATAATACAATTGTACTTACATCGTTAACATATTTGAAACACTTTAACTCTCGGACACCCGACTGAAAAAAGGAGACACGCAATCCCACGTCATTCTGACCCATCCTGAAGGGACGGCAACCCGTCATTTTATTTGTATAAATTTATGTGAGACGAGAACCGCAAAGTAAATTCAACGCGTTATAAAATACTAACGACCATGTCGCAGAAAATTTTATAAATTTTGCTCGAAAGAAGTTGTGAACAATTTATAAACAAATTATCAACATTCGTAAAATATATTGCAACGTCGCTATAATGCACGGAAGCAAAAATTTTAATTTTGTAAAAAATTGTATAAACAATTTATAAACAAATTGTCAACGTTTAAAATATATTGCAACGTCGCGAAAATGTACGTAGGCGAACATTTTTATTTTGCTCAAAAAATGGGTTGACGATCTTCAGGCTTCGGGTCAAATTGACCCATAGTGGGTATCCGAGGCGATAAGTTTCACTAGAATGTTTAAGTAATATGCACGATATAGATATTTACATACCACATTTGTTGAACTACCTGCTATTGAATAATCCACATCGTAGTCAAACAATGTGGGTATTTCTCTCTGCTTTAGGCGGTTCTGTCCAGATGGTGTTACCTGAAATGAATCATATATAAAATGTTTACTGCAAATGGTGGTGTACTTCGTAATTTTTTTTACGAATGTCGGCGGTATTGCCGTTACAAATTCTGCAAATGATGCCGGATCCTTGGGAAAGCTGTAAATAAAGACAATTTGGATATAATTAATTGGGAATAAAAAATGCTTTTCCTCATCAGTGTCAGCATATGGAGCTCTGAACACCATTTGTGTCGCAGTGTACGTGCGCGTCTGTCAGTCTGTGTGCGATGCGCACAGCTTAGGTCCAATCAGGGCCGACACGAATGGTGTTCAGAACTCCATATGCTGACACTATTCCTCATATATGCTACGCAGTTTTACTTTTATTCCTAATTACCTGTGAAAAGTAATATCCCCATTCTTCGTCCACACGCTTTTGCAATTTTTAATACAACACGACATAACCTAGTTTCTGCCGCTTGGATAAAGTGCTTTGATTCAACTGGTTTGCACGTTTGCACTTGTTTGTAATCCACCGATTTACGCGGTTTAATTTCTTGACTGGGCTCTCGTCTGCTACACCGATATTTTTGAAACGGATCGTACAGTTAACAAAGGACAGGTATCCCTGGAATCATACTCTCTCTCTCTCTGTCCCGCTTTTCGGCGACTTTACATATGGATGTTTGTAACGCTAGACCTACCCCCACCCCTTAGGTCTGAGGGTTAGGGTCCGCGTGCGTAGTACTTAAGAAAGGCCCTTTTCACCCAAAAGTCAGTTAGCCAGAAACCACCGAGTCTGGAGTTACCAAGTGCGTTTAACAAAGTGTAAAATTATCCACGAATAAGCAACAATAAAAACCTGTTTTTCTTAAAACAACCAAACGTAGAGTTATTTATACTCAAGGAAGACCTTTACCACCGACAGTCCCGTAACAAATTGGCGATCCTGCCAGGATTGTCTCTCACGACGTTATTCCGGAAGAAGAAATCGTCCCTGAACGCGTTGCGTTATACGAAGATCAACACGGACACTGAACGATCAACGGGAACAATCCTTGACCACGAACCATTGGAACGTGTTTGAAAATTTAAAAGTGAGGAAATCATCGCTGAGCCATTTCAAGAAGGAGCTTGGAACATCCAGAGAAGGAAATAAAGGTAACCTAACTCCGTGAGACTGAGCTTGCGAGCCCATATCTCTCGTTAACAAAAATAAAAAATTTACCTGTACATCCATACAAGTTTGTAGCAACTTGCGAGGATTGCACGGTATTAATACCACGTGACCATAAATAAAAAAGAAGAGAAAGGGGAAAGAAAGTTCACTTATTACTGAACTCTGGCGTTCATCAAATACCGCACTATACGAGGCTATTCCACGGAAAGCCCCAGCAGTTCGGACAGTGACGTGATTGAACGTATCCAGAACCCGCTTAACTCAAACTCGAGGATGTCGAAGGCACAGTCCCCGACAACAACGCCTCAGGAGACGGACCCCATGGCACTTCTGCTCCAAAAATTGGAGCAACTAGAAACGAAATTGGACGTGTCCACTGCAGCTATACGTACACTGGGAGAAGGAAACGTAAAGCGATATAAAGAAAATAAGGATATTTGGAGACACCTGGGAACAGATTTCACCGAAGATGAGGCCAGCGGACCATCGACGAACTCACGAAAGGAGCAACCCACGGGACGCCATGATCACGGGAGTTCCCCAGAAAATAGTCCGCCCAGACATACCGGTTCCCAGGGCGATCGCAACAGAGAACTCGCGCCAGCCAGCGAAATAATCCGCACTGTGCGCACTATAAAAGGACACGATGACGCAGGGGTCGAGGATTTCATACAATCCGTGATGAAAGCTCGAATACAGTGCAAAGAGCCCGACCGCCTGCTCGACTTCATCCTCGACGAGAAAATAATCGGCAATGCCGAACGTGCTATTCGTTTTACCCAAACGAATACATACGAAGAGCTGTACCTGGCCCTTCGGCAAAATCTAAGCGGTACGACGTCCTATGAACTCGCCCGCTCCAAGCTCTTACAAACAAGACAGCTGCACAGTGAAAGCGTACAGTCATACAGTCAACGATTCCGCGAAAAATTAAACGAACTAAAATACGCTATACAAAATGAGACAAATGCGACCGAGCAACGCATAGCCATAAAAACAGAGGAGAGGAACGCGGTAAAATCATACATAATGGGTCTACGCGACGACATAGGTACCCAAGTTCGGAGCCTAAGACCCACTGACCTGAACGAAGCACAAACAGATGCAATGGAAACCGAGGTATGGATCCGGGAAAAGGCAAACCGTATTCGACCCTCGGCACCACCCCCACGTCCTGCAGGTACCAACCATTTCCAGTACCGACGGACAAATGAACAAAGGCCACCTTCCCAGAATCGACCTGCCTCTGCTAATCCACCAACCTACAGTAGGCCCATCGAAGAATGTGCAAAGTTGACCTGCAATTTTTGCAAGAAACTTGGGCACACCGAGGCTCAGTGCTTCCGCAAAAATTTTCGGGGAGACCCAGGTCTAAGGCGCCCGCCTCAACAAGTGAACCGAATCCAGGACAATTGGGACGACGAGATAAGCGACGAACTGATAGACCAGCTTCAGGAGCAGTACTTGACCGAGTCAGTGCTATCTCCGCCCGACTACAGTCATGCCAATGGACATTGGGACGAACCGGCAGAACAGGACGATACCTCATCGACTCCGGATCCTCAATAAACATTGTGAAAGAAACTCTGATTCCACCAACAACCGACCGAGAACCAACAAAAAAAGAGTTTTTGATGGGCAACGACAAGCACATATCACCATATTCCGTGACCCTCATGCTACATAGAAAGAAACACACATTTCATGCAGTACCGTCAGAATTCCCAATACCTGAGGACGGGATTATAGGACAACCCTTGCTACAATCCTTCAGGTATAATCTTAACAACAACACGCTGACGCTCGACGGCATTAGTCACCGTCTTTATGACGATGGCTATTATATCCCCGCACAAACAACACGCGTTCTTAACGTGCAATGCGGACTCAAGAAAGGGCATGTAAGCATTTTTGACCATCCGGAAATACCAGATTCGGTATACACAGTAAATAACCATAGGATACGCGTACCCATCTACAACAACGCCACAAATGATATTAATATCAAACACCAGGAAATAAACATGCAGCCTATCCGAATTCAGAGAAATAGAGTAAATCAGATTTCACAAATGGAAATTAGTAGCAGAGTACAACTGCTACTGGAAAACACCCGACTCGACCACGCCGAAGATTCAGATCGGAACAACATATGGAAGATTATCTCCAACTACCATGACGTGTTTACACTACCAGGTGACCCGCTACCCTCTTCTAAAGTAGCTGAACATACCATCAAACTTACAGACAATAAGCCGATCAACAACGCCTCGTACAGACCACCAGAGTGCCATAGACAGGAGATATCCAAACAAAAAAGGGATATGTTGAACAAACGAATCGTCGCGCATTCGACATCTCCGTACAACTCACCCATATGGGTTGTACCGAAGAAAACCGATGCATCAGGTGAAAAAAAGTGGAGAATAGTGATCGACTTCAGGAAGCTAAACGAGAAAACAGAACAAGACGCTTACCCTTTACCCGTGATCGACGACATACTCGACCACTTAGGAAAGGCAAAGTTCTTTTCGGCCTTTGACCTTAGCTCTAGGTTCCACCAGATTCCTATGGAGGAAGAATCGAAAAAATTCACGGCATTCTCCACTCCTGAAGGACACTTCGAATACAACCGTATGCCCTTCGGATTAAAAAATGCCCCAGCCACATTCCAACGCATGATGGACATGGCGTTGAAAGGACTAATTGGCAAAATATGTTTCGCCTACCTAGACGATATAGTTGTATTTGGCTCAACGATGCAAGAGCATAACGAGAACCTGATAATACTACTGGATCGACTTCGACAAGCAGGGCTGAAACTTCAGCCTGACAAATGTGAGTACCTCAGACCAGAACTCGAGTATTTAGGCCATATCATAACCAAGGACGGAGTAAAGCCAAATCCTGCAAAACTTGATGCAGTGAACGAATTTAAGCAGCCACGAACACCGAAGGAAATAAAATCCTTCCTGGGACTTGCAGGTTATTACCGTAAATTCATCAAGAATTTTTCGACTATTGGAAAGCCTCTTACGGAACTCACAAAAAAAGACGTAGACTTCAAGTGGACGAGTGAATGCCAAGCCAGTTTTGAGGCGTTAAAAGCAAAACTCCGTATGTCCCCGGTTTTGAAGTATCCAGACTACGGGCAGGAATTTACATTGACGACTGACGCATCAAACGTAGGACTCGGAGCAGTGCTATCACAAAACGGGCACCGTGTTGCTACATATCACGAGTACTAAACGCACCTGAAAGAAATTACAGCACAACTGAAAAGGAACTGCTTGGTATAGTTTGGAGTGTCAAAAGACTCAGACAATACCTACTAGGCAGAAAGTTTAAAATTCAGACAGACCATCGAGCCTTAGTATGGCTATTCAATGTAAAGGACCCGTCATCACGACTACTTCATTGGAGACTAAAACTAGAGGAATATGACTACACCATCGAATACGTCAAAGGAAAGGAGAATCCAGCCGCAGATGCTCTTTCGAGAGTTTTACCTACACGAGATGTACCTGAAGCTGACGAACCACCGACAAGAATCGACCAGGGAGAAGACGAAGCCAACGATGAAATTGACGCATTACAAACAACTAATTGGTATAATGAATACACTTTATGGAACCAGAGCGTACATCCGGAAGACAAAATAAGAATACTCCAGTCAACCAACAAAGGACATTGGATGAAAGTTTCCAAGGACACCACCGAAGACGAGGACATCGCGTCACTAGGACCGTATAACGAGGCCAAATGGATAGAGGAACTCGGGTTGGCAATCGCCTTCCTCAAAAAGGGCAACGTTAAGATGTACCAGTTCCGAATTACCGATCCAACCATCACCACTTGGGAAAGAGAAGTCCTCAAAGATATGTTTAACTTCCTGGGTAACAAACTGCAGAGCGTCATTAAGATTTGCTTCACTTCACAGAACAAACTGACACACGAACAAAAACAACAGTTACTAGCAGAATGCCCTGGAAAAACCGCCACGCAACATTTTGGAGAGAACCGTTCGATTAAAAAACTCAAGGAACAACACGATTGGGTCAATATGGACCAAGACATGGTAGAATACATCAGGAAATGCCAACAATGCCAGAAGGAAAAATTGGTGCGAATCAGGCAAAAGGCGCCTGCGATAATACCTGATACACCTACTGCACCGAATGACAAAATCGCACTTGATATATTCGGCCCACTACCTCTCTTCCAAAAGAGGAATCGATACGTTCTCACCATACAAGACGTTCTGACGAAATATATCTTACTGTGTCCACTAAAAGGAATAACATCCGAAGAAGTATTCACCGCCCTGCTGGAACATTACATTTATACGTTCTCTACACCAAAGAACATTCTAACCGACCAAGGTTCGAATTTCATATCCGACACGATGAAGGAATTCGAACGAGTATTCCAAATCGACCACATTAAAACCACCGCTTACCATCCACAAGGAAATGGAAGTTTAGAACGCGCACATGCAGTAATACGGGATCTAATTAAAACCAGTCTCGAAAGTGCGCAAAGAAACCAGTATTGGGACGAGACTCTACAGTCTATCGCGTTTGCGTATAATACCTCAGTCCACGAAAGCCACGAATTTACACCTTTCGAATTAACCTTCGGTAGAAAGGCAACCATACCATCAGCACTAGCCTGAACATCAAGTGTCTCCTACAATCAACTGGTGGAAAAATAGTGACAGAGGCACGAGTCTGGCATCAACCTTGCCAGACAAAGAATCCAACAAGCAAAGGAACGATCAAAGAAATACCAAGATTCCAAAATTACCAGGAAACATCCACTTTATGAAGTTGGAGACTTAATATTACTCCATAATGAGCGCAGACTCAAAAAACTTGACAGTGAATGGCTTGGACCATACGCCGTGACAGAAGCCCACGACAATAACAATCTCACCATACTCCAAAACAACAAACACATTAGAGTGCACATTGATAGAACTAAACCTTATTACCAATCTGTTATAGATGACGACAATATTAATAGTGTTCCTACTGGCAACGGTAATACAGACGTCACAAGGGGAGCTTCGACTGACACCGTTGAGTAAATTAGCCACAACTGGACCACTGGTTGAAACAACCAGGCGGCTCGAACCACGTCTTCCAGGAGCAAGACGAATCCAACCAAGGGGGTGTAACGCTAGACCTACCCCCACCCCTTAGGTCTGAGGGTCAGGGTCCGCGCCCGTAGTACTTAAGAAAGGCCCTTTTCACCCAAAAGTCAGTTAGCCAGAAACCACCGAGTCTGGAGTTACCAAGTGCGTTTAACAAAGTGTAAAATTATCCACGAATAAGCAACAATAAAAACCTGTTTTTCTTAAAACAACCAAACGTAGAGTTATTTATACTCAAGGAAGACCTTTACCACCGACGGTCCCGTAACAATGTTTTGATTGCAGGTGTATATAGTTCAATGGTTCGGACCACTTGGAGATAGTAGACACGGTTTTCCAGCCTCGCGACCCGCCTTTGTAGTTCGCCGAACGGAGAAAAGGACAGCGAACAAAAGAGAGTAAAAAAGCACAGTCGAGGCAACTGAGCCGTTTAAAACTCAGCGTACCAAATGCTATATTAAAAACGATTCTTATCGCTTTTTATTATTAAATTTTCCTGTATGAAAAATTGTATAACGTAATCATGAAATTATTGGGATAAAAATGAGATCAAACATGGTGTAATTGAGATCACATTTACTGATCGTAGTATACTCTCTCACATTGTCAGTGAGCTGAAAACCGTAGTATGACAATGTGACAGAGAAGGACATGCTTTTCGCGCCTCGCGTCCTTCTCTCTCACGTTGTCGTACTACGGATCTCAGCTCACTGGCAATGTAAAAGAGTATGCGAGTAAGAGTAGAGCCGAGTAGCGATAAGGACTAAGCCCTATATTTTAAATGTATTAATGTTATATCACCACGACCGGGATACAATATTATAAATAAGTGTGACGCGGAACATGTGAAACTGAGATTTTAGATATGTATTTTAAATTGTGACTGGTCCTATCGTCCAGGATTTATATTATTAGGAAGATAAGCAGACAAGCCCGGTAAATAAATTAGGAAATGTTCGTAGATTTATTTATTTTATTTGTTGTTGTTTTTTATTATTTTTAACTCGTCCTCGTCATCGATTTATGTCTTTTTATTCGATTCTTTTTTATTTATTATTCGTACAAATTTAATAATGTATATATGCAGCGTATATGAAAATAGAACGTCACAGTAATAAATAAGTAAATATGGTCCGATTAATATCATGTTTGATTTCATTTTACGCGGAAAAATCTCATCAATATATTAATCACTATTTTAGATAAAACAAAAAGCAAAATGTGAAAAATTATGTGATTGTATTATAAAAAACCAAACCGCGAACTCTCGACAAAGGAGCCGCGTCGCTTCACGCCTCATAAACATCACACGCTTGACTGACTCCGCTCGAGGTAACATAGGCATAGGAATGACGCATACATGGGCGCAGACGCAGCCCATTGACAATGTGACTGGAGCTCCAGTAGTGACGATGTGACAGAATTTACTGTAGCTTTGCTATTTTGGCCATTCCATCCATAAATCTCCTGTAATAATCAACAAGGCCTTAGAATTGTTTTAAACTTTTCTTGTTTTTAGTTATTGGGATATTCTTGACAGCCTTGACTTTGCCTGGATCAGGTTTTACACCCTTCAATATTATAAGATGCCCCAAATATGTTATTTCACGACGAAGGAATTGGCACTTTCCAGGTTATAAGGTGAGTCCAGCGTTTTGTCAACGTGCTAAAATATGTTTTAATCTCTGGGAATGTTCTGCCAATGAGCTTGCATAAATAACAATATCATCCATATAAATAAACATTTCAATTCCCTGTAACCCAGATAATAATAAGTCCATGCACTGTTGAAATGTTGTAGTGTCCATTGATAGTTGAGAACGCTGTCGATGACTTGGATTCGGGGTCCATGGGTGTTTGATCGAACCCTGAAGCCAAATCAAGAATACTAAAATGCTTGGCACCACCAAGATCATCTAAAATGTCCACTATGTTTGGAATAGGATATGAGTTGCTGATGGTTTTCTCGTTCAACTTCCGATAATCAATAACCATCCGTCATTGAGGCTTTCCAGTAGCATCAGGTTTTTTTGGAACAATCCATAAGGGAGAATTGAATGCAGATGAGGATGGTTGAATAATATCATTCTCAAGCAAAGAATCTACTTGTTCTTTTATCTCCTGCTTATGTATACATGGAAAGCGATATTGTTTTGCACTTCTTGGGACTTCATCAGTGGTAATTATTGAATGTTTTGCGAGCTTTGTTGCCTGTAACTTGTCATTTGGAAGATGAAATTGATATGAAAATTCATATATATTAGTTTGAGAAGGCTTGTTACCTCCAAATTATTAAGACGTAAATGTAATGATTCAACAATTTTAGAAAAACTCTGCGCATCTGCTTTGGCCTGAGCATTATTAAAATTTCCAACTTGCTGATCATGGTGCTGGAGGCATAACCTCAAACTCTTCTAGTTCTACCGGAGGTAAGAAAACTTAATTTGATCTGAAGTGGTATTTATTCGATATTCCTGCATTGTTAATTTGTGTTAGATTCATCTAAAGCGTGAAGCGTACGTTACCAAGCTGTAAATTCCGCCTGTAAACTTTAGGAACTACATTGCAGTACCATTGTAGATATTAGTTATAGTTCAGGTTAAGCGTACTTACCGTGCTGCAGAATTTCCTTTTCAGAAACTCATCTGCAACAAATTGGAATTTCACTTTCACACCACAAATATGAATGGATGTTTTCCCATTTGTGCAGACTATCTCAGGACCAATACCGGTAAGCTTATAACAAACATCTGTATTCATATTCACATTGTTAATTAATTCCCCCCTTTTTATTATATTGAGAGCCTGTGTCCATTAGAAATTTCGAAATTCCTCCTCTAAATAATTTGTCATGAAGGGTTATTGTGGGTATATGGCTGATGTTCACATTTATTTTAAATCAGTTGCTGGGTTCCGGCGTGCAATGAATTTTCTGCTCCCTGGTCCGCCATTTGGTGGAGCAGTGTGGCAGTTTATTTTATCGGACTTTTGGAAAGAATTGCACACTCCAGGTTCCTGCGCTCTTTGTACAGGCAAATAATTTCCTTTCGGCCTTCTAAAGCACTCGTTCCCCGTGTGATTCGGGTCTCCGCAAATATTGCAACGGGTACAATTGAAATTCTGTGAGTGAGGCTGACTCATTCAATTCTGAGAACAATTTCTTCGTATATGGCATAATTTTCCACATTGATAGCATTTACGATAATCTGTAATTGTTTGATAGATTTTTGTGTTTTGAAGAGTATAACGTGTGAGTCCACAGATTTTAAGTAATTTCCTGTTCGCAAAATAGTGCTTCGTCCATGATCTGTAACAAATTTTGACTTTGATCTATCAGCATATTACTTAAAAGATTATTTTGAAGACCTAAACGAAAATTCCGAACGGCTGTCTTATTCAAGAGCATTGTTATTCCCTGGCATTGTTCCTTCGAAAATTTTCCTTTTGCGACTTCTCTTCCCTGATTAAGAATATCTTCAATTCTCAACCGATAATCCTTTAAATTTTCATTTCAACCCTGCTTAATTTCTTTCATTTTATCTTGTATTTGGTCTAAATTAAAAGATCGCAAATAAATAGATCTTAATAAGTCTAAAAGTTCTTCTAGATTCCTGGGCTGTTGACGGTTTGCTATTAGCCGCTCAGCTCGGCCCCCAATCCGATTTTTAATTAAAAGGAAAAGGTTTTTTCGTTCCCTGGGATTTATGACCGAATTCGCCAACTCACTCTGACTAATAAATTTTTGTAATGAACATGAATTTCCATCGAATTTGGGTATTGATTCCGCTGCGAATTTAAAAGACATAAAACTCCGATTGTTTTTAGCGGGGTCAATAAAAGTACTGGCACTATCAATTTCCCCGACAGATCCTTCATTTAGCAGATTTTCCACAACAGAATTTCCTTCTACTGGCACCATACTTACTATTTCAAATCCCCTTGTTTTAGGCAAAGGTTGTACGGGACAATTTTCAACGGCCACATCCTCGACCTCTAACCCATTTGAAATTTCCGATCCTGATGTATAATTTACCAACCTACCTAGCTCGCTTTGCATTTCTCTTTCTCCGACTCATTTTGAATAAATGACTGAACGTTCTTATCCTATTAATTTAACAATACTTTATGCCTATATCTTCAGGTAGCGATGGACCTCCAGGCAGCTCCCAGCTCCTTCTTCCGGACGAAATCGTTTGTACGGTATCTTCCGAATTATTAGGAGGAAATGATGATTTCTCGGTGCATGTGGATTCCAAGATAGCTTGCACGGCCGTCGGAAGCACTCGTCTCCGGCATTCACCCGTCGCTCCCAGGGAAAACTGTGCAAAAACCCGGGAGAGAGAGATTGCACCTTTCTGTTTCCGTCCTCGCCTGTTCCTCCAAGTATCCTTTTCGTTCTTTAAGCACCAGTCCGAAAGGGCGTGGGTTCGAATCAATTAAAATGACACAAAAACGTGAAATCTACAAAAATCCCTATAAAAGAGAGACCCGCGTGCTTCTCGAACAATTCTAAGTCAGTATATATGTATGTATACATGTTGATATAGTCGAGGATATGTTGAATTCTTGTAGAGTTTTATTTGCGTGGATATAGTTACTTTAAGGTTCTATGCAACTAGATTCTGTGGACTTCTGATTGCTGATTTTTGTGCTATTTGCAATCCTATCGTCGGCTGGATTATAAAGAAGATTACACAAGCAATAACATCTTTTCATCCACAACATATCCACTGTCCTAATTGAAACCGGAGTCTACTGGTCACAAAAGAAAGCTGTATGCAGGCCTAAGCAAACGCAGAGTGGAAGTGGTAGGGAACAGCTGGAGCTAAATCTTGGTTTCAAGAGAATCAATCTGTGTGCCGCAGGAGACAAGCGACTGGTTTTCTGATGTCAAGTTTCAAGGATTTCCTTGATATCCATTCAAAACAGCCCTTTTCAGGGCCTCAAAGTGATTCCAAATGTTGACAACTCTCGTTCAATAAAATATTCCTGATTATTTCTATGGCTTGTATGGAAGCCATATGGAAGTATGTTGTTGTCAGCGTTAGATGGCTACAAGCGGAATGACATACTTGGTTTCAATATACAAGAGGGACCCAGAAATATGAGAAAATGGGCAAATAATGTATAAATATGCAGGTATTTATGAAAGTTGTGAAAGTTCAAAAACTAACCAATTTCAGGTTTCAAATTTTGTTTTTGCGGAACCCGTCGTTCTTTCGCGCCGGCGAAAGAATCCGAAAGGAACAGCGATGGAGAAGCCGCGACCGCGGCTGGGGACCGTCCCCGAAGGTAGTAGGTCGGATCGAAAGACAACCTCGCCCGTTGTGGTCACGCACCCTTTTTATTCGCCCAGTCTTACAAAAGACAGACACGGCGCTTCCGCCTTCGTCACAAAACGTAGGTTCAAGGAACCTCCCACGCACGGCCAAAGTTTAACGGTGCAGAAGATGCGTCAAAGTTCGCTCACTGTTCACTCACGCCTCAAAGAAAAACCGCTAATCACTCGCTCGCTATACTCGCTCACTCGCTCAAAGGGACTAATTAGTCACCTCATCCACAGGTGGATTCGGGGAAAGAGCCCCTCCCCGCGGTCCCCCCTCGGCCACCGAGCTACTCGGTCCACCCGTGACCGTGGCAGGGAGCGCGGGGAGCGGGAGCGTCGCGGAACGCCTCGACAGCGGCGAGGTCGCAACGGACCGATTCAAAAGCGCGCCGACCAAAACAGTCGCGGATGCCGGTTCAGATCGCGACAAATTTCATTAAATGTTTGTAGGTATGTTATAATTCTAAAAAAATAGAATCTTCGACGTAATAACCAACCAATCATTCTATTTATTATTAACGATTACTTAACTTACAAAATCGATTCTACGGCGCGTAGCAACCAACCAACATAACAATTATTATCCACGACTTTTCGACGAATCTATTGTTTACCTTATAAAATCGATTCTTGAAGACAATCGAACATCCCCATACAACATTTGATTCAATCTGAGATCTCAAATTGTTTGGATTTTAGCCCAACACAACTTTCATATACCCTGCACATTTCTACGTCATTTGCCCATTTTGTCATTTCGCACGGTCTCACTTCTACATGGAAACCTAGACGGTCATTCCGATTGTAGTCATCTAACTCTGGAAATAACGTACTGTTATGCCTTCCTATCACATTTTCCAATCCAATCGTCACATTAGTCGGACTTCCACAAATTCCATCCTGAACAAACCTACCGATAAACCTTTCCGTTGCCAAATGTTCCGCCAAAGTAAGCAAACCCTCAACAGGAACATAAACCCATAAAAATTCCCTTCAATTGTTGAGCTTGACATAATGATAAAATTTCACTTTGATTACGTATCAACACCTGAGCAAACTCCAAAAATACTTCCTTTCTAAAACATTCTGTCCTTTTTCAAATTCCACCTCCAAGCTCCTTTTAGAAACATATAAAGGTCCCCAGGACCGCAAAAGACCATCTCCAGTCCTGGCATGGACACCGTCACTCTGTCAGTTAGTAATAAAATAAAACTCTTGAACTGAAAGACTTTCGAACTCGATTTCGTTACCACCTATTACATTTCGCGTATCTTAAAGTAAACTAGTCGATGCCAATAGGCCGGCACAACAGTACTTTCATACAAGCCATTGAAATAATTATACGTGTGTACATAGGAAATTTTATTGAACGAGAGTTGTCAACGTTTGGATTCACGTTGTAGCCCTGAAAAGGACTGATTTAAATGGATGTCCAAGAAATCCTCGACATTTAACGTGAAACAATTAATCTTTTGTGTCACGATCCACTCGGATTCATTCTTTTAAAAGAAACAATTGGCTCCTGCTGTTCCCCAACGCAACCATCTTGCATTCGCTTAGTCCGGGATACAGCATTCTTTTGTGTCCTGTAAATTCAGATTTCCATTGGGGCAATGGATATATTGAGGACGTAAATACGTTATTACTTTGTAAAATATTAATGTATTCTCTGATAGCAGTCTTCTCTGTAATCTTATTATTAATATCTTTATGTTACTATTTTCCAAATTTGTAGTGCGGAATCGGAATTGCTTCAAACATCTCTACCCTCGTCCAGGACTTCATTATGATCAGAAGGTGTCTTGGCTTCAACCGGCAGTGAATGGTCGTTTCTATAATCCATAACAGGATATATATTTTGAGACATAATTCTATTATAAGTAAAATAAAAAAAATAAAGTTGAAATTATACATTTCATTTCACATGTTATTGCATACACACCCTTTAAGTCTATTCTTATTAGTTGCTTACACATGATGTATTCAGAGCAATTTGTCACCCTAAATTTGGCCCCTGCCATTCACCACCGCATTAATCTTGAATGTCCTTAGAACTATACTGCGTTCTTTTGCGTCCTGTAGACTCAAAGACGTTATAGCTTCTGTAACCATCTCTATAATCCAGTCTCCAAGTTCACTTGCATAAAACCTTAAGTAACTATTAGCTAATGCAGTGTTGATACAGTATGATATCTGAAATAAAAAGATTTATATTCATTAATGACGAGCCTCTTTACTTATAAAAATAACATAGCCATTTCATAAAATAACCGGAAAACAAACTAATTCGATCCATACATACCTTTCAATCGTGCTCCTTAGTTTCTTTTGAATGAGTTAGAACCATGTCAAAGATGATTTTCGAAGAAATTGTGCCTTGTTCCGAACGACGGACGATTTAGGCCACCTTGGATCCGGTTATGCTCCCACGTGTCACATGTATTTTCAAACTTTACAAGTCGATTTCACGAGTGATTCTCTATATGAATGGTTCAGACTGGCGCGGGAACGATTCTGCAGATATTCCACGCGCCCCGGACTGTAACTCTGCACTATTTATGTTACATTTAACGTCCATGAACGTCACGCCGTTGACACGTAGCCCGCAATGTAAATACGCACTGTCCATCCACTATTTTATTGGCACTTTACTATGCAACTCGCCCGTGTGCAATTGATCCGGGTTGCAGCCGGCCCGTATGCAATCGTCGTGTGCAATGAGTCTTGTGCGCAAACAGTCCGTGTGCAATCGCAACGTGAGCAAACGGCCTTGTGCGCAAAAGGGACGTGCGCAATAGTGCTTGTGTGCAAACGGGACATCGGCTTCAGGACGTGCGCAATCGGCTCGTATGCAATCGGAACGTGAGCAATCGGTCTTGTGCGCAAAAGGAACGTGCGCAATAGGTCTTGTGTGCAATCGGGACGTGTGCAATCGGGACGTGTGCAATCGGGACGTGCGCAATTGGAACGTGTGCAATCGGCACGTGCGCAATCGGTCTTGTGCGCAATTGGGCTACACTCGAAATCTTGCTAGTTCTCACGTTTTGCAAGCGAAACGCACGATGCACCGCGTTTCGTTCAATTCGTTCAAGAACTCTCGTATCTCAGACATCCGCGAGTTTTTCGCGTCGAAAACGTGGTCCCCGTCTGTTTTAGACGCTAAAGACGCGTATGACACTTGATTCGCACGAATCCGTTGAGAAATGGCCGAGATACGCTGTGTTACACTTCCGGACGATGAATACGTTCAATTCGTTCAAGAACTCTCGTATCTCGGACATCCGCGAGTGTTTCGCGTCGAAAACGTGGTCCCCGTCTGTTTTAGACCTTAAAAACGCGTATGACACTTGATTCGCACGAATCCGTTGAGAAATGGCCGAGATACGCCGTGTTACACTTCCGGACGATGAATTCGTTCAATTCGTTCAAGAACTTTCGTATCTCGGACATCCGCGAGTGTATCGCCTCGAAAACGTGGTCCCCGTCTGTTTTAGACGCTACAAACGCGTATGACACTTGATTCGCACAAATCCGTTGAGAAATGGCCGAGATACGCCGTGTTACACTTCCGGACGATGAAATCTTGCTAGTTCTCACGTTTTGCAAGCGAAACTCATGATGCACCGCGTTTCGTTCAATTCGTTCAAGAACTCTCGTATCTCGGACATCCGCGAGTGTTTCGCGTCGAAAACGTGGTCCCCGTCTGTTTTAGACGCTAAAAACGTGTATGACACTTGATTCGCACGAATCCGTTGAGAAATGGCCGAGATACGCCGTGTTACACTTCCGGACGATGAATACGTTCAATTCGTTCAAGAACTCTCGTATCTCGGACATCCGCGAGTGTTTCGCGTCGAAAACGTGGTCCCCGTCTGTTTTAGACGTTAAAAACGCGTATGACACTTGATTCGCACGAATCCGTTGAGAAATGGCCGAGATACGCCGTGTTACACTTCCGTACGATGAATTCGTTCAATTCGTTCAAGAACTCTCGTATCTCGGACATCCGCGAGTGTTTCGCGTCGAAAATGTGGTCCCCGTCTGTTTTAGACGCTAAAAACGCGTATGACACTTGACTCGCACGAATCCGTTGAGAAATGGCCGAGATACGCCGTTACACTTCCGGACGATGAAATCTTGCTAGTTCTCACGTTTTGCAAGCGAAACGCACGATGCACCGCGTTTCGTTCAATTCGTTCAAGAACTCTCGCATCTCGGACATCCGCGAGTGCTTCGCCTCGAAAACGTGGTCTCCGTCTGTTTTAGACGCTAAAAACGCGTATGGCACTTGATTCGCACGAATCCGTTGAGAAATGGCCGAGATACGCCGTGTTACACTTCCGGAGATGAAATCTTGCTAGGTCTCACGTTTTGCAAGCGAAACGCACGATGCACCGCGTTTCGTACAATTCGTTCAAGAACTCTCGTATCTCGGACATCCGCGAGTGGTTCGCGTCGAAAACGTGGTCCCCGTCTGTTTTAGACGCTAAAAACGCGTATGACACTTCATTCGCACGAATCCGTTGAGAAATGGCCGAGATACGCCGTGTTACACTTCCGGACGATGAATTCGTTCAATTCGTTCAAGAACTCTCGTATCTCGGACATCCGCGAGTGTTTCGCGTCGAAGACGTGGTCCCCGTCTGTTTTAGACGCTAAAAACGCGTATGACACTTGATTCGCACGAATCCGTTGAGAAATGGCCGAGATACGCCGTGTTACACTTCCGGACGATGAAATCTTACTAGTTCTCACGTTTTGCAAGCGAAACGCACGATGCACCGCGTTTCGTTCAATTCGTTCAAGAACTTTCGTATCTCGGACATCCGCGAGTGTTTCGCGTCGAAAACGTGGTCCCCGTCTGTTTTAGACGCTGAAAACGCGTATGACACTTGATTCGCACGAATCCGTTGAGAAACGGCCGAGATACGCCGTGTTACACTTCCGGACGATGAATTCGTTCAATTCGTTCAAGAACTCTCGTATCTCGGACATCCGCGAGTGTTTCGCGTCGAAGACGTGGTCCCCGTCTGTTTTAGACGCTAAAAACGCGTATGACACTTGATTCGCACGAATCCGTTGAGAAACGGCCGAGATACGCCGTGTTACACTTCCGGACGATGAATTCGTCCAATTCGTTGAAGAACTTCGTATCTCGGACATCCGCGAGTGTTTCGCGTCGAAAACGTGGTCCCCGTGTGTTTTAGACGCTATAAACGCGTATGACACTTGATTCGCAAGAATCCGTTGGGAAATGGCCGAGATACGCCGTGTTACACTTCCGGACGATGAAATCTTGCTAGTTCTCACGTTTTGCAAGCAAAACGCATGATGCACCGCGTTTCGTTCAATTCGTTCAACAACTCCCGTATCTCGGACATCCGCGAGTGTTTCGCGTCGAAAACGTGGTCCCCGTCTGTTTTATACGCTAAAAACGCGTATGACACTTGATTCGCACGAATCCGTTGAGAAATGGCCGAGATACGCCGTGTTACACTTCCGGACGATGAATTCGTCCAATTCGTTGAAGAACTTTCGTATCTCGGACATCCGCGAGTGTTTCGCGTCGAAAACGTGGTCCCCGTGTGTTTTAGACGCTATAAACGCGTATGACACTTGATTCGCACGAATCCGTTGGGAAATGGCCGAGATACGCCGTGTTACACTTCCGGAGATGAAATCTTGCTAGTTCTCACGTTTTGCAAGCGAAACGCACGATGCACCGCGTTTCGTACAATTCGTTCAAGAACTCTCGTATCTCGGACATCCGCGAGTATTTCGCGTCGAAAACGTGGTCCCCGTCTGTTTTAGACGCTAGAAACGCGTATGACACATGATAAGCACGAATACGTTGAGAAATGGCCGAGATACGCCGTGTTACACTTCCGGAGGATGAAATCTTGCTAGTTCTCACGTTTTGCAAGCAAAACGCATGATGCACCGCGTTTCGTTCAATTCGTTCAACAACTCCCGTATCTCGGACATCCGCGAGTGTTTCGCGTCGAAAACGTGGTCCCCGTCTGTTTTAGACGCTAGAAACGCGTATGACACTTGATTCGCACGAATCCGTTGAGAATTGGTCGAGATACGCCGTGTTACACTTCCGGACGATGAAATATTGCTAGGTCTCACGTTTTGCAAGCGAAAGGCACGATGCACCGCGTTTCGTTCAAGAACTCTCGTATCTTGGACATCCGCGAGTGTTTCGCGTCGAAAACGTGGTCCCCGTCTGTTTTAGACGCTAAAAACGCGTATGACACTTGATTCGCACGAATCCGTTGAGAAATGGCCGAGATACGCCGTGTTACACTTCCGGACGATGAATTCGTTCAATTCGTTCAAGAACTCTCGTATCTCGGACATCCGCGAGTGTTTCGCGTCGAAAACGTGTTCCCCGTCTGTTCTAGACGCTAAAAACGCGTATGACACTTGATTCGCACGAATTCGTTGAGAAATGGCCGAGATACGTCGTGTTACACTTCCGGACGATGAAATGTTGCTAGTTCTCACGTTTTGCAAGCGAAGCGCACCAATGCACCGCGTTTCGTTCAATTCGTTCAAGAACTCTCGTATCTCGGACATCCGCGAGTGTTTCGCGTCGAAAACGTGGTCCCCGTCTGTTTTAGACGCTAAAAACGCGTATGACACTTGATTCGCACGAATCCGTTGAGAAATGGCCGAGATACGTCGTTTTACACTTCCGGCCGATGAAATCTTGCTAGTTCTCACGTTTTGCAAGCGAAACGCACGATGCACCGCGTTTCGTTCAATTAGTTCAAGAATTCTCGTATCTCGGACATCCGCGAGTGTTTCGCGGCCAAAACGTGGTCCCCGTCTGTTTTAGACGCTAAAAACGCGTATGACACTTGATTCGCACGAATCCGTTGAGAAATGGCCGAGATACGCCGTGTTACACTTCCGGACGATGAATTCGTTCAATTCGTACCAGAACTCTCGTATCCCGGACATCCGCGAGTGTTTCGCGTCGAAAACGTGGTCCCCGTCTGTTCTAGACGCTAAAAACGCGTATGACACTTGATTCGCACGAATTCGTTGAGAAATAGCCGAGATACGTCGTGTTACACTTCCGGCCGATGAAATCTTGCTAGTCCTCACGTTTTGCAAGCGAAACGCACGATGCACCGCGTTCCGTTCAATTCGTTCAAGAACTCTCGTATCTCGGACATCCGCGAGTGTTTCGTGGCCAAAACGTGGTCCCCGTCTGTTTTAGACGCTACAAACGCGTATGACACTTGATTCGCACGAATCCGTTGAGAAATGGCCGAGATACGCCGTGTTACACTTCCGGACGATGAATTCGATCAATTCGTACCCGAACTCTCGTATCTCGGACATCCGCGAGTGTTTCGCGTCGAAAACGTGGTCCCCGTCTGTTCTAGACGCTAAAAACGCGTATGACACTTGATTCGCACGAATTCGTTGAGAAATAGCCGAGATACGTCGTGTTACACTTCCAGCCGATGAAATCTTGCTAGTTCTCACGTTTTGCAAGCGAAACGCACGATGCACCGCGTTCCGTTCAATTCGTTCAAGAACTCTCGTATCTCGGACATCCGCGAGTGTTTCGTGGCCAAAACGTGGTCCCCGTCTGTTTTAGACGCTACAAACGCGTATGACACTTGATTCGCACGAATCCGTTGAGAAATGGCCGAGATACGCCGTGTTACACTTCCGGACGATGAATTCGATCAATTCGTACCCGAACTCTCGTATCTCGGACATCCGCGAGTGTTTCGCGTCGAAAACGTGGTCCCCGTCTGTTCTAGACGCTAAAAACGCGTATGACACTTGATTCGCACGAATCCGTCGAGAAATGGCCGAGATACGTCGTTTTACACTTCCGGCCGATGAAATCTTGCTAGTTCTCACGTTTTGCAAGCGAAACGCACGATGCACCACGTTTCGTTCAATTCGTTCAAGAATTCTCGTATCTCGGACATCCGCGAGTGTTTCGCGGCCAAAACGTGGTCCCCGTCTGTTTTAGACGCTAAAAACGCGTATGACACTTGATTCGCACGAATCCGTTGAGAAATGGCCGAGATACGCCGTGTTACACTTCCGGACGATGAATTCGTTCAATTCGTACCAGAACTCTCGTATCTCGGACATCCGCGAGTGTTTCGCGTTGAAAACGTGGTCCCCGTCTGTTCTAGACGCTAAAAACGCGTATGACACTTGATTCGCACGAATTCGTCGAGAAATGGCCGAGATACGCCGTGTTACACTACCGGACGATGAAATCTTGCTAGTTCTCACGTTTCAGCACGGCGCATCGCGGTCATTTCTCAACGGATTCGTGCGAATCAAGTGTCATACGCGTTTTTAGCGTCTACAACAGACGGGAACAACGTTTCCGACGCGAAACACTCGCGGATGTCCGAGGTACGAGAGTTCTTGAACGATTTGAACGAAACGCGGTGCATCGTGCGTTTAGCTTGCAAAACGTGAGAACTAGCAAGATTTCATCGTCCGGAAGTGTAACACGGCGTATCTCGGCCATTTCTCAACGGATTCGTGCGAATCAAGTGTCATACGCGTTTAAGCGTCTAATACAGACGGGAACCACGTTTTCGACGCGAAACACTCGCGGATGTCCGAGATACGAGAGTTTTTGAACGAATTGAACGAAACGCGGTGCATCGTGCGTTTCGCTTGCAAAACGTAAGAAACAGCAAGATTTGATCGTCCGGAAGTGTAACACGGCGTATCTCGGCCATTTCTCAACGGATTCGTGCGAATCAAGTGTCATACGCGTTTTTAGCGTCTAAAACAGACGGGGATCATGTTTTCGAAGCGAAACACTCGCGGATGTCCGAGATACGAGAGTTCTTGAACGAATTGAACGAGACGCGGTGCATCGTTCGTTTCGCTTGCAAAACGTGAGAACTAGCAAGATTTCACCGTCCGGAAGTGTAACACGGCGTATCTCTTCCATTTCTCATCGGATTCGCGCGAATCAAGTCTCATACGCGTTTTTAGCGTCTAAAACAGACGGGGACCATGTTTTCGACGCGAAACACTCGCGGATGTCCGAGATACGAGAGTTCTTGAACGAATTGAACGAATTCACCGTCCGGAAGTGTAACACGATGTATCTCGGCCATTTCTCAACGGATTCGTGCGAATCAAGTGTCATACGCGTTTTTAGCGTCTAAAACAGACGGGGACCACGTTTTCAACGCGAAACACTCGCGGATGTCCGAGATACGAGAGTTCTTGAACGAATTGAACGAAACGCGGTGCATCGTGCGTTTCGCTTGCAAAACGTGAGAACTAGCAAGATTTCATAGTCCGGAAGTGTGACACGGCGAATCTCGGCCATTTCTCAACGGATTTGTACGAATCAAGTGTCATACGCGTTTTTAGCGTCTACAACAGACGAGAACAACGTTTTCGACGCGAAACACTCGCGGATGTCCGAGATACGAGAGTTCTTGAACGAATTGAACGAGACGCGGTGCATCGTGCGTTTCGCTTGCAAAACGTGAGATCTAGCAAGATTTCATCGTCCGGAAGTGTAACACGGCGTATCTCGGCCATTTCTCAACGGATTCGTGCGAATCAAGTGTCATACGCGTTTTTTAGCGTCTAAAACAGACGGGGATCATGTTTTCGAAGCGAAACACTCGCGGATGTCCGAGTTACGAGAGTTCTTGAACGAATTGAACGACACGCGGTGCATCGTGCGTTTCGCTTGCAAAACGTGAGATCTAGCAAGATTTCATCGTCCGGAAGTGTAACACGGCGTATCTCGGCCATTTCTCAACGGATTCGTGCGAATCAAGTGTCATACCCGCTTTTAGCGTCTAAAACAGACGGGGACCATGTTTTCGACGCGAAACATTCGCGGATGTCCGAGATACGAGAGTTCTTGAACGAATTGAACGAGACGCGGTGCAACGTGCGTTTCGCTTGCAAAACGTGAGAACCAGCAAGATTTCACCGTCCGGAAGTGTAACACGGCGTATCTCTTCCATTTCTCATCGGATTCGTGCGAATCAAGTCTCATACGCGTTTTTAGCGTCTAAAACAGACGGGGACCATGTTTTCGACGCGAAACACTCGCGGATGTCCGAGATACGAGAGTTCTTGAACGAATTGAACGAATTCATCGTCCGGAAGTGTAACACGATGTATCTCGGCCATTTCGCAACAGATTCGTGCGAATCAAGTGTCATACGCGTTTTTAGCGTCTAAAACAGACGGGGATCATGTTTTCGAAGCGAAACACTCGCGGATGTCCGAGATACGAGAGTTCTTGAACGAATTGAACGAGACGCGGTGCATCGTTCTTTTCGCTTGCAAAACGTGAGAACTAGCAAGATTTCACCGTCCGGAAGTTTAACACGGCGTATCTCTTCCATTTCTCATCGGATTCGCGCGAATCAAGTCTCATACGCGTTTGTAGCGTCTAAAACAGACGGGGACCATGTTTTCGACGCGAAACACTCGCGGATGTCCGAGATACGAGAGTTCTTGAACGAATTGAACGAATTCATCGTCCGGAAGTGTAACACGATGTATCTCGGCCATTTCTCAACGGATTCGTGCGAATCAAGTGTCATACGCGTTTTTAGCGTCTAAAACAGACGGGGACCACGTTTTCAACGCGAAACACTCGCGGATGTCCGAGATACGAGAGTTCTTGAACGAATTGAACGGACCGCGGTGCATCGTGCGTTTCGCTTGCAAAACGTGAGAACTAGCAAGATTTCATAGTCCGGAAGTGTGACACGGCGTATCTCGGCCATTTCTCAACGGATTCGTGCGAATCAAGTGTCATACGCGTTTTTAGCGTCTAAAACAGACGGGGATCACGTTTTCGACGCGAAACACTCGCGGATGTCCGAGATACGAGAGTTCTTGAACGAATTGAACGAAACGCGGTGCATCGTGCGTTTCGCTTGCAAAACGTTAGAACTAGCAAGATTTCATCGTCCGGAAGTGTAACACGGCGTATTTCGGCCATTTCTCAACCGATTCGTGCGAATCAAGTGTCATACGCGTTTTTAGCGTCTAAAACAGACGGGGAACACGTTTTCGACGCGAAACACTCGCGGATGTCCGAGATACGAGAGTTCTGCAACGAATTGAACGAAACGCGGTGCATGGTGCGTTTCGCTTGCAAAACGTGAGAACTAGCAAGATTTCATCGTCCGGGAGTTGTAACACGGCGAATCTCGGCCATTTCTCAACGGATTCGTGCGAATCAAGTGTCATACGCGTTTTTAGCGTCTGCAACAGACGGGAACAACGTTTCGACGCGAAACACTCGCGGATGTCCGAGATACGAGAGTTCTTGAACGAATTGAACGAATTCATCGTCCGGAAGTGTAACACGGCGTATCACGGCCATTTCTCAACGGATTCGTGCGAATCATGTGTCATACGCGTTTTTAGCGTCTAAAACAGACCGGGACCATGTTTTCGACGCGAAACATTCGCGGATGTCCGAGATACGAGAGTTCTTGAACGAATTGAACGAAACGCGGGGCATCGTGCGTTTCGCTTGCAAAACGTGAGAACTAGCAAGATTTCATCGTCCGGAAGTGTAACACGGCGTATCTCGGCCATTTCTCAACGGATTCGTGCGAATCAAGTGGTCGTAAGCGTTTTTAGCATCTAAAACAGGCGGGGACCACGTTTTCGACGCGAAACTCTCGCGGATGTTCGAGATAAGAGAGTTCTTGAACGATTTGAACGAAACGCGGTGCATCGTGCGTTTCGCTTGCAAAACGTGAGAACTAGCAAGATTCCATCGTCCGAATGTGTAACACGGCGTATCTCGGCCATTTCTCAACGAATTCGTGCGAATCAAGTGTCATACGCGTTTTCAGCGTCTAAAACAGACGGGGACCACGTTTTCGACGCGAAACACTCGCGGATCTCCGGGATACGAGAGTTCTTGAACGAATTGAACGAATTCATCGTCCGGAAGTGTAACACGGCGTATCTCGATCATTTCTCATCGGATTCGTGCGAATCAAGTGTCATACGCGTTTTTAGCGTCTAAATCAGACGGGGACCATGTTTTCGACGCGAAACACTCGCGGTTGTCCGAGATATGAGAGTTCTTGAAACGAATTGAACGAAACGTCGTGTGCATCGTGCGTTTCGCTTGCAAAACGTGAGAACTAGCAAGATTTCATCGTCCGGAAGTGTAACACGGCGTATCTCGGCCATTTTTCAACGGATTCGTGCGAATCAAGTGTCATACGCGTTTTTAGCGTCTACAACAGACGGGGACTACGTTTTCGACGCGAAACACTCGCGGATCTCCGGGATACGAGAGTTCTTGAACGAATTGAACGAATTCATCGTCCGGAAGTGTAACACGACGTATCTCGATCATTTCTCATCGGATTCGTGCGAATCAAGTGTCATACGCGTTTTTAGCGTCTAAAACAGACGGGGACCATGTTTTCGACGCGAAACATTCGCGGATGTCCGAGATACGAGAGTTCTTGAACGAATTGAACGAGACGCGGTGCAACGTGCGTTTCGCTTGCAAAACGTGAGATCTAGCAAGATTTCAATGTCCGGAAGTGTAACACGGCGTATCTCGGCCATTTCTCAACGGATTTGTGCGAATCAAGTGTCATACGCGTTTTTAGCGTCTAAAACAGACGGGGATCATGTTTTCGAAGCGAAACACTCGCGGATGTCCGAGATACGAGAGTTCTTGAACGAATTGAACGAGACGCGGTGCATCGTTCGTTTCGCTTGCAAAACGTGAGAACTAGCAAGATTTCACCGTCCGGAAGTGTAACACGGCGTATCTCTTCCATTTCTCATCGGATTCGTGCGAATCAAGTCTCATACGCGTTTTTAGCGTCTAAAACAGACGGGGACCATGTTTTCGAAGCGAAACACTCGCGGATGTCCGAGATACGAGAGTTCTTGAACGAATTGAACGAATTCATCGTCCGGAAGTGTAACACGATGTATCTCGGCCATTTCTCAACAGATTCGTGCGAATCAAGTGTCATACGCGTTTTTAGCGTCTAAAACAGACGGGGACCACGTTTTCGACGCGAAACACTCGCGGATGTCCGAGATACGAGAGTTCTTGAACGAATTGAACGAAACGCGGTGCATCGTGCGTTTCGCTTGCAAAACGTGAGAACTAGCAAGATTTTATAGTCCGGAAGTGTGACACGGCGTATCTCGGCCATTTCTCAACGGATTCGTGCGAATCAAGTGTCATACGCCTTTTTAGCGTCTAAAACAGACGGGGTCCATGTTTTCGACGCGAAACACTCGCGGATGTCCGAGGTACGAGAGTTCTTGAACGAATTGAACGAAACGCGGGGCATCGTGCGTTTCGCTTGCAAAACGTGAGAACTAGCAAGATTTCATCGTCCGGAAGTGTAACACGGCGTATCTCGGCCATTTCTCAACGGATTCGTGCGAATCAAGTGTCGTAAGCGTTTTTAGCATCTAAAACAGGCGGGGACCACGTTTTCGACGCGAAACTCTCGCGGATGTTCCAGATAAGAGAGTTCTTGAACGATTTGAACGAAACGCGGTGCATCGTGCGTTTCGCTTGCAAAACGTGAGAACTAGCAAGATTCCATCGTCCGAATGTGTAACACGGCGTATCTCGGCCATTTCTCAACGAATTCGTGCGAATCAAGTGTCATACGCGTTTTTAGCGTCTAAAACAGACGGGGACCACGTTTTCGACGCGAAACACTCGCGGATCTCCGGGATACGAGAGTTCTTGAACGAATTGAACTAATTCATCGTCCGGAAGTGTAACACGGCGTATCTCGATCATTTCTCATCGGATTCGTGCGAATCAAGTGTCATACGCGTTTTTAGCGTCTAAATCAGACGGGGACCATGTTTTCGACGCGAAACACTCGCGGTTGTCCGAGATATGAGAGTTCTTGAACGAATTGAACGAAACGCGGTGCATCGTGCGTTTCGCTTGCAAAACGTTAGAACTAGCAAGATTTCATCGTCCGGAAGTGTAACACGGCGTATTTCGGCCATTTCTCAACGGATTCGTGCGAATCAAGTGTCGTACGCGTTTTTAGCGTCTACAACAGACGGGGACCACGTTTTCGACGCGAAACACTCGCGGATGTTCGAGATACGAGAGTTCTTGAACGATTTGAACGAAACGCGGTGCATCGTGCGTTTCGCTTGCAAAACGTGAGAACTAGCAAGATTCCATCGTCCGGAAGTGTAACACGGCGTATCTCTTCCATTTCTCAACGGATTCGTGCGAATCAAGTGTCATACCCGTTTTTTAGCGTCTAAAACAGACGGGGATCATGTTTTCGAAGCGAAACACTCGCGGATGTCCGAGATAAGAGAGTTCTTGAACGAATTGAACGAGACGCGGTGCATCGTGCGTTTCGCTTGCAAAACGTGAGAACTAGCAAGATTTCATCGTCCGGAAGTGTAACACGGCGTATCTCGGCCATTTCTCAACGGATTCGTGCGAATCATGTGTCATACGCGTTTTTAGCGTCTAAAACAGACGCGGACCACGTTTTCGACGCGAAACACTCGCGGAGTCCGAGATACGAGAGTTCTTGGACGAATTGAACGAATTCATCTCCCGGAAGTGTAACACGGCGTATCTCGGTCATTTCTCATCGGTTTCGTGCGAATCAAGTGTCATACGCGTTTTTAGCGTCTAAAACAGACGGGGACCAGGTTTTCGACGCGAAACACTCGCGGATGTCCGAGATACGAGAGTTCTTGAACGAATTGAACGAATACATCGTCCGGAAGTGTAACACGGCGTATCTCGGATGTCCGAGATACAAGAGTTCTTGAACGAATTTAACGAAACGCGGTGCATCGTTCGTTTCGCTTGCAAAACGTGAGAACTAGCAAGATTTCACCGTCCGGAAGTGTAACACGGCGTATCTCTTCCATTTCTCATCGGATTCGTGCAAATCAAGTCTCATACGCGTTTTTAGCGTCTAAAACAGACGGGGACCATGTTTTCGACGCGAAACACTCGCGGATGTACGAGATACGAGAGTTCTTGAACGAATTGAACGAATTCATCGTCCGGAAGTGTAACACGATGTATCTCGGCCATTTCTCAACGGATTCGTGCGAATCAAGTGTCATACGCGTTTTTAGCGTCTAAAACAGACGGGGACCACGTTTTCGACGCGAAACACTCGCGGATGTCCGAGATACGAGAGTTCTTGAACGAATTGAACGAAACGCGGTGCATCGTGCGTTTCGCTTGCAAAACGTGAGAACTAGCAAGATTTCATAGTCCGGAAGTGTGACACGGCGTATCTCGGCCATTTCTCAACGGATTCGTGCGAATCAAGTGTCATACGCGTTTTTAGCGTCTAAAACAGACGGGGAACACGTTTTCGACGCGAAACACTCGCGGATGTCCGAGATACGAGAGTTCTGCAACGAATTGAACGAAACGCGGTGCATGGTGCGTTTCGCTTGCAAAACGTGAGAACTAGCAAGATTTCATCGTCCGGGAGTGTAACACGGCGAATCTCGGCCATTTCTCATCGGATTCGTGCGAATCAAGTGTCATACGCGTTTTTAGCGTCTACAACAGACGGGAACAACGTTTTCGACGCGAAACACTCGCGGATGTCCGACATACGAGAGGTCTTGAACGAATTGAACGAATTCATCGTCCGGAAGTGTAACACGGCGTATCTCGGTCATTTCTCATCGGATTCGTGCGAATCAAGTGTCATACGCGTTTTTAGCGTCTAAAACAGACGGGGACCATGTTTTCGACGCGAAGCACTCGCGGATGTCCGAGATACGAGAGTTTTTGAACGAATTGAACGAAACGCGGTGCATCGTGCGTTTCGCTTGCAAAACGTTAGAACTAGCAAGATTTCATCGTCCGGAAGTGTAACACGGCGTATCTCGGCCATTTCTCAACGGATTCGTGCGAATCAAGTGTCATACGCGTTTTAGCGTCTAATACAGACGGGAACCACGTTTTCGACGCGAAACACTCGCGGATGTCCGAGATACGAGAGTTCTTGAACGAATTGAACGAATACATCGTCCGGATGTGTAACACGGCGTATCTCGGATGTCCGAGATACAAGAGTTCTTGAACGAATTTAACGAAACGCGGTGCATCGTTCGTTTCGCTTGCAAAACGTGAGAACTAGCAAGATTTCACCGTCCGGAAGTGTAACACGGCGTATCTCTTCCATTTCTCATCGGATTCGTGCGAATCAAGTCTCAGACGCGTTTTTAGCGTCTAAAACAGACGGGGACCATGTTTTCGACGCGAAACACTCGCGGATGTCCGAGATACGAGAGTTCTTGAACGAATTGAACGAATTCATCGCCCGGAAGTGTAACACGATGTATCTCGGCCATTTCTCAACGGATTCGTGCGAGTCAAGTGTCATACGCGTTTTCAGCGTCTAAAACAGACGGGGACCACGTTTTCGACGCGAAACACTCGCGGATGTCTGAGATACGAGAGTTCTTGAACGAATTGAACGAAACGCGGTGCATCGTGCGTTTCGCTTGCAAAACGTGAGAACTAGCAAGATTTCATCGTCCGGAAGTGTAACACGGCGTATCTCGGCCATTTCTCAACGGATTCGTGCGAATCAAGTGTCATACGCGTTTTAGCGTCTAATACAGACGGGAACCACGTTTTCGACGCGAAACACTCGCGGATGTCCGAGATACGAGAGTTCTTGAACGAATTGAACGAAACGTGGTGCATCGTGCGTTTCGCTTGCAAAACGTGAGAACCAGCAAGATTTCATCGTCCGGATGTGTAACACGGCGTATCTCGGCCATTTCTCAACGGATTCGTGCGAATCAAGTGTCATACGCGTTTTTAGCGTCTACAACAGACGGGAACAACGATTTCGACGCGAAACACTCGCGGATGTTCGAGATACGAGAGTTCTTGGACGAATTGAACGAAACGCGGTGCATCGTGCGTTTCGCTCGCAAAACGTGAAAACTAGCAAGATTTGATCGTCCGGAAGTGTAACACGGCGTATCTCTTCCATTTCTCAACGGATTCGTGCGAATCAAGTGTCATTCCCGCTTTTAGCGTTTAAAACAGACGGGGACCATGTTTTCGACGCGAAACATTCGCGGATGTCCGAGATACGAGAGTTCTTGAACGAATTGAACGAGACGCGGTGCAACGTGCGTTTCGCTTGCAAAACGTGAGATCTAGCAAGATTTTATCGTCCGGAAGTGTAACACGGCGTATCTCGGCCATTTCTCAACGGAATCGTGCGAATCAAGTGTCATACGCGTTTTTAGCGTCTAAAACAGATGGGGATCATGTTTTCGAAACGAAACACTCGCGGATGTCCGAGATACGAGAGTTCTTGAACGAATTGAACGAGACGCGGTGCATCGTTCGTTTCGCTTGCAAAACGTGAGAACTAGCAAGATTTCACCGTCCGGAAGTGTAACACGGCGTATCTCTTCCATTTCTCATCGGATTCGTGCGAATCAAGTCTCATACGCGTTTTTTGCGTCTAAAACAGACGGGGACCATGTTTTCGACGCGAAACACTCGCGGATGTCCGAGATACGAGAGTTCTTGAACGAATTGAACGAATTCATCGTCCGGAAGTGTAACACGGCGTATCTCGATCATTTCTCATCGGATTCGTGCGAATCAAGTGTCATACGCGTTTTTAGCGTCTAAATCAGACGGGGACCATGTTTTCGACGCGAAACACTCGCGGTTGTCCGAGATACGAGAGTTCTTGAACGAATTGAACGAAACGCGGTGCATCGTGCGTTTCGCTTGCAAAACGTAAGAACTAGCAAGATTTCATCGTGCGGAAGTGTAACACGGCGTATCTCGGCCATTTCTCAACGGATTCGTGCGAATCAAGTGTCGTACGCGTTTTTAGCGTCCACAACAGACGGGGACCACGTTTTCGACGCGAAACACTCGCGGATGTTCGAGATACGAGAGTTCTTGAACGATTTGAACGAAACGCGGTGCATCGTGCGTTTCGCTTGCAAAACGTGAGAACTAGCAAGATTCCATCGTCCGAAAGTGTAACACGGCGTATCTCGGCCATTTCTCAACGTATTCGTGCGAATCAAGTGTCATACGCGTTGTTAGCGTCTAAAACAGACGGGGAACACGTTTTCGACGCGAAACACTCGCGGTTGTCCGAGAGACGAGAGTTCTTGAACGAATTGAACGAGACGCGGTGCATCGTGCGTTTCGCTTGCAAAACGTGAGAACTAGCAAGATTTCATCGTCCGGAAGTGTAACACGGCGTATCTCTTCCATTTCTCAACGGATTCTTGCGAATCAAGTGTCATACCCGTTTTTAGCGTCTAAAACAGACGGGGATCATGTTTTCGAAGCGAAACACTCGCGGATGTCCGAGATAAGAGAGTTCTTGAACGAATTGAACGAGACGCGGTGCATCGTGCGTTTCGCTTGCAAAACGTGAGAACTAGCAAGATTTCATCGTCCGGAAGTGTAACACGGCGTATCTCTTCCATTTCTCAACGGATTCGTGCGAATCAAGTGTCATACCCGTTTTTAGCGTCTAAAACAGACGGGGACCATGTTTTCGACGCGAAACATTCGCGGATGTCCGAGATACGAGAGTTCTTGAACGAATTGAACGAGACGCGGTGCATCGTGCGTTTCGCTTGCAAAACGTGAGATCTAGCAAGATTTCATCGTCCGGGAGTGTAACACGGCGAATCTCGGCCATTTCTCATCGGATTCGTGCGAATCAAGTGTCATACGCGTTTTTAGCGTCTACAACAGACGGGAACAACGTTTTCGACGCGAAACACTCGCGGATGTCCGACATACGAGAGGTCTTGAACGAATTGAACGAATTCATCGTTCGGAAGTGTAACACGGCGTATCTCGGTCATTTCTCATCGGATTCGTGCGAATCAAGTGTCATACGCGTATTTAGCGTCTAAAACAGACGGGGACCATGTTTTCGACGCGAAGCACTCGCGGATGTCCGAGATACGAGAGTTTTTGAACGAATTGAACGAAACGCGGTGCATCGTGCGTTTCGCTTGCAAAACGTGAGATCTAGCAAGATTTCATCGTCCGGAAGTGTAACACGGCGTATCTCGGCCATTTTTCAACGGATTCGTGCGAATCAAGTGTCATACGCGTTTTTAGCGTCTAAAACAGACGGGGACCACGTTTTCGACGCGAAACACTCGCGGATGTCCGAGATACGAGAGTTCTTGAACGAATTGAACGAAACGCGGTGCATCGTGCGTTTCGCTTGCAAAACGTGAGAACTAGCAAGATTTCATAGTCCGGAAGTGTGAACAGGCGTATCTCAGCCATTTCTCAAGGATTCGTGCGAATCAAGTGTCATACGCGTTTTTAGCGTCTACAACAGACGGGAACAACGTTTTCGACGCGAAACACTCGCGGATGTTCGAGATACGAGAGTTCTTGGACTAATTGAACGAAACGCGGTGCATCGTGCGTTTCGCTCGCAAAACGTGAAAACTAGCAAGATTTGATCGTCCGGAAGTGTAACACGGCGTATCTCTTCCATTTCTCAACGGATTCGTGCGAATCAAGTGTCATACCCGTTTTTAGCGTCTAAAACAGACGGGGACCATGTTTTCGACGCGAAACATTCGCGGATGTCCGAGATACGAGAGTTCTTGAACGAATTGAACGAGACGCGGTGCATCGTGCGTTTCGCTTGCAAAACGTGAGATCTAGCAAGATTTCATCGTCCGGAAGTGTAACACGGCGTATCTCGGCCATTTCTCAGCGGATTCGTGCGAATCAAGTGTCATACGCGTTTTTAGCGTCTAAAATAGACGGGGAACATGTTTTCGAAGCGAAACACTCGCGGATGTCCGAGATACGAGAGTTCTGCAACGAATTGAACGAAATCATCGTCCGGAAGTGTAATACGGCGTATCTCGGCCATTTCTCAACGGATTCGTGCGAATCAAGTGTCATACGCGTTTTTAGCGTCTAAAACAGACGGGGAGCAACGTTTTCGACGCGAAACACTCGCGGATGTCCGACATACGAGAGTTCTTGAACGAATTGAACGAAACGCGGTGCATCGTGCGTTTCGCTTGCAAACCGTGAGAATTAGCAAGATTTCACCGTCCGGGAGTGTAACACGGCGAATCTCGGCCATTTCTCAACGGATTCGTGCGAATCAAGTGTCATACGCGTTTTTAGCGTCTACAGCAGACGGGAACAACGTTTTCGACGCGAAACACTCGCGGATGTCCGAGATACGAGAGTTCTTGAACGAATTGAACGAATTCATCGTCCGGAAGTGTAACACGGCGTATCTCGGTCATTTCTCATCGGATTCGTGCGAATCAAGTGTCATACGCGTTTTTAGCATCTAAAACAGACGGGGACCATGTTTCGACGCGAAACACTCGCGGATGTCCGAGATACGAGTGTTTTTGAACGAATTGAACGAAACGCGGTGCATCGTGCGTTTCGCTTGCAAAACGTTAGAACTAGCAAGATTTCATCGTCCGGAAGTGTAACACAGCGTATCTCGGTCATTTCTCAACGGATTCGTTCGAATCAAGTGTCATACGCGTTTTAGCGTCTAATACAGACGGGAACCACGTTTTCGACGCGAAACACTCGCGGATGTCCGAGATACCAGAGTTCTTGAACGAATTGAACGAAACGCGGTGCATCGTGCGTTTCGCTTGCAAAACGTGAGAACCAGCAAGATTTCATCGTCCGGATGTGTAACACGGCGTATCTCGGACATTTCTCAACGGATTCGTGCGAATCAAGTGTCATACGCGTTTTTAGCGTCTACAACAGACGGGAACAACGTTTTCGACGCGAAACACTCGCGGATGTTCGAGATACGAGAGTTCTTGGACTAATTGAACGAAACGCGGTGCATCGTGCGTTTCGCTCGCAAAACGTGAAAACTAGCAAGATTTGATCGTCCGGAAGTGTAACACGGCGTATCTCTTCCATTTCTCATCGGATTCGTGCGAATCAAGTGTCATACGCGTTTTTAGCGTCTAAAACAGACGGGGACCATTTTTTCAACGCGAAACACTCGCGGATGTCCGAGATACGAGAGTTCTTGAACGAATTGAACGAAATCATCGTCCGGAAGTGTAACACGATGTATCTCGGCCATTTCTCAACGGATTCGTGCGAATCAAGTGTCATACGCGTTTTTAGCGTCTAAAACAGACGGGGACTACGTTTTCGACGCAAAACACTCGCGGATGTCCGACATACGAGAGTTCTTGAACGAATTGAACGAAACGCGGTGCATCGTGCGTTTCGCTTGCAAAACGTTAGAACTAGCAAGATTTCATCGTCCGGAAGTGTAACACGGCGTATCTCGGCCATTTCTCAACGGATTCGTGCGAATCAAGTGTCATACGCGTTTTTATCGTCTAAAACAGACGGGGAACACGTTTTCGACGCGAAACACTCGCGGATGTCCGAGATACGAGAGTTCTGCAACGAATTGAACGAAACGCGGTGCATGGTGCGTTTCGCTTGCAAAACGTGAGAATTAGCAAGATTTCACCGTCCGGGAGTGTAACACGGCGAATCTCGGCCATTTCTCAACGGATTCGTGCGAATCAAGTGTCATACGCGTTTTTAGCGTCTACAACAGACGGGAACAACGTTTTCGACGCGAAACACTCGCGGATGTCCGAGATACGAGAGTTCTTGAACGAATTGAACGATTTCATCGTCCGGAAGTGTAACACAGCGTATCTCGGTCATTTCTCATCGGATTCGTGCGAATCAAGTGTCATACGCGTTTTTAGCATCTAAAACAGACGGGGACCATGTTTCGACGCGAAACACTCGCGGATGTCCGAGATACGAGTGTTTTTGAACGAATTGAACGAAACGCGGTGCATCGTGCGTTTCGCTTGCAAAACGTTAGAACTAGCAAGATTTCATCGTCCGGAAGTGTAACACGGCGTATCTCGGTCATTTCTCAACGGATTCGTTCGAATCAAGTGTCATACGCGTTTTAGCGTCTAATACAGACGGGAACCACGTTTTCGACGCGAAACACTCGCGGATGTCCGAGATACGAGAGTTCTTGAACGAATTGAACGAAATCATCGTCCGGAAGTGTAACACGATGTATCTCGGCCATTTCTCAACGGATTCGTGCGAATCAAGTGTCATACGCGTTTTTAGCGTCTAAAACAGACGGGGACCACGTTTTCGACGCAAAACACTCGCGGATGTCCGAGATACGAGAGTTCTTGAACGAATTGAACGAGACGCGGTGCATTGTTCGTTTCGCTTGCAAAACGTGAGAACTAGCAAGATTTCACCGTCCGGAAGTGTAACACGGCGTATCTCTTCCATTTCTCATCGGATTCGTGCGAATCAAGTGTCATACGCGTTTTTAGCGTCTAAAACAGACGGGGACCATTTTTTCACGCGAAACACTCGCGGATGTCCGAGATACGAGAGTTCTTGAACGAATTGAACGAAATCATCGTCCGGAAGTGTAACACGATGTATCTCGGCCATTTCTCAACGGATTCGTGCGAATCAAGTGTCATACGCGTTTTTAGCGTCTAAAACAGACGGGGACCACGTTTTCGACGCAAAACACTCGCGGATGTCCGAGATACGAGAGTTCTTGAACGAATTGAACGAAACGCGGTGCATCGTGCGTTTCGCTTGCAAAACGTGAGAACTAGCAAGATTTCATAGTCCGGAAGTGTGAACAGGCGTATCTCAGCCATTTCTCAAGGATTCGTGCGAATCAAGTGTCATACGCGTTTTTAGCGTCTAAAACAGACGGGGACCATGTTTTGGACGCGAAACACTCGCGGATGTCCGAGGTACGAGAGTTGTTGAACGATTTGAACGAAACGCGGTGCATCGTTCGTTTCGCTTGCAAAACGTGAGAACTAGCAAGATTTCACCGTCCGGAAGTGTAACACGGCGTATCTCTTCCATTTCTCATCGGATTCGTGCGAATCAAGTGTCATACGCGTTTTTAGCATCTAAAACAGACGGGGACCATTTTTTCGACGCGAAAAACTCGCGGATGTCCGAGATACGAGAGTTCTTGAACGAATTGAACGAATTCATCGTCCGGAAGTGTAACACGGCGTATCTCGGCCATTTCTCAACGGATTCGTGCGAATCAAGTGTCATACGCGTTTTTAGCGTCTAAAACAGACGGGGAACAACGTTTTCGACGCGAAACACTCGCGGATGTCCGACATACGAGAGTTCTTGAACGAATTGAACGAAACGCGGTGCATCGTGCGTTTCGCTTGCAAAACGTTAGAACTAGCAAGATTTCATCGTCCGGAAGTGTAACACGGCGTATCTCGGCCATTTCTCAACGGATTCGTGCGAATCAAGTGTCATACGCGTTTTTATCGTCTAAAACAGACGGGGAACACGTTTTCGACGCGAAACACTCGCGGATGTCCGAGATACGAGTGTTTTTGAACGAATTGAACGAAACGCGGTGCATCGTGCGTTTCGCTTGCAAAACGTTAGAACTAGCAAGATTTCATCGTCCGGAAGTGTAACACGGCGTATCTCGGTCATTTCTCAACGGATTCGTTCGAATCAAGTGTCATACGCGTTTTAGCGTCTAATACAGACGGGAACCACGTTTTCGACGCGAAACACTCGCGGATGTCCGAGATACGAGAGTTCTTGAACGAATTGAACGAAACGCGGTGCATCGTGCGTTTCGCTTGCAAAACGTGAGAACCAGCAAGATTTCATCGTCCGGATGTGTAAGACGGCGTATCTCGACCATTTCTCAACGGATTCGTGCGAATCAAGTGTCATACCCGTTTTTAGCGTCTAAAACAGACGGGGACCATGTTTTCGACGCGAAACATTCGCGGATGTCCGAGATACGAGAGTTCTTGAACGAATTGAACGAGACGCGGTGCATCGTGCGTTTCGCTTGCAAAACGTGAGATCTAGCAAGATTTCATCGTCCGGAAGTGTAACACGGCATATCTCGGCCATTTCTCAACGGATTCGTGCGAATCAAGTGTCATACGCGTTTTTAGCGTCTAAAACAGACGGGGACCATGTTTTCGACGCGAAACACTCGCGGATGTCCGAGATACGAGAGTTCTTGAACGAATTGAACGAATTCATCGTCCGGAAGTGTAACACGGCGTATCTCGATCATTTCTCATCGGATTCGTGCGAATCAAGTGTCATACGCGTTTTTAGCGTCTAAATCAGACGGGGACCATGTTTTCGACGCGAAACACTCGCGGTTGTCCGAGATACGAGAGTTCTTGAACGAATTGAACGAAACGCGGTGCATCGTGCGTTTCGCTTGCAAAACGTAAGAACTAGCAAGATTTCATCGTGCGGAAGTGTAACACGGCGTATCTCGGCCATTTCTCAACGGATTCGTGCGAATCAAGTGTCGTACGCGTTTTTAGCGTCCACAACAGACGGGGACCACGTTTTCGACGCGAAACACTCGCGGATGTTCGAGATAAGAGAGTTCTTGAACGAATTGAACGAGACGCGGTGCATCGTGCGATTCGCTTGCAAAACGTGAGAACTAGCAAGATTTCATCGTCCGGAAGTGTAACACGGCGTATCTCTTCCATTTCTCAACGGATTCTTGCGAATCAAGTGTCATACCCGTTTTTAGCGTCTAAAACAGACGGGGATCATGTTTTCGAAGCGAAACACTCGCGGATGTCCGAGATAAGAGAGTTCTTGAACGAATTGAACGAGACGCGGTGCATCGTGCGTTTCGCTTGCAAAACGTGAGAACTAGCAAGATTTCATCGTCCGGAAGTGTAACACGGCGTATCTCGGCCATTTCTCAACGGATTCGTGCGAATCATGTGTCATACGCGTTTTTAGCGTCTAAAACAGACGGGGACCATTTTTTCGACGCGAAACACTCGCGGATGTCCGAGATACGAGAGTTCTTGAACGAATTGAACGAATTCATCGTCCGGAAGTGTAACACGGCGTATCTCGGCCATTTCTCATCGGATTCGTGCGAATCATGTGTCATACGCGTTTTTAGCGTCTAAAAACAGACGGGGACCACGTTTTCGATGCGAAACACTCGCGGATGTCCGAGATACGAGAGTTATTGAACGAATTGAACGAATACATCGTCCGGATGTGTAACACGGCGTATCTCAGATGTCCGAGATACAAGAGTTCTTGAACGAATTTAACGAAACGCGGTGCATCGTTCGTTTCGCTTGCAAAACGTGAGAACTAGCAAGATTTCACCGTCCGGAAGTGTAACACGGCGTATCTCTTCCATTTCTCATCGGATTCGTGCGAATCAAGTGTCATACGCGTTTTTAGCGTCTAAAACAGACGGGGACCAGGTTTTCGACGCGAAACACTCGCGGATGTCCGAGATACGAGAGTTCTTGAACGAATTGAACGAAACGCGGTGCATCGTGCGTTTCGCTTGCAAAACGTGAGAACTAGCAAGATTTCATCGTCCGGGAGTGTAACACGGCGAATCTCGGCCATTTCTCATCGGATTCGTGCGAATCAAGTGTCATACGCGTTTTTAGCGTCTGCAACAGACGGGAACAACGTTTTCGACGCGAAACACTCGCGGATGTCCGACATACGAGAGGTCTTGAACGAATTGAACGAATTCATCGTTCGGAAGTGTAACACGGCGTATCTCGGTCATTTCTCATCGGATTCGTGCGAATCAAGTGTCATACGCGTATTTAGCGTCTAAAACAGACGGGGACCATGTTTTCGACGCGAAGCACTCGCGGATGTCCGAGATACGAGAGTTTTTGAACGAATTGAACGAAACGCGGTGCATCGTGCGTTTCGCTTGCAAAACGTGAGATCTAGCAAGATTTCATCGTCCGGAAGTGTAACACGGCGTATCTCGGCCATTTCTCAACGGATTCGTGCGAATCAAGTGTCATACGCGTTTTTAGCGTCTAAAACAGACGGGGACCACGTTTTCGACGCGAAACACTCGCGGATGTCCGAGATACGAGAGTTCTTGAACGAATTGAACGAAACGCGGTGCATCGTGCGTTTCGCTTGCAAAACGTGAGAACTAGCAAGATTTCATAGTCCGGAAGTGTGAACAGGCGTATCTCAGCCATTTCTCAAGGATTCGTGCGAATCAAGTGTCATACGCGTTTTTAGCGTCTACAACAGACGGGAACAACGTTTTCGACGCGAAACACTCGCGGATGTTCGAGATACGAGAGTTCTTGGACTAATTGAACGAAACGCGGTGCATCGTGCGTTTCGCTCGCAAAACGTGAAAACTAGCAAGATTTGATCGTCCGGAAGTGTAACACGGCGTATCTCTTCCATTTCTCAACGGATTCGTGCGAATCAAGTGTCATACCCGTTTTTAGCGTCTAAAACAGACGGGGACCATGTTTTCGACGCGAAACATTCGCGGATGTCCGAGATACGAGAGTTCTTGAACGAATTGAACGAGACGCGGTGCATCGTGCGTTTCGCTTGCAAAACGTGAGATCTAGCAAGATTTCATCTTCCGGAAGTGTAACACGGCGTATCTCGGCCATTTCTCAACGGATTCGTGCGAATCAAGTGTCATACGCGTTTTTAGCGTCTAAAATAGACGGGGAACATGTTTTCGAAGCGAAACACTCGCGGATGTCCGAGATACGAGAGTTCTGCAACGAATTGAACGAAATCATCGTCCGGAAGTGTAATACGGCGTATCTCGGCCATTTCTCAACGGATTCGTGCGAATCAAGTGTCATACGCGTTTTTAGCGTCTAAAACAGACGGGGACCATGTTTCGACGCGAAACACTCGCGGATGTCCGAGATACGAGAGTTCTTGAACGAATTGAACGAAACGCGGTGCATCGTGCGTTTCGCTTGCAAAACGTTAGAACTAGCAAGATTTCATCGTCCGGAAGTGTAACACGGCGTATCTCGGCCATTTCTCAACGGATTCGTGCGAATCAAGTGTCATACGCGTTTTTATCGTCTAAAACAGACGGGGAACACGTTTTCGACGCGAAACACTCGCGGATGTCCGAGATACGAGAGTTCTGCAACGAATTGAACGAAACGCGGTGCATGGTGCGTTTCGCTTGCAAACCGTGAGAATTAGCAAGATTTCACCGTCCGGGAGTGTAACACGGCGAATCTCGGCCATTTCTCAACGGATTCGTGCGAATCAAGTGTCATACGCGTTTTTAGCGTCTACAACAGACGGGAACAACGTTTTCGACGCGAAAACACTCGCGGATGTCCGAGATACGAGAGTTCTTGAACGAATTGAACGAATTCATCGTCCGGAAGTGTAACACGGCGTATCTCGGTCATTTCTCATCGGATTCGTGCGAATCAAGTGTCATACGCGTTTTTAGCATCTAAAACAGACGGGGACCATGTTTCGACGCGAAACACTCGCGGATGTCCGAGATACGAGTGTTTTTGAACGAATTGAACGAAACGCGGTGCATCGTGCGTTTCGCTTGCAAAACGTTAGAACTAGCAAGATTTCATCGTCCGGAAGTGTAACACAGCGTATCTCGGTCATTTCTCAACGGATTCGTTCGAATCAAGTGTCATACGCGTTTTAGCGTCTAATACAGACGGGAACCACGTTTTCGACGCGAAACACTCGCGGATGTCCGAGATACCAGAGTTCTTGAACGAATTGAACGAAACGCGGTGCATCGTGCGTTTCGCTTGCAAAACGTGAGAACCAGCAAGATTTCATCGTCCGGATGTGTAACACGGCGTATCTCGGACATTTCTCAACGGATTCGTGCGAATCAAGTGTCATACGCGTTTTTAGCGTCTACAACAGACGGGAACAACGTTTTCGACGCGAAACACTCGCGGATGTTCGAGATACGAGAGTTCTTGGACTAATTGAACGAAACGCGGTGCATCGTGCGTTTCGCTCGCAAAACGTGAAAACTAGCAAGATTTGATCGTCCGGAAGTGTAACACGGCGTATCTCTTCCATTTCTCAACGGATTCGTGCGAATCAACTGTCATACCCGTTTTTAGCGTCTAAAACAGACGGGGACCATGTTTTCGACGCAAAACACTCGCGGATGTCCGAGATACGAGAGTTCTTGAACGAATTGAACGAAACGCGGTGCATCGTGCGTTTCGCTTGCAAAACGTGAGAACTAGCAAGATTTCATAGTCCGGAAGTGTGAACAGGCGTATCTCAGCCATTTCTCAAGGATTCGTGCGAATCAAGTGTCATACGCGTTTTTAGCGTCTAAAACAGACGGGGACCATGTTTTGGACGCGAAACACTCGCGGATGTCCGAGGTACGAGAGTTGTTGAACGATTTGAACGAAACGCGGTGCATCGTTCGTTTCGCTTGCAAAACGTGAGAACTAGCAAGATTTCACCGTCCGGAAGTGTAACACGGCGTATCTCTTCCATTTCTCATCGGATTCGTGCGAATCAAGTGTCATACGCGTTTTTAGCATCTAAAACAGACGGGGACCATTTTTTCGACGCGAAAAACTCGCGGATGTCCGAGATACGAGAGTTCTTGAACGAATTGAACGAATTCATCGTCCGGAAGTGTAACACGGCGTATCTCGGTCATTTCTCATCGGATTCGTGCGAATCAAGTGTCATACGCGTTTTTAGCGTCTAAAACAGACGGGGACCATGTTTTCGACGCAAAACACTCGCGGATGTCCGATATACGAGAGTTCTTGAATGAATTGAACGAATACATCGTCCGGATGTGTAACACGGCGTATCTCGGATGTCCGAGATACAAGAGTTCTTGAACGAATTGAACGAAACGCGGTGCATCGTTCGTTTCGCTTGCAAAACGTGAGAACTAGCAAGATTTCACCGTCCGGAAGTGTAACACGGCGTATCTCTTCCATTTCTCATCGGATTCGTGCGAATCAAGTGTCATACGCGTTTTTAGCGTCTAAAACAGACGGGGACCATTTTTTCGACGCGAAACACTCGCGGATGTCCGAGATACGAGAGTTCTTGAACGAATTGAACGAAATCATCGTCCGGAAGTGTAATACGGCGTATCTCGGCCATTTCTCAACGGATTCGTGCGAATCAAGTGTCATACGCGTTTTTAGCGTCTAAAACAGACGGGGAACAACGTTTTCGACGCGAAACACTCGCGGATGTCCGACATACGAGAGTTCTTGAACGAATTGAACGAAACGCGGTGCATCGTGCGTTTCGCTTGCAAAACGTTAGAACTAGCAAGATTTCATCGTCCGGAAGTGTAACACGGCGTATCTCGGCCATTTCTCAACGGATTCGTGCGAATCAAGTGTCATATGCGTTTTTATCGTCTAAAACAGACGGGGAACACGTTTTCGACGCGAAACACTCGCGGATGTCCGAGATACGAGAGTTCTGCAACGAATTGAACGAAACGCGGTGCATGGTGCGTTTCGCTTGCAAAACGTGAGAATTAGCAAGATTTCACCGTCCGGGAGTGTAACACGGCGAATCTCGGCCATTTCTCAACGGATTCGTGCGAATCAAGTGTCATACGCGTTTTTAGCGTCTACAACAGACGGGAACAACGTTTTCGACGCGAAACACTCGCGGATGTCCGAGATACGAGAGTTCTTGTACGAATTGAACGAATTCATCGTCCGGAAGTGTAACACGGCGTATCTCGGTCATTTCTCATCGGATTCGTGCGAATCAAGTGTCATACGCGTTTTTAGCATCTAAAACAGACGGGGACCATGTTTCGACGCGAAACACTCGCGGATGTCCGAGATACGAG
>CAWWDK010000295.1:0-22880 GCA_963942575.1 Priocnemis perturbator
AAAACGTGTTCCCCGTCCGTTTTAGACGCTAAAAACGCGTATGACACTTGATTCGCACGAATCCGTTGAGAAATGGCCGAGATACGCCGTGTTCCACTTCCGGACGAGAAATCTTGCTAATTCTCACGTTTTGCAAGCGAAACACACGATGCACCGCGCTTCGTTCAATTCGTTCAAGAACTCTCGTATCTCGGACAACCGCGAGTGTTTCGCGTCGAAAACGTGGTCCCCGTCTGTTTTAGACGCTAAAAACGCGTATGACACTTGATTCGCACGAATCGGTTGAGAAGTGGCCGAGATACGCCGTGTTACACTTCCGGACGATGAAATCTTGCTAGTTCTCACGTTTTGCAAGCGAAACACACGGTGCACCGCGTTTCGTTCAATTTGTTCAAGAACTCTCGTATCTCGGACATCCGCGAGTGTGCCGCGTCGAAAACATGGTCCCCGTGCGTTTTAGACGCTAAAAACGCGTATGACACTTGATTCGCACGAATCCGTTGAGAAATGGCTGAGATACGCCGTGTTACACTTCCGGACGATGAAATCTTGCTAGTTCTTACGATTTGCAAGCGAAACGCACGATGCTCCGCGTTTCGTTCAATTCGTTCAAGATCTCTCGTATCTCGGACATCCGCGAGTGTTTCGCGTCGAAAACGTGTTCCCCGTCCGTTTTAGACGCTAAAAACGCGTATGACACTTGATTCGCACGAATCCGTTGAGAAATGGCCGAGATACGCCGTGTTCCACTTCCGGACGAGAAATCTTGCTAATTCTCACGTTTTGCAAGCGAAACACACGATGCACCGCGCTTCGTTCAATTCGTTCAAGAACTCTCGTATCTCGGACAACCGCGAGTGTTTCGCGTCGAAAACGTGGTCCCCGTCTGTTTTAGACGCTAAAAACGCGTATGACACTTGATTCGCACGAATCGGTTGAGAAGTGGCCGAGATACGCCGTGTTACACTTCCGGACGATGAAATCTTGCTAGTTCTCACGTTTTGCAAGCGAAACACACGGTGCACCGCGTTTCGTTCAATTTGTTCAAGAACTCTCGTATCTCGGACATCCGCGAGTGTGCCGCGTCGAAAACGTGGCTCCCGTCTGTTTTAGACGCTAAAAACGCGTGTGACACTTGATTCGCACGAATCCGTTAAGAAATGGCCGAGATACGCCGTGTTACACTTCCGGACGATGAATTCGTTCAATTCGTTCAAGAACTCTCGTATCTCGGACATCCGCGAGTGTTTCGCGTCGAAAACGTGGTCGCCGTCTGTTTTAGACGCTAAAAATGCGGATGACACTTGAGTCGCACGAATGCGTTGAGAAATCGCCGAGATACGCCGTGTTACACTTCCGGACGATGAATTCGTTCAATTCGTTCAAGAACTCTCCTATCTCGGACATCCGCGAGTGTTTCGCGTCGAAAATGTGGTCCCAGTCTGTTTTGGACGCTAAAAACGCGTATGACACTGGATTTGCACGAATCCGTGGAGAAATGGGCGAGATACGCCGTGTTACACTTCCGGACGATGAATTCGTTCAATTCTTCAAGAATTCTCGTATCTCGGACATCCACGAGTGTTTCGCGTCGAAAACGTGGTCCCCGTCTGTTTTAGACGCTAAAAACGCGTATGACACTTGATTCGCACGAATCGGTTGAGAAATGGCCGAGATACGCCGTGTTACACTTCCGGACGATGAAATCTTGCTAGTTCTCACGTTTTGCAAGCGAAACACACGATGCAACGCGTTTCGTTGAATTCGTTCAAGAAATCTCGTATCTCGGACATCCGCGTGTGTTTCGCGTCGAAAACGTGGTCCCCGTCTGTTTTAGATGCTAAAAACGCGTATGACAATTGATTCGCACGAATCCGTTGAGAAATGGCCGAGATACGCCGTGTTACACTTCTGGGACGATGAAATCTTGCTGGTTCTCACGTTTTGCAAGCGACACGCACGATGCACCGCGCTTCGTTCAATTCGTTCAAGAACTCTCGTATCTCGGACACCCGCGAGTGTTTCGCGTCGAAAACGTGGTCCCCGTGCGTTTTAGACGCTAGAAACGCGTATGACACTTGATTCGCACGAATCCGTTGAGAAATGGCCGAGATACGCCGTGTTACACTTCCGGACGATGAAATCTTGCTAGTTCTCACGTTTTGCAAGCGAAACGCACGATGCACCGCGTTTCGTTCAATTCGTTCAAGAACTCTCGTATCTCGGACATCCGCGAGTGTTTCGCGTCGAAAACGTGGCTCCCGTCTGTTTTAGACGCTAAAAACGCGTATGACACTTGATTCGCACGAATCCGTTGAGAAATTGCCGAGATACGCCGTGTTACATTTCCGGACGATGAATTCGTTCAATTGGTTCAAGGACTCTCGTATCTCGGACATCCGCGAGTGTTTCGCGTCTAAAACGTGGTCCCCGTCGAATTTAGACGCTAAAATCGCGTATGACACTTGATTCGCACGAATCCGTTGAGAAATGGCCGAGATACGCCGTGTTACACTTCCGGACGATGAAATCTTGCTAGTTCTCACGTTTTGCAAGCGAAACACACGATGCACCGCGTTTCGTTCAATTCGTTCAAGAACTCTCGTATCTCGGACATCCGCGAGTGTTTCGCGTCGAAAACGTGGTCCCCGTCTGTTTTAGACGCTAAAAACGCGTATGACACTTGATTCGCACGAATCCGTTGAGAAATTGCCGAGATACGCCGTGTTACACTTCCGGACGATGAATTCGTTCAATTCGTTCAAGAACTCTCGTATCTCGGACATCCGCGACTGTTTCGCGTCGAAAACGTGGTCCCCGTCGGTTTTAGACGCAAAAACCGCGTATGACACTTGATTCGCACGAATCCGTTGAGAAATGGCCGAGATACGCCGTGTTACACTTCCGGACGATGAAATCTTGCTAGTTCTCACGTTCTGCAAGCGAAACGCACGATGTACCGCGTTTCGTTGAATTCGTTCAAGAAATCTCGTATCTCGGACATCCGCGTGTGTTTCGCGTCGAAAACGTGGTCCCCGTCTGTTTTAGACGCTAAAAACGCGTATGACACTTGATTCGCACGAATCCGTTGAGAAATTGCCGAGATACGCCATGTTACACTTCCGGACGATGAATTCGTTCAATTCGTTCAAGAACTCTCGTATCTCGGACATCCGCGACTGTTTCGCGTCGAAAACGTGGTCCCCGTCGGTTTTAGACGCTAAAAACGCGTATGACACTTGATTCGCACGAATCCGTTGAGAAATGGCCGAGATACGCCGTGTTACACTTCCGGACGATGAAATCTTGCTAGTTCTCACGTTCTGCAAGCGAAACGCACGATGCACCGCGTTTCGTTGAATTCGTTCAAGAAATCTCGTATCTCGGACATCCGCGTGTGTTTCGCGTCGAAAACGTGGTCCCCGTCTGTTTTAGATGCTAAAAACGCGTATGACAATTGATTCGCACGAATCCGTTGAGAAATGGCCGAGATACGCCGTGTTACACTTCTTGGACGATGAAATCTTGCTGGTTCTCACGTTTTGCAAGCGACACGCACGATGCACCGCGTTTCGTTCAATTCGTTCAAGAACTCTCGTATCTCCGACATCCGCGAGTGTTTCGCGTCTAAAACGTGGTCCCCGTGCGTTTTAGACGCTAAAATCGCGTATGACACTTGATTCGCACGAATCCGTTGAGAAATGGCCGAGATACGTCGTGTTACACTTCCGGACGATGAAATCTTGCTAGTTCTCACGTTTTGCAAGCGAAACACACGATGCACCGCGTTTCGTTCAATTCGTTCAAGAACTCTCGTGTCTCGGACATCCGCGAGTGTTTCGCGTCGAAAACGTGGTCCCCGTGCGTTTTAGACGCTAGAAACGCGTATGACACTTGATTCGCACGAATCCGTTGAGAAATGGCCGAGATACGCCGTGTTACACTTCCGGACGATGAAATCTTGCTAGTTCTCACGTTTTGCAAGCGAAACGCACGATGCACCGCGTTTCGTTCAATTCGTTCAAGAACTCTCGTATCTCGGACATCCGCGAGTGTTTCGCGTCGAAAACGTGGCTCCCGTCTGTTTTAGACGCTAAAAACGCGTATGACACTTGATTCGCACGAATCCGTTGAGAAATTGCCGAGATACGCCGTGTTACATTTCCGGACGATGAATTCGTTCAATTCGTTCAAGGACTCTCGTATCTCGGACATCCGCGAGTGTTTCGCGTCTAAAACGTGGTCCCCGTCGAATTTAGACGCTAAAATCGCGTATGACACTTGATTCGCACGAATCCGTTGAGAAATGGCCGAGATACGCCGTGTTACACTTCCGGACGATGAAATCTTGCTAGTTCTCACGTTTTGCAAGCGAAACACACGATGCACCGCGTTTCGTTCAATTCGTTCAAGAACTCTCGTATCTCGGACATCCGCGAGTGTTTCGCGTCGAAAACGTGGTCCCCGTCTGTTTTAGACGCTAAAAACGCGTATGACACTTGATTCGCACGAATCCGTTGAGAAATTGCCGAGATACGCCGTGTTACACTTCCGGACGATGAATTCGTTCAATTCGTTCAAGAACTCTCGTATCTCGGACATCCGCGACTGTTTCGCGTCGAAAACGTGGTCCCCGTCGGTTTTAGACGCTAAAAACGCGTATGACACTTGATTCGCACGAATCCGTTGAGAAATGGCCGAGATACGCCGTGTTACACTTCCGGACGATGAAATCTTGCTAGTTCTCACGTTCTGCAAGCGAAACGCACGATGCACCGCGTTTCGTTGAATTCGTTCAAGAAATCTCGTATCTCGGACATCCGCGTGTGTTTCGCGTCGAAAACGTGGTCCCCGTCTGTTTTAGACGCTAAAAACGCGTATGACACTTGATTCGCACGAATCCGTTGAGAAATTGCCGAGATACGCCATGTTACACTTCCGGACGATGAATTCGTTCAATTCGTTCAAGAACTCTCGTATCTCGGACATCCGCGACTGTTTCGCGTCGAAAACGTGGTCCCCGTCGGTTTTAGACGCTAAAAACGCGTATGACACTTGATTCGCACGAATCCGTTGAGAAATGGCCGAGATACGCCGTGTTACACTTCCGGACGATGAAATCTTGCTAGTTCTCACGTTCTGCAAGCGAAACGCACGATGCACCGCGTTTCGTTGAATTCGTTCAAGAAATCTCGTATCTCGGACATCCGCGTGTGTTTCGCGTCGAAAACGTGGTCCCCGTCTGTTTTAGATGCTAAAAACGCGTATGACAATTGATTCGCACGAATCCGTTGAGAAATGGCCGAGATACGCCGTGTTACACTTCTTGGACGATGAAATCTTGCTGGTTCTCACGTTTTGCAAGCGACACGCACGATGCACCGCGTTTCGTTCAATTCGTTCAAGAACTCTCGTATCTCCGACATCCGCGAGTGTTTCGCGTCTAAAACGTGGTCCCCGTGCGTTTTAGACGCTAAAATCGCGTATGACACTTGATTCGCACGAATCCGTTGAGAAATGGCCGAGATACGCCGTGTTACATTTCCGGACGATAAATTCGTTCAATTCGTTCAAAAACTCTCGTATCTCGGACATCCGCGACTGTTTCGCGTCGAAAACGTGGTCCCCGTCTGTTTTAGACGCTAGAAACGCGTATGACACTTGATTCGCACGAATCCGTTGAGAAATGGCCGAGATACGTCGTGTTACACTTCCGGACGATGAAATCTTGCTAGTTCTCACGTTTTGCAAGCGAAACACACGATGCACCGCGTTTCGTTCAATTCGTTCAAGAACTCTCGTGTCTCGGACATCCGCGAGTGTTTCGCGTCGAAAACGTGGTCCCCGTTCGTTTTAGACGCTAAAAACGCGTATGACACTTCATTCGCACGAATCCGTTGAGAAATGGCCGAGATACGCCTTGTTACATTTCCGGACGATAAATTCGTTCAATTCGTTCAAGAACTCTCGTATCTCGGACATCCGCGAGTGTTTCGCGTCGAAAACATGGTCCCCGTCTGTTTTAGACGCTAAAAACGCGCATGACACTTGATTCGCACGAATCCGTTGAGAAATGGCCGAGATACGCCGTTTTACATTTCCGGACGATGAAATCTTGCTAGTTCTCACGTTTTGCAAGCGAAACGCACGATGCACCGCGTTTCGTTCAATTCGTTCAAGAACTCTCGTATCTCGGACATCCGCGAGTGTTTCGCGTCGAAAACGTGGTCCTCGTCTGTTTTAGACGCTAAAAACGCGTATGACACTTGATTCGCACGAATTCGTTGAGAAATGGCCGAGATACGCCGTGTTACACTTCCGGACGATGAATTCGTTCATTTCGTACAAGAAATCTCGTATCTCGGACATCCGCGTGTGTTTCGCGTCGAAAACGTGGTCCCCGTCTCTTTTAGACGCTAAAAACGCGTACGACACTTGATTCGCACGAATCCGTTGAGAAATGATCGAGATACGCCGTGTTATACTTCCGGACGATGAAATCTTGCTGGTTCTCACGTTTTGCAAGCGACACGCACGATGCACCGCGTTTCGTTCAATTCGTTCAAGAACTCTCGTATCTCGGACATCCGCGAGTGTTTCGCGTCGAAAACATGGTCCCCGTCTGTTTTAGACGCTAAAAACGCGCATGACACTTGATTCGCACGAATCCGTTGAGAAATGGCCGAGATACGCCGTGTTACATTTCCGGACGATGAAATCTTGCTAGTTCTCACGTTTTGCAAGCGAAACGCACGATGCACCGCGTTTCGTTCAATTCGTTCAAGGACTCTCGTATCTCGGACATCCGCGAGTGTTTTACGTCGAAAACGTGGTCCTCGTCTGTTTTAGACGCTAAAAACGCGTATGACACTTGATTCGCACGAATCCGTTGAGAAATGGCCGAGATACGCCGTGTTACACTTCCGGACGATGAATTCGTTCATATCGTCCAAGAACTCTCGTATCTCGGACATCCGCGAGTGTTTCGCGTCGAAAACGTGGTCCCCGTCTGTTTTAGACGCTAAAAACGCGTATGACACTTGATTCGCACGAATCCGTTGAGAAATGGCCGAGATACGCCGTGTTACATTTCCGGACGATGAAATCTTGCTAGTTCTCACGTTTTGCAAGTGTAAGGATGGATTAAAAGTAACCAAAAACCAGAAATACAGAAGGACCGTTTATTCGCGCGTCGTCTCTACGCCATACTTTCTCTAAGAGTGCGCGTCCGCCCGATCGCACCGCACACCTCGCCCCGCCGCAGCGTTCACATTTTTCTGCTGTTGCCGGGCGAGAAGCCTATGCGCTCTCGCACGCATTTTGCGGCGCCCAAACGCCTCTTACAACTCGGCCTTCCTGACAATAGTCCGTCCCGGACTATCACACGTACACACGCACACACACACCTATATGCTAAGCCTTAATCTACGCTGTATAAAATTAGGGAAACGAAACTAGCTGCAAACAACGAGAAACAACGACTAACGGCAAATGACTAAACTCTACGACCTTAACACCTACCTATAGAACATAAACAAAACCCTTAAAACTAACGATACGTAAAGATAGAATAACAAACACCCACGAGGTTAACTAGCCGTTATCGCACCACGGTCGCATGTTTTGGGGCTCCCAGACCCCTTGGTACGGGCGCTGCGTGTTTTGGAAACCGTCCACGTCCGCCACCACGTACCTGTCATTCCGCAATTTTCTAAGCACCTTGTAAGGACCCCTAAACTGCGGTGCCAACTTTTTTGAATGCCCGGGAGCGGAATGAAAATTTCGGATCATAACTAAGTCTCCCTCCCCATAGGTATGGGCCGGTTTCCGTTTTCTATTCGCGATCTCTGCCGCGTGCAGCTGCGAGTCAGTTATTTTTTCTGCTGCTTTTTCCCTTAGCGCCACCAAATTTCTATCCTGTTTTCCGACATTTTCCTTCAGGTAGGACTCTATCGCGTCATCGAGCTTATGCCGCTGCTTGACACCGAATAACAGCATACTAGCCGTTTCGCCCGTACTCTTGCTGGCAGTGTTATTTAAAGCGAACTCCACATCGTGCAAAACGCGGTACCAGTATTTCCCGGCAGCATCCTCGGTCAACTTGGCGAGCATAGGCGTAAGGACCCTATTCACACGTTCCACTTGTCCGTTTGCCTGTGGTGAGCCCGTGGCTATCAAAACGTGTTGGATATCGTTATCCGCCATAAAATCATTAAACTCCCGCGACGTGAACGAAGTACCCCGATCCGAAACAATCACTTTAGGTCTGCTGTAATTTGCGAAATACTCTGTGAGACATTTGATGGTCTCGGCACTTGTCGTGGTCCTGGTAGCGTACAGCTTAACATACTTGGTGAACGCATCCACCACCACTAAAATGAACTGTTTAGCCAGTCGGTTTTTATCAATAGGGCCACAATGATCGATGTGTACCGTGTGAAACGGAACACTCCCCTTCGGTATGCTGTGCACGAACCCTTCTTTACGGCCAGAAGACGGCGAATATGCAATGCACTTCAGACAATTTCTTATGTGATTTTCGACTTTCTGCTTTAAATTTGGGAACCAATAACTTGCCGAAATAACCTCTACCGTCTTTTGGATGCCTAAGTGTCCCATCTCATCGTGGTACCTGAACACCACATTGTTTTCCATCCCCTGCGGTACGTAGAATAAAAGTTCCGACCCTTTCTTGCGATACACCAACCCGTTTCGCATCTCATATTGGCCATCCTCTGATCGTTCTAATTTCGCTACTAACTCTCTCACCCGCGGGTCTTCCCCTTGACAGGTGGCCAGGGTTCGCTCAAATGTATTGGGCTCAATCGTCAACACATTCGTCGAACGGCTGAGTGCGTCTACATGCTTCATGCGCGACCCCGCGCGATGCTCGACTACATAGTCGTAATTTTGCAGCTCCAGCGCCCAGCGCGCGATTCGAGGACTAACTTCTTTTTTACCCAATGTCATTTGCAGGGACGCACAGTCGGTGACAATTTTAAATTTAAGACCTTGCACATATATTCGGAACCTGCGCAGCGCATAAACAACGGCCAACGCTTCCAGCTCAAAACTGTGGTAGCGACTTTCCACTTCCGTCGTACGTTTCGAAAAGAAGAAAACTGGGTGAAACTTTAAATCCGCCTTGCGCTGCATTAAAATTGCTCCAAAACCCATCGCGCTCGCGTCACAGTGCAGTTCCGTTTCGTCTTTGGGGTTGTAGATGGCCAATATGGGAGCTGATATGAGACTTTCTTTTATCGTCTCGAACGCCTCTAATTCGCGGGGGCCAAAACTAAAATCCACATCCGCCCTCGTCAAGTCATACAGGGGCTTGGCTACAATCGCGAAACTGTCGATGAATTTCCTAAAATATGAGCAAAGGCCTATAAAACCCTGAACCTCTCTGACGTTCCTGGGTATGGCGAAATTTTGAACCGCCGCTATACCACACGCCGTCGGTCGCACCCCGCCTTCGGTAATTAGATAACCCAAGTACTCGATTCGCGTGTATGCAAACTTGCATTTGTCCATCCGCAGCTCCAGGTTATTGGCAACCACTAATCGGAATACTTTTTCCAGAATCTCGAAATGTCGTTCCAGCGTGTCGGACACGACCAATATGTCGTCTAAATAAACAGCTAAATCTCCGGCCTCTATTAGCTCATGAAAAATATCGTAGATAAACCGCTGAAAACGGGAGGGACCTACTTTTAAACCAAACGGCATCTTAAGGTACTCAAAGTGACCTAGTGGCGTAACAAACGCCGTATATTGTATCGACTCCTCTGCCATTTTAATATGGAAAAACCCGTTTTTTAAGTCTAAACTGCTAAAATACCGTTTGTTATTCAAAACCATTAGCTGGTCTTCTATTAAAGGTATGGGATAGTTGTCCCTCGCCAACACTTTGTTCAGAGTGCGGTAGTCCACGCACATTCGCAACTCGCCATTTTTCTTCTTAACCAGCACTATTGGTGACGCAAACTCCGAATTGCTTGGTCGAATTATATTTCGACCAAGCAAGTCGTCCAACACCTCGCGTAACTTCTCTTTCTCGGCGTACGCCAGCCTCCGCGGCTGGAAATGAAACGGTTGCGGATCGCGCAATACTAACTTGAGCTCCGCTTTAACGCTCGGAAACTCCGGTCGCGCCGGTCTTACATAATTTTCCACGAACAAATTTGACAATTTGGCCCTGCTGTCCCCCGACAGCTCGCTGTTGACGTCCAGATCGCCCGTCCCGCTACCCTCCGACGAGTCTACTTCTATATTCAATATCGCCGCTATCCCCTCTTGCTCGATCTTTCTAGACGCGTCCACCAGTGCGAATCCGTACTTTTTAAGTGCATCGCGGCCTAAAACAACACATGACGACATTGTATTATTCGGGACCACCAACAGACTGACATTTTCCTGCCTGTTTCCGTCGAGAGTAATGCTGGCCGTTACCGATCCCTTAACAATCATCCGCGAATTATTTATTCCGCAAAACTTATTTGTTAGCCCGCTGGCATCATTCACTTCGCAAACTCCCACAAATTTTTCCTTAATGAAGCTAACGGGACTACCCGTGTCCAACAACGTACTCAGTCTCCGCGTACAATTTTCGGTATTCGACATAAATTCATACATCACGCTCCTTTGGAAGTCGTCTTCCTCTTCGGTAACCTCTACATTAGCGACGGCACTGCTTCGTGCCGGCATTGGTCTCGTTCCTGAAGCTCGTTCTCGTCCCTCTCGCGCGTCCCTTGGGCAATCACTCGCCCGGTGTCCAGTCTCGCCGCACGTGAAGCAGGAGCCCCATTGCCGCTTGGCCTTTCGGCAGTCCTTCTGCCAATGTCCCGTCCCGTTGCAGTTGTAGCAGCGCACGTCTTGCAGCGACGGGCCCTCCTTCGCCGCCTGCCTCCCCGACGGACTGCGTCGGCCCTGCCGGCGTTCACGGTCGCTTCCCTTGTCCGCCTCTTCGTCGTCGTCCAAGGAGAGCTTTCTAAACGCATCCAGGACATCGCTCGCCGTCTCAAACCTGTGCATCCGTGCCTGCTTCCTTAGCTGCTTATCCGGCACCCCGTCAATCAACAAATCCGCTAATTCCTCCGGGTCGACGAGAATCTTGTTTGCGAGCGTGACTTTATCGTGGTAGTAGTCGCAAAACGTCTCATTCTTCCGCCATACTCGCTTCTCGAACGCCCGTCTAAGCGCTGTCTTGTTCGGCCGTTGGTCGAACATCCGCTTCATTTCTTCGAATAACGCGTTAGTCTCCAACTGCCAATACGCGCTTCTTGAGCGATACCAGCTCTGGGCTTTGCCTCGCAACCGTGACGTGATCAACACCCTCATCTCCGTCTCATCCAAACTGTGCGCTTCTTGCAGTAATTCCGCCTGCCGCTTCCATTCGTCAAAATTCTCGCCGTCGCCCGAAAATTCTCCCAAAATGTCCATCAAGGCTCGTACCCCCACGCCAGCCCGTGTGTTCCTACTACCTGCTGTCATGGACGGTGTTTCTAGGACCTCTCTTTCCCGGCGCATCAATGCAAGCTCCCGCTCCAGCAAATCTCGTTCCCTACGCAGGAAATCCACCTCTGCTCTACGCGAGCATTCGGAAGTCTGCAGATCCCCGCCGGCGTTCCCGCTCGCTTGCGCTACTGTATCGTCGGCATTTTCCGCGGCTGACTCCACCTCCACGAGTACTTGCTGTTCCACGCCGGGATTGCAGGTAATCAAACGCGCGACCAACTCGTTCTTATTCCCGGACACCGCCAACCCTCTCACTCGCAGCGACTCTTTTAACTGGGGAATAGTAAGGTCCAACAGCGCCTTCTCTTTCGGCATTGTAAAATCCTCGTGCCCACTCCGTCTAATGTTCCAAGATGTCCACACTAAAGCGTCACAAAGCCTAACCTCTTTCACCAATTGCTTGTGCGCACTACTCTCGCGATTCCCACGTTTCCGTATCCGTGGTCGCCGCCCAAAATGGATTTCTAGTCCACGCACTTTCCCAACACCGATCCACGATCCCAAACTATGCTTTAATCCCACTTCTGACTTGTAAGGATGGATTAAAAGTAACCAAAAACCAGAAATACAGAAGGACCGTTTATTCGCGCGTCGTCTCTACGCCATACTTTCTCTAAGAGTGCGCGTCCGCCCGATCGCACCGCACACCTCGCCCCGCCGCAGCGTTCACATTTTTCTGCTGTTGCCGGGCGAGAAGCCTATGCGCTCTCGCACGCATTTTGCGGCGCCCAAACGCCTCTTACACAAGCGAAACGCACGATGCACCGCGTGTCGTTCAAATCGTTCAAGAACTCTCGTATCTCAGACATCCGCGAGTGTTTCGCGTCGAAAACGTGGTCCCCGTGCGTTTTAGACGCTAAAAACGCGTATAACACTTGATTCGCACGAATCCGTTGAGAAATGGCCGAGATACGCCGTGTTCCACTTCCGGACGAGAAATCTTGCTAGTTCTCACGTTTTGCAAGCGAAACACACGATGCACAGCGTTTCGTTCAATTCGTTCAAGAACTCTCGTATCTTGGACATCCGCGAGTGTTTCGCGTCGAAAACGTGGTCCCCGTCTGTTTTAGACGCTAAAAACACGTATGACACTTGATTCGCACGAATCCGTTGAGAAATGGCCGAGATACGCCGTGTTACACTTCCGGACGATGAAATCTTGCTAGTTCTCATGTTCTGCAAGCGAAACGCACGATGCACCGCGTTTCGTTCAATTCGTTCAAGAACTCTCGTATCTCGGACATCTGCGAGTGTTTCGCGTCGAAAACGTGGCTCCCGTCTGTTTTAGACGCTAAAAACGCGTATGACACTTGATTCGCACGAATCCGTTGAGAAATGGCCGAGATACGCCGTGTTACACTTCCGGACGATGAATTCGTTCATTTCGTCCAAGAACTCTCGTATCTTGGACATCCGCGAGTGTTTCGCGTCGAAAACGTGATCCCCGTCTGTTTTAGACGCTAAAAACGCGTATGACACTTGATTCGCACGAATCCGTTGAGAAATTGCCGAGATACGCCGTGTTACACTTCCGGACGATGAAATGTTGCTAATTCTCACGTTTTGCAAGCGAAACGCACGATGTACCGCGTTTCGTTCATTTCGTTCAAGAACTCTCGTATCTCGGACATCCGCGAGTGTTTCGCGTCGAAAACGTGGTCCCCGTCTGTCTTAGACGCTAAAGTCGCGTACGACACTTGACTCGCACGAATCCGTTGAGAAATGGCCGAGATACGCCGTGTTACATTTCAGGACGATGAATTCGTTCAATTCGTACAAGAAATCTCGTATCTCGGACATCCGCGTGTGTTTCGCGTCGAAAACGTGGTCCCCGTCTGTTTTAGATGCAAAAAACGCGTATGACAATTGATTCGCACGAATCCGTTCAGAAATGGCCGAGATACGCCGTGTTACACTTCTTGGACGATGAAATCTTGCTGGTTCTCACGTTTTGCAAGCGACACGCACGATGCACCGCGTTTCGTTCAATTCGTTCAAGAACTCTCGTATCTCTGACATCCGCGAGTGTTTCGCGTCGAAAACGTGGTCCTCGTCTGTTTTAGACGCTAAAAACGCGTATGACACTTGATTCGCACGAATCCGTTGAGAAATGGCCGAGATACGCCGTGTTACACTTCCGGACGATGAATTCGTTCAATTCGTTCAAGAACTCTCGTATCTCGGACATCCGCGACTGTTTCGCGTCGAAAACGTGGTCCCCGTCGGTTTTAGACGCTAAAAACGCGTATGACACTTGATTCGCACGAATCCGTTGAGAAATGGCCGAGATACGCCGTGTTACACTTCCGGACGATGAAATCTTGCTAGTTCTCACGTTCTGCAAGCGAAACGCACGATGCACCGCGTTTCGTTGAATTCGTTCAAGAAAACTCGTATCTCGGACATCCGCGTGTGTTTCGCGTCGAAAACGTGGTCCCCGTCTGTTTTAGATGCTAAAAACGCGTATGACAATTGATTCGCACGAATCCGTTGAGAAATGGCCGAGATACGCCGTGTTACACTTCTTGGACGATGAAATCTTGCTGGTTCTCACGTTTTGCAAGCGACACGCACGATGCACCGCGTTTCGTTCAATTCGTTCAAGAACTCTCGTATCTCCGACATCCGCGAGTGTTTCGCGTCTAAAACGTGGTCCCCGTGCGTTTTAGACGCTAAAATCGCGTATGACACTTGATTCGCACGAATCCGTTGAGAAATGGCCGAGATACGCCGTGTTACATTTCCGGACGATAAATTCGTTCAATTCGTTCAAAAACTCTCGTATCTCGGACATCCGCGACTGTTTCGCGTCGAAAACGTGGTCCCCGTCTGTTTTAGACGCTAGAAACGCGTATGACACTTGATTCGCACGAATCCGTTGAGAAATGGCCGAGATACGTCGTGTTACACTTCCGGACGATGAAATCTTGCTAGTTCTCACGTTTTGCAAGCGAAACACACGATGCACCGCGTTTCGTTCAATTCGTTCAAGAACTCTCGTGTCTCGGACATCCGCGAGTGTTTCGCGTCGAAAACGTGGTCCCCGTTCGTTTTAGACGCTAAAAACGCGTATGACACTTCATTCGCACGAATCCGTTGAGAAATGGCCGAGATACGCCTTGTTACATTTCCGGACGATAAATTCGTTCAATTCGTTCAAGAACTCTCGTATCTCGGACATCCGCGAGTGTTTCGCGTCGAAAACATGGTCCCCGTCTGTTTTAGACGCTAAAAACGCGCATGACACTTGATTCGCACGAATCCGTTGAGAAATGGCCGAGATACGCCGTGTTACATTTCCGGACGATGAAATCTTGCTAGTTCTCACGTTTTGCAAGCGAAACGCACGATGCACCGCGTTTCGTTCAATTCGTTCAAGAACTCTCGTATCTCGGACATCCGCGAGTGTTTCGCGTCGAAAACGTGGTCCTCGTCTGTTTTAGACGCTAAAAACGCGTATGACACTTGATTCGCACGAATTCGTTGAGAAATGGCCGAGATACGCCGTGTTACACTTCCGGACGATGAATTCGTTCATTTCGTACAAGAAATCTCGTATCTCGGACATCCGCGTGTGTTTCGCGTCGAAAACGTGGTCCCCGTCTCTTTTAGACGCTAAAAACGCGTACGACACTTGATTCGCACGAATCCGTTGAGAAATGATCGAGATACGCCGTGTTATACTTCCGGACGATGAAATCTTGCTGGTTCTCACGTTTTGCAAGCGACACGCACGATGCACCGCGTTTCGTTCAATTCGTTCAAGAACTCTCGTATCTCGGACATCCGCGAGTGTTTCGCGTCGAAAACATGGTCCCCGTCTGTTTTAGACGCTAAAAACGCGCATGACACTTGATTCGCACGAATCCGTTGAGAAATGGCCGAGATACGCCGTGTTACATTTCCGGACGATGAAATCTTGCTAGTTCTCACGTTTTGCAAGCGAAACGCACGATGCACCGCGTTTCGTTCAATTCGTTCAAGGACTCTCGTATCTCGGACATCCGCGAGTGTTTTACGTCGAAAACGTGGTCCTCGTCTGTTTTAGACGCTAAAAACGCGTATGACACTTGATTCGCACGAATCCGTTGAGAAATGGCCGAGATACGCCGTGTTACACTTCCGGACGATGAATTCGTTCATATCGTCCAAGAACTCTCGTATCTCGGACATCCGCGAGTGTTTCGCGTCGAAAACGTGGTCCCCGTCTGTTTTAGACGCTAAAAACGCGTATGACACTTGATTCGCACGAATCCGTTGAGAAATGGCCGAGATACGCCGTGTTACATTTCCGGACGATGAAATCTTGCTAGTTCTCACGTTTTGCAAGCGAAACGCACGATGCACCGCGTGTCGTTCAAATCGTTCAAGAACTCTCGTATCTCAGACATCCGCGAGTGTTTCGCGTCGAAAACGTGGTCCCCGTGCGTTTTAGACGCTAAAAACGCGTATAACACTTGATTCGCACGAATCCGTTGAGAAATGGCCGAGATACGCCGTGTTCCACTTCCGGACGAGAAATCTTGCTAGTTCTCACGTTTTGCAAGCGAAACACACGATGCACAGCGTTTCGTTCAATTCGTTCAAGAACTCTCGTATCTTGGACATCCGCGAGTGTTTCGCGTCGAAAACGTGGTCCCCGTCTGTTTTAGACGCTAAAAACACGTATGACACTTGATTCGCACGAATCCGTTGAGAAATGGCCGAGATACGCCGTGTTACACTTCCGGACGATGAAATCTTGCTAGTTCTCATGTTCTGCAAGCGAAACGCACGATGCACCGCGTTTCGTTCAATTCGTTCAAGAACTCTCGTATCTCGGACATCTGCGAGTGTTTCGCGTCGAAAACGTGGCTCCCGTCTGTTTTAGACGCTAAAAACGCGTATGACACTTGATTCGCACGAATCCGTTGAGAAATGGCCGAGATACGCCGTGTTACACTTCCGGACGATGAATTCGTTCATTTCGTCCAAGAACTCTCGTATCTTGGACATCCGCGAGTGTTTCGCGTCGAAAACGTGATCCCCGTCTGTTTTAGACGCTAAAAACGCGTATGACACTTGATTCGCACGAATCCGTTGAGAAATGGCCGAGATACGTCGTGTTACACTTCCGGACGATGAAATCTTGCTAGTTCTCACGTTTTGCAAGCGAAACACACGATGCACCGCGTTTCGTTCAATTCGTTCAAGAACTCTCGTGTCTCGGACATCCGCGAGTGTTTCGCGTCGAAAACGTGGTCCCCGTTCGTTTTAGACGCTAAAAACGCGTATGACACTTCATTCGCACGAATCCGTTGAGAAATGGCCGAGATACGCCTTGTTACATTTCCGGACGATAAATTCGTTCAATTCGTTCAAGAACTCTCGTATCTCGGACATCCGCGAGTGTTTCGCGTCGAAAACATGGTCCCCGTCTGTTTTAGACGCTAAAAACGCGCATGACACTTGATTCGCACGAATCCGTTGAGAAATGGCCGAGATACGCCGTGTTACATTTCCGGACGATGAAATCTTGCTAGTTCTCACGTTTTGCAAGCGAAACGCACGATGCACCGCGTTTCGTTCAATTCGTTCAAGAACTCTCGTATCTCGGACATCCGCGAGTGTTTCGCGTCGAAAACGTGGTCCTCGTCTGTTTTAGACGCTAAAAACGCTTATGACACTTGATTCGCACGAATTCGTTGAGAAATGGCCGAGATACGCCGTGTTACACTTCCGGACGATGAATTCGTTCATTTCGTACAAGAAATCTCGTATCTCGGACATCCGCGTGTGTTTCGCGTCGAAAACGTGGTCCCCGTCTCTTTTAGACGCTAAAAACGCGTACGACACTTGATTCGCACGAATCCGTTGAGAAATGATCGAGATACGCCGTGTTATACTTCCGGACGATGAAATCTTGCTGGTTCTCACGTTTTGCAAGCGACACGCACGATGCACCGCGTTTCGTTCAATTCATTCAAGAACTCTCGTATCTCGGACATCCGCGAGTGTTTCGCGTCGAAAACATGGTCCCCGTCTGTTTTAGACGCTAAAAACGCGCATGACACTTGATTCGCACGAATCCGTTGAGAAATGGCCGAGATACGCCGTGTTACATTTCCGGACGATGAAATCTTGCTAGTTCTCACGTTTTGCAAGCGAAACGCACGATGCACCGCGTTTCGTTCAATTCGTTCAAGGACTCTCGTATCTCGGACATCCGCGAGTGTTTTACGTCGAAAACGTGGTCCTCGTCTGTTTTAGACGCTAAAAACGCGTATGACACTTGATTCGCACGAATCCGTTGAGAAATGGCCGAGATACGCCGTGTTACACTTCCGGACGATGAATTCGTTCATATCGTCCAAGAACTCTCGTATCTCGGACATCCGCGAGTGTTTCGCGTCGAAAACGTGGTCCCCGTCTGTTTTAGACGCTAAAAACGCGTATGACACTTGATTCGCACGAATCCGTTGAGAAATGGCCGAGATACGCCGTGTTACATTTCCGGACGATGAAATCTTGCTAGTTCTCACGTTTTGCAAGCGAAACGCACGATGCACCGCGTTTCGTTCAATTCGTTCAAGGACTCTCGTATCTCGGACATCCGCGAGTGTTTTACGTCGAAAACGTGGTCCTCGTCTGTTTTAGACGCTAAAAACGCGTATGACACTTGATTCGCACGAATCCGTTGAGAAATGGCCGAGATACGCCGTGTTACACTTCCGGACGATGAATTCGTTCATATCGTCCAAGAACTCTCGTATCTCGGACATCCGCGAGTGTTTCGCGTCGAAAACGTGGTCCCCGTCTGTTTTAGACGCTAAAAACGCGTATGACACTTGATTCGCACGAATCCGTTGAGAAATGGCCGAGATACGCCGTGTTACATTTCCGGACGATGAAATCTTGCTAGTTCTCACGTTTTGCAAGCGAAACGCACGATGCACCGCGTGTCGTTCAAATCGTTCAAGAACTCTCGTATCTCAGACATCCGCGAGTGTTTCGCGTCGAAAACGTGGTCCCCGTGCGTTTTAGACGCTAAAAACGCGTATAACACTTGATTCGCACGAATCCGTTGAGAAATGGCCGAGATACGCCGTGTTCCACTTCCGGACGAGAAATCTTGCTAGTTCTCACGTTTTGCAAGCGAAACACACGATGCACAGCGTTTCGTTCAATTCGTTCAAGAACTCTCGTATCTTGGACATCCGCGAGTGTTTCGCGTCGAAAACGTGGTCCCCGTCTGTTTTAGACGCTAAAAACACGTATGACACTTGATTCGCACGAATCCGTTGAGAAATGGCCGAGATACGCCGTGTTACACTTCCGGACGATGAAATCTTGCTAGTTCTCATGTTCTGCAAGCGAAACGCACGATGCACCGCGTTTCGTTCAATTCGTTCAAGAACTCTCGTATCTCGGACATCTGCGAGTGTTTCGCGTCGAAAACGTGGCTCCCGTCTGTTTTAGACGCTAAAAACGCGTATGACACTTGATTCGCACGAATCCGTTGAGAAATGGCCGAGATACGCCGTGTTACACTTCCGGACGATGAATTCGTTCATTTCGTCCAAGAACTCTCGTATCTTGGACATCCGCGAGTGTTTCGCGTCGAAAACGTGATCCCCGTCTGTTTTAGACGCTAAAAACGCGTATGACACTTGATTCGCACGAATCCGTTGAGAAATGGCCGAGATACGTCGTGTTACACTTCCGGACGATGAAATCTTGCTAGTTCTCACGTTTTGCAAGCGAAACACACGATGCACCGCGTTTCGTTCAATTCGTTCAAGAACTCTCGTGTCTCGGACATCCGCGAGTGTTTCGCGTCGAAAACGTGGTCCCCGTTCGTTTTAGACGCTAAAAACGCGTATGACACTTCATTCGCACGAATCCGTTGAGAAATGGCCGAGATACGCCTTGTTACATTTCCGGACGATAAATTCGTTCAATTCGTTCAAGAACTCTCGTATCTCGGACATCCGCGAGTGTTTCGCGTCGAAAACATGGTCCCCGTCTGTTTTAGACGCTAAAAACGCGCATGACACTTGATTCGCACGAATCCGTTGAGAAATGGCCGAGATACGCCGTGTTACATTTCCGGACGATGAAATCTTGCTAGTTCTCACGTTTTGCAAGCGAAACGCACGATGCACCGCGTTTCGTTCAATTCGTTCAAGAACTCTCGTATCTCGGACATCCGCGAGTGTTTCGCGTCGAAAACGTGGTCCTCGTCTGTTTTAGACGCTAAAAACGCTTATGACACTTGATTCGCACGAATTCGTTGAGAAATGGCCGAGATACGCCGTGTTACACTTCCGGACGATGAATTCGTTCATTTCGTACAAGAAATCTCGTATCTCGGACATCCGCGTGTGTTTCGCGTCGAAAACGTGGTCCCCGTCTCTTTTAGACGCTAAAAACGCGTACGACACTTGATTCGCACGAATCCGTTGAGAAATGATCGAGATACGCCGTGTTATACTTCCGGACGATGAAATCTTGCTGGTTCTCACGTTTTGCAAGCGACACGCACGATGCACCGCGTTTCGTTCAATTCGTTCAAGAACTCTCGTATCTCGGACATCCGCGAGTGTTTCGCGTCGAAAACATGGTCCCCGTCTGTTTTAGACGCTAAAAACGCGCATGACACTTGATTCGCACGAATCCGTTGAGAAATGGCCGAGATACGCCGTGTTACATTTCCGGACGATGAAATCTTGCTAGTTCTCACGTTTTGCAAGCGAAACGCACGATGCACCGCGTTTCGTTCAATTCGTTCAAGGACTCTCGTATCTCGGACATCCGCGAGTGTTTTACGTCGAAAACGTGGTCCTCGTCTGTTTTAGACGCTAAAAACGCGTATGACACTTGATTCGCACGAATCCGTTGAGAAATGGCCGAGATACGCCGTGTTACACTTCCGGACGATGAATTCGTTCATATCGTCCAAGAACTCTCGTATCTCGGACATCCGCGAGTGTTTCGCGTCGAAAACGTGGTCCCCGTCTGTTTTAGACGCTAAAAACGCGTATGACACTTGATTCGCACGAATCCGTTGAGAAATGGCCGAGATACGCCGTGTTACATTTCCGGACGATGAAATCTTGCTAGTTCTCACGTTTTGCAAGCGAAACGCACGATGCACCGCGTGTCGTTCAAATCGTTCAAGAACTCTCGTATCTCAGACATCCGCGAGTGTTTCGCGTCGAAAACGTGGTCCCCGTGCGTTTTAGACGCTAAAAACGCGTATAACACTTGATTCGCACGAATCCGTTGAGAAATGGCCGAGATACGCCGTGTTCCACTTCCGGACGAGAAATCTTGCTAGTTCTCACGTTTTGCAAGCGAAACACACGATGCACAGCGTTTCGTTCAATTCGTTCAAGAACTCTCGTATCTTGGACATCCGCGAGTGTTTCGCGTCGAAAACGTGGTCCCCGTCTGTTTTAGACGCTAAAAACACGTATGACACTTGATTCGCACGAATCCGTTGAGAAATGGCCGAGATACGCCGTGTTACACTTCCGGACGATGAAATCTTGCTAGTTCTCATGTTCTGCAAGCGAAACGCACGATGCACCGCGTTTCGTTCAATTCGTTCAAGAACTCTCGTATCTCGGACATCTGCGAGTGTTTCGCGTCGAAAACGTGGCTCCCGTCTGTTTTAGACGCTAAAAACGCGTATGACACTTGATTCGCACGAATCCGTTGAGAAATGGCCGAGATACGCCGTGTTACACTTCCGGACGATGAATTCGTTCATTTCGTCCAAGAACTCTCGTATCTTGGACATCCGCGAGTGTTTCGCGTCGAAAACGTGATCCCCGTCTGTTTTAGACGCTAAAAACGCGTATGACACTTGATTCGCACGAATCCGTTGAGAAATTGCCGAGATACGCCGTGTTACACTTCCGGACGATGAAATGTTGCTAATTCTCACGTTTTGCAAGCGAAACGCACGATGTACCGCGTTTCGTTCATTTCGTTCAAGAACTCTCGTATCTCGGACATCCGCGAGTGTTTCGCGTCGAAAACGTGGTCCCCGTCTGTCTTAGACGCTAAAATCGCGTACGACACTTGACTCGCACGAATCCGTTGAGAAATGGCCGAGATACGCCGTGTTACATTTCAGGACGATGAATTCGTTCAATTCGTACAAGAAATCTCGTATCTCGGACATCCGCGTGTGTTTCGCGTCGAAAACGTGGTCCCCGTCTGTTTTAGATGCAAAAAACGCGTATGACAATTGATTCGCACGAATCCGTTCAGAAATGGCCGAGATACGCCGTGTTACACTTCTTGGACGATGAAATCTTGCTGGTTCTCACGTTTTGCAAGCGACACGCACGATGCACCGCGTTTCGTTCAATTCGTTCAAGAACTCTCGTATCTCTGACATCCGCGAGTGTTTCGCGTCGAAAACGTGGTCCCCGTGCGTTTTAGACGCTAAAAACGCGTATGAAACTTGATTCGCACTAATCCGTTGAGAAATGGCCGAGATACGCCGTGTTACACTTCCGGACGATGAAATCTTGCTAGTTATCACGTTTTGCAAGCGAAACGCACGATGCACCGGGTTTCGTTCAATTCGTTCAAGAACTCTTGTATCTCGGACATCCGCGAGTGTTTCGCGTCGAAAACGTGGTCCCCGTCTGTTTTAGACGCAACGAACGCGTATGACACTTGATTCGCACGAATCCGTTGAGAAATGGCCGAGATACGCCGTGTTACATTTCCGGACGATGAAATCTTGCTAGTTCTCACGTTTTGCAAGCGAAACGCACGATGCACCGCGTGTCGTTCAAATCGTTCAAGAACTCTCGTATCTCAGACATCCGCGAGTGTTTCGCGTCGAAAACGTGGTCCCCGTGCGTTTTAGACGCTAAAAACGCGTATAACACTTGATTCGCACGAATCCGTTGAGAAATGGCCGAGATACGCCGTGTTCCACTTCCGGACGAGAAATCTTGCTAGTTCTCACGTTTTGCAAGCGAAACACACGATGAACAGCGTTTCGTTCAATTCGTTCAAGAACTCTCGTATCTTGGACATCCGCGAGTGTTTCGCGTCGAAAACGTGGTCCCCGTCTGTTTTAGACGCTAAAAACACGTATGACACTTGATTCGCACGAATCCGTTGAGAAATGGCCGAGATACGCCGTGTTACACTTCCGGACGATGAAATCTTGCTAGTTCTCATGTTCTGCAAGCGAAACGCACGATGCACCGCGTTTCGTTCAATTCGTTCAAGAACTCTCGTATCTCGGACATCTGCGAGTGTTTCGCGTCGAAAACGTGGCTCCCGTCTGTTTTAGACGCTAAAAACGCGTATGACACTTGATTCGCACGAATCCGTTGAGAAATGGCCGAGAT